>JANAVB010001399.1:10836017-11323781 GCA_029216955.1 Iris pallida
TTGACTAGAGTTTGACCAAACCATATAATGTGGACCTAGTTTGACTAGAAGGTTGACCAAGGGTTGACTTGACCTAGATTGACCTAGAATCATATAGATTGTATTGTATACTTCAATTACTTCATATTGAACACATCATAACCTGTGTTGCTCTAAATAGGACTCAGTTACTCTTGTACGGACATCTATTCTCATCAATCGTTCAGGATCTCAGGCGAGTACATTCTCTGATTGTTTCATACTTGTTAGGATCTATATTCTTGTTCTAGACTACTTTACTTAATGTTGACACTTGTTATCACGGATTGGTACTATATGGATCTTTTTTGCGATGTTATCCCCTTAGCGAATAGGTCGGGTATTTCGTGTTCATGTACTTTATCGTGGATATCGTGTACTCTTTGTATTCGTGTTATTCGTGTACAAATCTTATGAAATCGTGTACTCTCATGTGCTCACATGATCTTCGTGTACAAACTAAACTTCGTGTGCAATAACATAACTTGACTGGATCCTTGTTTATTGATCGGGGACGAGGGAGTAGAAGTGGTTATGTGATTACTCTATTACTTTACTCGTGTATAACCTCTGTAGATTACTTGTGTATAACATCGTGTCGGTTATATAACCATCTTGTTCTCTGTATCACTAGTCACTTACAGTTCTTACTTGTCATACAAATATTTTCAGTTTACCATATCTCTCTTATCTTTCATGTACATTTTTCCAGTTCATATGTCTTACTCTATTGCTTATTTTATATTTTCTGCCATGATATGAACTGTGTACGAGATTTTGTGCTCGTTCCTGTCCTGACTGGACCTGTTAAAAATATTACAGAGGATGATGAGGACTTCTGTACCACCTACTACGGAGCCCACTTAGATGACACCTATGAGTTGGTTCCATAGGAGGATCCAGCAGTAGCAGCTGAGGACACCATCCCTATAGTCTAGACTAGATAGCTAGACTGTTTATTTTATTTCATTGTCTTTTATTGACATTTTGAGTTGTATTATATTTCTGGATGTTGAGATGTTGTATCGTTTAGACACTTAAGACTTATTTTTTTTCTGTTTGTATGTTCTCTATTTGATATTTCATATCTATCATATCGTGCTACTTCTACCTTAGAATTGTGATTGAGATGTACATTCTGTATTGTCCTCCGATTGGAGAGTATATCTTGTGCAGTTGCATTTATACTGTGTTAGATGTATGTGACCTAGGATAGCGTTCTACCATCAACATTACGACGTAGGCTGGACGTACCCACTTCTCGTGCCCCTACACTGGGTGCGGGTTGTGACAGTTCGGCCGTTTGAAGTACTCAAGCGAGTCGCCCTAGTGGCCTATCAGATTGTCCTGCCGCCAGCACTAGCGGGTGTGCATATGTATTCTACGTCTCTCAATTGCGGAATTACGTGCATGACCCAAGCCACGTGGTAGATTTTGGTTAGCTAGAGCTGAAGGCCGATTTATCATATATTGAAGTATCGGTCCAAATCTTAAAACATAAAGATAAACTGCTGCGGAATCGAGCGATCCCTCTCGTCCGCGTACGCTGGAGCAATCATTCGGTCGAGGAGTAGACCTAGGAACTTGAATCAGAGATGAAGGAAAAATTTTCCTTTATTGTTCTTGTAGAGGTAGGTTCTATTCTTAAGTTTCGAGGATGAAACTTTTTATTAGTTGTTTATGGTGTAATGCCCCATCCCTACATCATGCTCCATTTTCGTCCACGCGATACGTGAGAAAAGAACACTGCCACTACCAATTCAGTCAGGATCGATAGATCGGGATTGGTTGAATCAATCAAACGGGAACAATTAAATTAAGATTCTTTTCTCGTTATGGAAAGGATTCTTCAAAATCAAGTCCCATATTCAGCGGGTTGTGCCTCAAGGATTGGCTCTGCGGCTGAGTCGGGAGGGACCTCTTGTTGCTCTGCTTTTCATGTCGTACTTGCTTTGGCTTTGGTTTTCGTGAATGCATTTTCGTAAATATTTTTGATGGTTTTCGTGGCTTTCATTTTTGAACTTCACATTTGTATCGAATTCCTTGAATAATGCAGTGTTCTAATCAGTTGCTTATGCGATTGCAAGTGATCGCATAGGCGACGTCTAAGCGCAGCCAACCAGTCCATCGCCTGAAGCAAAGACTAAGGTGAGTGGATGACCTTCTTCATATCGACCCTCTATTTCAGAATCAAATATGAAACTCAGAAACAATGATTTTCGCCATAGTGTAGAATCAATGAAATTATGGCACTATTCTTCACGAAACACTTGCTATCGAACTGCTTTACATGAAAAACTGATGCCTGCTTTCTTATGCCTTATTTACTTAGACTATGCAAACCAAACGATGAATTGATTAACGTTTGTCACGACCCGCACCCGCTTTTCGGATACGAGACGTGTCCAAGCCAGCCTACGCCGCAGAGTCGGCGCTAGAACGCTGTCAAGCCCGCAAGAAATAAATGTTCAAAAATACATTATTGCTCATTCATATTTCTAAATTTATTACAACAGTTACAATGTCTATAATTAAAGAAAATACAAGATTTTACAATTAATGAAATCGATACACTTGCTTTCTATTTCTTGGTCGACCTTAGCATACCCAAGTCTTCCCAGTGCTAAGAGTGATCGCGGATAAACCTAAAAAATATTGGTTTCCAGTCAGGAATGGAACAAGTACACAAATCGATGGCAATGCAAAACACAATAGAATTAACAAGACATGAAAATAGCATATGAGAAATAAAAACTGGAACATAACTGATGACATAGCACGATAGGGAAGTAAACAAGGAAAAACTAATAAAAGACATCTATCTAGGTGGTGTAAAATATCCTTTTCGACATGTGAACGACTAGGGAGTAAATCTGGCACCTGCACATGTCGTGTACAGGTGCTATTGTTCACGAATAGACATCATGGGATAGTTCTGGGTAGTCCACATGTCTACTAAGATATTTCTCCTCCCGACAACTCCGTGTGACGAGCGTGTCAACAAGCAGCAAAATATATGTATAGACATGAAATAAAAAGACTACTATGAATCGAAAGCAATCAGAAAGTGCACTTGTCTGAGGTCCTTAGCTGGTAAAACCAATAACATTATACCACTCAACGAGCCACAATCAGTCAACACATGCAGAAGTATCCAGATGCTGAAATAGACAGTACCAACATTCTCAGAATAGTCAAATTAGCTAGGATTGCCTGTCCTTAAGTCCAATTCTGGACACAGGGGCAAAACGATAATTTCGGGCAAAAACGATGTCCGCCGTTGGATCCGCTTTGCACCGAAAAGTGTGCCAGAGTCAACGGTCTCTAAAGTCGTCAAACTATATGTCTACGGATCCGGTTTTCCGATACGAACCCAACCGTATGTCCAAAGTTGGATTCCGGCAGGCCGTGCACAAAATCGCCCGTTGAGTCTAGAATAGTCTGATTGGCTAGGGTCGACGTGGATTGACAAAGAATCAGAAGTATGATTGGATTGGTTATGATCACGATTAATCTAAGAGAAAATCGTTTAAGAGACACATTCCTAATTTAGAAAGTATCTATATTTATATATTTATTAAATTTGTTTAGAAACTATTTATAAACTTCCTAAGCACTTTTGGAAAAACCCTTTAAGAAAATACTATATAACTTTATTTTTAGGGATGCTTATTAATAAACTCTGAAATACTTCTAATGTACAAGTAGTTATACCTAAAAGTCTACTAACAATAAAAATTGCATGAATCTAAAGCCCAAAATAAAATCCCTAAAACCACTAAAACAAAATAACTTAATAAGTAAGCTAATTTTGTCAAATATGAAACATAGTTTAATTTGATAGAAAATATTATGATAATATCTTTAATATTCTTTAGTATAAAGCCCACGGTAATAATCTAGTCCAAAGTATTTAAATTACATAGGTGTTTAAGGTCCATCAACAAGCCCAAATGAGCGATAATCTCTAAACTTACCAAATTCCCCTTTAAGTCCATATATTAAATACCAAAAATAACTAATAACCATAATGATAACAAATAATATATTAATAATATCATTAACACAGATATTGAGATATAATTTTTAAATACGGTACATATATACATGTATTTATACTAATATCTGCATATATATCATCCAGCCCAAAACAGATATTATAGAGTCCAGAATACCTATGTATATCAGTCCAGTACCTAGGCCTAGTCCAATAAATAAAATAAAACTATAATAAACATCAAGGGCTACGGGTCCATCAGCAACCCAACCCAATAACTGAGATCTTCTCTCAGTCAAAATAACTAAACAAAAACTAAAATAAGAAGTCACAGAGGAGTAAAGGAAAAGGGAAAGGAGTAGTCGGGAGAGCGCTCACCGTGGGGCTCAGGCGGACCACGGCGGCGGGTTGGACGGCGCGCGGCGGCGCGGCTCTCGGTCCGATCCTCAGCGGCGCTGGCTCTACGTCCGACGCCGGGTGCAAGGGCGGCGCAGTGGGGCCGCTCGGTCAGGCGGAGGACAGCGGCCGGGTCGACCTTGGGAGTGGCCGGCGTTGGTCGAGAGGCGGCCACTGGTTCCCAGAGATGGGGCGCAGCCCAGTCTTCATCGTGCCTGGGAGTTCCGCGCTCGCGGAGAGATACGGGGAGGATGGCGACGACTCCGGAGATGGGTCGGTCGACATATGGCACGGCACCGGGTCGAGGACGGTGGAACGTCGGAGCGCGGCTGGAGTTGATGGCCGGGAGATGGGGTCAATGCTGCACTCCGGTGGTATGGATCGGTGTCTCCCCTGAGGAGGACGACATCGGTGGGTTCGTCGTCGTGCGGCTGTGCGCCTTCCGGAGATGCGGCAGGGAAATAGGGTTGATGTTCGACTGCGATTGGCATGGTTCCTGGTCGGGAAGACGAGGAACGGGGCTGCCATGGTAGTCGTGGCAGGTGGTGATGGTGAAGAGCCGGGGGTGGCGGTTATGACGAAGGTTGCGGTGACTGGGAGGCAGTTTGGTGGAATGCTCGGGAATTGACGTTGGTGATTGTGGTGGTCTGCAGCATGAACGTGATGACGAGCGACCGGTGGGTCGAGATGCTGATAATGGTGGTCATGGGGTGGTTGCTTGGTGAAGTCGGAGGATGTCACCATGGGAGATGGGGCTCTGGAGAGGAGTTGTCGATTTGGGACAGGGAAACTAGGCCGCGGATACAGAGGCAGGGAGGAAGAGATACTAGGGTTTTGATGTTTTTGATTTCTCTCTCTCAATATGTGTATATATATACGGTTTCTCTCGGATGGGGCTCAGGTCGGGTGTTGCTACTGCGGGTTGACCGAGCTGCATTTAGGCCTCGTTTGGTTCGCGGAATGGAAGGGAAAGGAAATCAATTCCTTGTCATTTCCTTTCCTTTGGGAAACTTTAATTCCTATTGATTTTCCTTTCCGATGTTTGGCAATGCCAAAGAATTTGGAAAGGAAAGTGAATACTTCAATGTGGGAAAGTGATTCCTTCCTTGGATGGATGGAATCACTTTCCCCCCTAATTTCCCTTCCATTGGGAATCACTTTCCTTTCCTCCTCAATTCCTTGGGCACCCAAACATAGGAAAGTAATCACTTTCCTTTCCCAACCGGGAGATTCCGCGAACCAAACGAGGCCTTAGTGTTTGTATGGGGGAAAATGCCCGGGCTTGGCTGGCTTAGGAGTGCTGCTTATGTGTGGACCGACCTCATCATGCTAGAGTCAACGTGCTCATAGAGACTAATAAATATATGAATAGCTCTTACCTTCTGTGAAGTTAAGAAGTTGGTTTTGTTTGTACAAACAAGGGACTCGTGACCAAATTATAAATTCAACAAATTCATAACTTCCTTAAGTTGAAAGATAAAAACACACTTAACCTGGGAAATGGTCATGAGTAACATACTAAATCATATGAGCTCCACTTGCTAAATACTCTGATAAATTATCTACTTTGCATTAGAGAAATAATTAGAGTGGCATAGAAATAATTAGAGCGAATATCCGCATGCCACTTGCCCTTCTATGCTTTATGGGTCAGGGTGCTGGACAATTAAGCAACGCCCAAAAGGAGCATAGTTGAGATGGAAATTTTATGATTGGTGAGTGGCAATACATGAAGGACAGGATAAGAAATGACTGCATTCACATAAAGTTGAAGATGGTGTTAACTGATGATGAGAGAACATCCTTAAGAACAGTTTGAGCATATGCTAAAGAAACCAATAGATGCACCGCTTAATGTTGATGCGTCTTCGTTAAGGAGCTGCTAGGACTACGGATAGATCTAAAGTAACATGCTTGGATTGAAGTTTAGAAAAGGCTATGGCAATAACTAAAGTTAGAGATACCCCTTAACCAAGGCTAAAATCATCTACCGTAATAATAAACTAAATAATTATTTATAAAATCTAATAATCACTATTCAAATAAAATAAATAATAAAAAATATTTCTAAATTTTCGGGAAGGGAAGCTACAACGTTTATCACAACGATACGGCTAAAGTGCATAAATGACTAAGTTCAAAAAAAAGGGACAGTTTCACACCAAAAGAGAAAGTTAAAGTTTCTAGTAAAAAGATAGAATATTTCATGAATCTGCAAAAATGGTCATTGGATAACTTATGCATAAGGCATAGTTTTCTCGAACGGTTGCCTAGGCTAAGGATCCAATTCGGCTCGGGAGGAACGAGTACAGCAAGCGCCACCCATGAATCAACGTGGGTGATTCGGAAACTTTCGCACATGGCTCGCTACCAGCCACGAAAAGATCGTTGTCTAACCCAACTATAGTCCATGATGGCTTGACATTCTCAGTGACCATCACACCCCTTTTACTGCTTGGACTAATGCACGTGACACGGGATGATTATGATAATTGCTCAATGTATACAATTTCAGATGCTTGCCTCAAAACATGTTAACATGCAAATCAATCAGGATGGTTAGAAATATCACAAAAATAGCTAACATGTTTTATAAAACTGCTTGAACAAATGCAGAGCTTGGGATTAATTAGCCACTCGCCAGTATATGTGATCATACTGACCCTCGCTCTTTGCAGGTGCCAGGAATCAGGAAGAATGTGCCAACTAGTTAGGCGACGTTCGTACTTTTGAAGCTTCGACTGTGCGTCGAAGAACCCGCCGCTGAACTTTTGAAGAATCTCTGCAAGTCCAAGAAACATGTCTCAGCATCCCTCGCATCCAGGTGGCTGGAATACTTTTGTTGCAAGATATATGTATGGAACAGCTATCTCATCGACACTCTTTTTGTAATCGAGTCATGTTGTAAAGCTCACGCGGCACGATTGTAATAGAATCTGTAAATGATGTCTATTATTAATAAAATGCAAAGTTTCTGTCTCAATGTGTTGTTTAATTTGTCTGCACTCTCTCTTTGTAATGCCCCAGTCCCAAAATACGTAGGACTAGGTACATAGACATGCCAGCTGTATACATACGAAGTATACTCCAATATATGGAAACCTCGTAAGAATACATAAGCTGTAAAATACAGTAAACCAAGAGTAATCTAATCTCATCCACGAAATATAAGAATAAAAGATGTCATATAATGATAATAAATTTTCATTGATACATATAGTTGGGCGGAGACAAATCCACTACCAACTATGAAAATAAATACAAGATATACAAAAGAATAATTTTGGCTAGCGAAGCGAAGACGATCTAAGCGCAATCATCCTCGAAGAAATAGAGATGGTCACAGCTAGAGCTAGAGCACCTGCGAAAGACAAGAACACACACCTGGAGAGATAACCAGGTCCTCAGAGGGACGTAACAAGACACATAATATCATGCCATATAAACGGAATAAATATTGCTCAAATAAATAAGTCAATTGAATTATAACATGGTCCAATACACACCTATTGAACTAGCGTACCATCCCCCCAACCAAATGTCACTCCCCGTTCCCAGTATACGTATTTTAATACGTATATTGCTTGAATGTATTTATTTAGTATTTATCATGTATAATTATTTAGTATTTATCATGTATCATCCTGTATTTAAATTCCTATAATTCATTATCTGTATTTATCATGTTTCATATTAACTAATTATCTGCTCTTTAATTTTTATGTTAATTAATTTTCTGTAATTAATTTCTGCAATTTATTATCTGCATTTTAGTTTTCTGCAATTTTATTCTCTGCTTTAGTTAGTCTTTTCGGGTTGGCCTTGTTGGACCCGAATGCAACCCGGCCCAATAGCTCCCACCTACCACCCCCTTTGCTATTTTAAGCCACATCTCCTTCTTTCTCCTCATAACTTTCATTCTTCACCATTACTTCTTCTTCTTCCTCTCATCACTCTCTCCACCAACCCAACAGCAGGCAAGTGCAATCTTGCTTCTTGCTTGGAGAACCATTTTTATGGTTCATTTCTCTTCCTCTCATGATCCTGAGAGAGTTTAGTGCTTGGCATTTTTGGTTTCTGTGGCTTGCTTACTCTAGATCTAAGTTTGTATATTTCGGCTGTTCATGGGTTTGGTCCACCAACTTAGCGTGTATTTTTGGCACTGGAACGAAGGCTCCATAGGACTTGGAGTTCGGGAGATGTTGCACGCACACGTTCTTACGTGCTCGCGTAAAACATCAGCCCAGTCACGCACACGTTCTTACGTGTCAGCGTGTATTTTTAGTCACGCACACGTCTATACGTGTCTGCGTGGATTTTGAGTCACGCACACGTTCTTACGTGTCAGCGTGTATTTTTAGTCACGCACACGTCTATACGTGTCTGCGTGGATTTTGAGTCACGCACACGTTCTTACGTGTCAGCGTGTATTTTTAGTCACGCACACGTCTATACGTGTCTGCGTGGATTTTGAGTCACGCTCACATTCTTACGTGCGTGCGTAGATTTTAGTCACGCTCATGTCTTTATATAAGTGCGTGAATTTTGAGTTACGCACACATCTTTGTATGCGTGCGTGAATTTCCTATCATGCCACACTAGGCTGTGCGTGAATTTCTTATTACCCTTCACGCTATGCGTGCGTGGATTTCCTATCACGTCCACTCTGTGCGTGCGTGGATTTCCTATCACGTTCACCCAGTGTGTGCGTGAATTTCTTTCCACGCTCACACTTGCCAGCGTGTATTATTTTATACGCTCCCTCCTTCATGCTAGACTTATTGGCGTGACTTTTGGCCTTAAGCCTAGACTTGTTGGCGTGACTTTTGGCCTTAGCATAGACTTGATTGGCGTGACTTTCTAACCTGGGTGTTACTATTTGCTCTATAACTTCTTCATTTAATGATGGCATGATAATTCTTCTATTATATCCTTACTCCTTTTTGCATGAACTTGATAAATCATGATAGGTTAATATTGATAATACAGATTGTTATGTTGAATGTGTCATGTGTCTTGATTGATCCATGGATACCCAGTATGACTAGAACTTAACTCTGAGGAGTTATAGACTCGACCCCATGTAATACTAATTGATTTTCATGCCTTGTCACCATTGATAATGATTGTGACATTGACTAATAATTGATCATGCGTTCCTAGTTGGAACTAAGAGACTGGCTAGTCGTCTTATTGAATTGAATGAATGAGACACGTTCATGTAATGAACTATTGTACTCGATTAGCCGATCCCGAATATTGGCATACAGGCACATGCAGGTTTCAAATTATTTATTTATTTATTTAGTTATTTATTTATCTTACAAAAAATAGCATGTGTACTTTATGGTCAAGGCATGATTACTCCGTGGTTAGATTTGATTGTTGCATCACGCTATGTAAGACCTACAACCTAGTCGCACGGGTATCGTTGTAGAGTTGCGCATATCGTACCCCGTACAAAAGTACTCATTTGAATGACCATGATCCACGGCATGGGACTTCACTCAACGTAGAGACTATTAAGTTAAATAAAATAATGATTGCATGGAGAGAATGGATTCCCGAGTTCTTACATGGCAGCCCCCTTGGGACTAGTAGTGCCCGACGGGCCGGCTGGTTCCCACAGATACTGTAAATCTGTCACACGGGCAGGGAACGGTATCTGCTTATATTATTGTACATGCTATATTAACGACGGGCGTCCCGCTGGGACTCGTCTAATTACATTATTGGCGCAATTGATTGACTGGATAGACTAGCCTTGCTCGCACATAGTAAGAACTGAGGAATCCCTATTGCATAATTTTAGGATAACTTGGAACTCATATTAGCAAGCCGTAGTAGTTGATTGGCCATTCAAGACGATTTGTTTGTGTATTGTACTACTCTGTTACCTAACTGGGATGATCAGAATGTCAGGACATGACGGGCCAACTTCTGTCCTTGTTTGGTTGGGAGGTTGGTTCGAAGTGTCGTGATGTGATGTGAACCCTAGTGGAAAGCAGAGATCTATTATTATTATATTCTTTTACTTACTGGTTTAGTCCTTCATATCGTCCTTCCTTGTGGTACTTGCTATTAGAGGTCTAACCTCTCTGGTTTTGCATGGCCAGATTTAGAGCCGGTCCCCGAGGATCCAGCTTACTTCTACCTCCAAGATGGTCAATACTAGAGGAATGATCGCAGGAGGACTCGAGTGGGTCCCTTACTTCACCGCTCGTTTTGCTATTTACTTTATACTTAGCCGTTTGGCACCGACATGTTAGTCGGATTGTCTTGTACTTACTTTTACATAATTGTAATTAAGTCAGACTGCAGCTGATAACAATTGTGTATATGTTGCTATACCATCTGGCTATGTTTTTTAAAGCCAGATCTCAAGAACATTTTGACTGAGCGTTTGGGACGCCTTACTGCTTTATCTTACATGTTCTCTATTTTTGCTTCTTGTTTGAATGATTGAGACAATAGAGGTGAAGTGACCATAGTAAGACTTTCATGTAGTATGCACCACCTCGTCTGGTTAGACAGCATTGATAGTATTATACGGTATTCATCTACCCGTAATACGTAGCTGGCTGAGTCATTCTCCCGCTCTCCAGTATTCTGGTTCTGGGGCGTGACAAGGTTTTAGTGGTGGCCCATGCAGGTCTGATTTCAGACTTGTGGGGTGTTTTGATTTATAGGATGTCTCAATCACATGTGTTCCCCCTTGATCTCATGATTCGTTGTTCTCAACCCTTGCTTGACATTCCGGTATCCTTTGACTTCATTGATCCTTCATGTCCGGTTGTTTGATTGTTCTCTTGTCCCTTTTCTTAGGGGCACTTCGTCCGCATTGGTCAGAGCTGGACAGCAACAATAAGAGCAACATGGACAACCTGACCAAGTTGGTCAACAACAAGGGTCAGTCTCACCTCAGGAGGCTACCCAGGAAGAAGTGATATTAGAACCAGCAGCCGGATCGCAGTATCCGGATGTTCCACCACCACCAACAGTTCTACCTACTCCTGTGGAAGTGGACACACCAGCCCTTCTGGAGATCATGAGAGGAATGATGGCTACTCAGCAACATCAGATGTTGGCCCAACAACGCATGTACACTCAGCTACAAGAGCAGAATGTGTTGCTCAACCAAGGACTGCAGACGGCTTTGGAAAGAGGAGTGAGGACTGATTCAGGAGCATCAGCCAGGTTTCGCAAGTACAACCCCCGCCGTTTCGAGGGCACGGAGGATGCCATCTCAGCAGATGCATGGCTTAAGGATATGGAGGCTATTCTGACAGCAGCTAAGGTACCGGCAGAAGAACGTGTGGATCTAGTGAAGTTGTTACTTCAGGATCTCGCACGTGATTGGTAGGAATCAGAGGAAGTGGGCATCAGACGTCATGTGGCTTGGGACGATTTCACCGTAAGATTCAAGACCAAGTACTATGGAGTTGTGGCGCAGTTTGAGCTACAACAGAAGTTCATCAGCCTCAGGCAGGCTGGCAAGACTGTAGATGCTTATGCAGCGGAGTTCTGCAGATTGAGTAGGTTCGCCCCAGAGATGGTAGCAACAGAGAGCCAGAGGGCTATGAGGTTTCAGCAAGGGTTTCATCTTGAACTCTTGCAATTGATAGAGGGGCACAATTACCAAACTTTTGATAAAGTATTGACGGCGACTCGAAGGCATGAGATTACTATTCAGAGGCTTACGACCAGGACTGGGGGTCAGAAGAGATCCCACAGTCAGATTGAAGGAGGAGGGGGAGCAGCGCCCCGAACAACAGCACCATCCGCTGGCATTCGTATCCACGATGTGGCGATACGAGGACCAGCACCACCCAGGCAGCAGCAACAGCAACAGAGGAAGAACCAGCAACCCCCGGCGGGCTGCACTTATTGTGGGAAGATGGGACACACTAGAGATGTGTGTCGGACATTAAATGGACTGTATCAGATATGTGGAAATCCAGACCATCGGGTTACCACATGTCCCATGAATTCGAGGTCAGGAGGACCAGGGCAATAGTTTCTTGCTCTACCAGCACCAGGGACAGGCCAGTATCGAAGGCCAGCGATGGCAGCAAGGCCGTTGGCACAGCGTCCTTTAGTACCGCAGGCTCAGATATTTCGGCAGCAGGGATCGCCGATGCAGCAACACCAGCATAGACCACCCCAGCATCATCAAGAAAGGGGCCAGCAACAACATCAGGCTAGGCCGCAGCATGGGAACCAGCAAGGAGGTCGAGGGCAAGCATTCACTTTGTCCTTGGAAGAGGCATTAGCATCGGGAGATGTTGTGGCAGGTAACATTCTCGTCGCCTCATATCCCGCAGTAGCATTGTTTGATTCGGGAGCATCCCATTCATTTATATCTGCACAATTTGCTATACGACTAGGAGTGGAGTTCGAGGCATTGCCAGGGAGGTTGAATATACTCACTGGTAATGGGCTCGTAGGAGTTAGTAGAGTTATTTTAGCGTATAGTATTGTAGTTTGTGGGCATTCTTTACCTGCCCGGTTGATAGAATTTCCTGTTGGAAATTTCGACGTTATCTTAGGCATGGACTGGCTGAAAGACAGTCATGCGACAATAGATTGTCGTAGAGGGAGTGTATCGTTTGATATTCCAGGCATGAAGAGGTTTACCTTAGTCAGATCAGAGGCAACTCAGCATGAGCAGGGAGTAATAACGGCAATGAAAGAAGTTCAGATTCCGAAGGTAGTTGAAGAATTTCTAGACGTATTTCCCGAAGAACTTCCAGGTCTACCACCAGTCAGAGATATTGAGTTCAGTATAGAATTGGCACCAGGAACTAAATCGATATCAGATCGGGTTTACAGAATGGCGGATTCAGAGCAGGCCAAGGTATATCAGCATATAGAGGAATTGAAGGAGAAGAAGTTCATCCAAGCTAGCGTGTCACCATGGGCAGCACCAGTAGTACTTGTGGGAAAGAAGGATGGGTCATCCAGATTGTGCATTGACTACAGAAAGCTTAACGCGGCAACAGTGAAGAACAAGTACCCATTACCCAGGATCGATGACTTATTTGATCAGTTGAGCAAAGCTAGAGTTTTCTCCAAGATAGATCTTCGTTCATGGTATCATCAGGTGAGGGTTCGGAAGGAAGATATTCCCAAGACAGCATTCAGGTCGAAGTATGGGCATTATGAGTTCTTAGTAATGCCGTTTGGTTTGACCAATGCTCCAGCAATATTCATGGATTTGATGAATCGTATCTTTATGCCATACTTAGACCAGTTTGTCGTTGTGTTTCTCGACGACATTCTCGTATACTCTGCTAGTGAAGAGGAGCATGAAGACCACCTCAGGAAAGTGTTACAGGTTCTGAGAGAGAACCAGTTGTATGCCAAGCTCAGCAAGTGTGAGTTTTGGACGGATCACATTTCATTTTTGGGTCATATCATATCAGGAGCTGGAGTAGCAGTAGATCTCAAGAAGGTAGAAGCAGTAGAGAGTTGGCCAGTACCCAAGACCGTAGCAGATGTGCGAAACTTCTTGGGATTGGCAGGATATTACAGAAGGTTTGTGTCAGACTTTGCAAGGCTTTTAGCACCCATGACCCGCTTGACCCGGAAGGATGTACCATTCGTTTGGTCGGCAGAATGTCAGGCATCATTTGAGACTTTGAAGCAGAAGTTGATATCAGCACCTATTCTTATATTGCCAGTTGGACCCGAAGGTTTTATAGTATACTGTGATGCGTCAGGTAAAGGACTTGGATGTGTCCTTATGCAGCATGGAAAGGTGATAGCGTATGCATCTAGGCAGCTTCGGGACCACGAGAAGAATTACCCAACTCATGATTTGGAGTTAGCAGCAGTAGTGTTTGCTCTGAAACTATAGTGGCATTACTTATATGGTGATCGAGTAGACATGTACACAGACCATAAAAGTCTGAAGTACATCTTTACTCAGAAGGAGCTGAACATGAGACAGAGAAGATGGTTGGAGTTGATCAAGGATTATGACGTGGAGCTTCAGTATCATCCAGGCAAGGCGAATGTAGTAGCAGACGCTCTTAGCAGGAGAGGCGGCGCATTTATGTTGACAACACAGAGGCATATCTTAGAAGACCTTCAGGAGATGGGCATCGAAGTTATACTTTCCAGTGATGTAGGAGTTCTAACAAGTCTGCAAGTTCAATCCGACTTGGTAGGCAGGATCAAGGCAGCTCAGGCACAGGACCCAAAGATTCAGAAGCTTAGGGCAGAATGTGAGTCAGGACTCAGGAAGGAGATGATAATTCATGAAGATGGTACACTTAGGTTTGGATCACGTCTATGTGTGCCCAGTGGAGATATCAGACAGGAGGTTATGGCAGAAGCTCACAGTTCTCAGTATTCTATTCACCCTGGAGGGACCAAGATGTACCAAGATATCAAGCAGCATTTCTGGTGGAACGGGATAAAGAGGGAGATAGCTAGATTTGTTTCCCGTTGCTTGGTATGTCAGCAAGTGAAGGCAGAACAGCAGAGGCCAGCTGGGTTATTGCAACCGCTTCCCATTCCGGAATGGAAATGAGAGCATATTACAATGGACTTTGTGACCGGTTTACCGAGATCACCAAGTGGTAAGGATGCTATTTGGGTGATAGTGGACCGACTTACGAAGGTAGCACACTTTCTTCCTTTCAGAGTAGGGCAATCTACAGAAAAGTTGGCGGAGTTATATATGCAACAGATAGTCAGGCAGCATGGAGTCCCTGTCAGTATTGTGTCGGATCGAGATACCCGCTTTACATCACATTTCTGGAAGAGCTTACATCATAGTCTGGGTACCAAGTTAAGATTTAGCACGGCTTACCATCCGCAGACGGATGGGCAATCAGAAAGAACGATTCAGACTTTAGAAGACATGTTGCGAGCTTGCACTCTAGATTTTGGAGGGTCTTGAGAGAGTCACCTGCACTTGGTCGAGTTCTCGTACAACAACAGTTATCAAGCCAGTATCCAGATGGCGCCATTTGAAGTACTATATGGTAAGAAGTGCAGGTCACCGCTTGCATGGGATGATATCGGAGAGAGAAAGATGTTAGGCCCGAAAATGATTGTCCAGACGGTTGAAGTGGTTAAAGGAATTAGAGAGCGACTTCGTGTTGCGCAGGATCGACATCGTCATTGGGCGGACCAGCATCGTAGGCCGCTAGAGTTTTCTGTTGGGGACCACGTATTCTTGCGGATCTCACCTACTCGTGGGATCATTAGATTTGACGTTCGCGGGAAATTGAGTCCGCGGTACGTGGGCCCATTTGTTATCCTTGATCGGATAGGCGATGTTGCTTATCGTTTATCCCTTCCACCTTCGTTACGAGAGGTGCATGGCGTGTTTCATGTATCTTAATTACGTAGGTATGTATCAGACCCAAGCCATGTCCTCGATCACTCTGAGCTGGTTGTTGGTACCAACCTGTCTTACGAGGAACGGCCTGTGTCCATTTTGGACCGAAGAGAGAAGATACTCAAGAACCGAACAATTAGTCTTGTCCATGTTGCTTGGGGTCATCACTCCTTGGGAGAGTCAACGTGGGAACGTGAGGATGATATCCGATCACGGTATCCACACTTGTTTGACTCACAAGGTATATCTTTTTCCGTATACCTTGATTGTCCTGATTTCTCATGCTTATCACCTTATGGGTAGAATTGCTTGATATCGTAGATTGATGGATTTACATATATATTACTTGCTATGGACAATGTAAAATGATTGCTCGATCACTAGAATTGCTTGTACTTAGATTGGTTTAGCCCCGATGTTTCTATCTTGCTTGAATTTGAAATTCCGAGGACGGAATTCTTTCAAGGTGGGTAGAGATGTCACTCCCCGTTCCCAGTATACATATTTTAATACGTATATTGCTTGAATATATTTATTTAGTATTTATCATGTATAATTATTTAGTATTTATTATGTATCATCCTGTATTTAAATTCCTATAATTCATTATCTGTATTTATCATGTTTCATATTAACTAATTATCTGCTCTTTAATTTATATGTTAATTAATTTCCTGCAATTAATTTCTGTAATTTATTATCTGCATTTTAGTTTTTTGCAATTTTATTCTCTGCTTTAGTTAGTCTTTTCGGGTTGGCCTTGTTGGACCCGAATGCAACCCGGCCCAATAGCTCCTACCTACCACCCCCTTTGCTATTTAAAGCCCCATCTCCTTCTCTCTCCTCATAACTTTCATTCTTCACCATTACTTCTTCTTCTTCCTCTCATCACTCTCTCCACCAACCCAACAGCAGGCAAGTGCAATCTTGCTTCTTGCTTGGAGAACCATTTTTATGGTTCATTTCTCTTCCTCTCATGGTCCTGAGAGAGTTTAGTGCTTGGCATTTTTGGTTTCTGTGGCTTGCTTACTCTAGATCTAAGTTTGTATATTTTGGCTGTTCATGGGTTTGGTCCACCAACTTAGCGTGTATTTCTGGCACTGGAACGAAGCCTCCATAGGACTCGGAGTTCGGGAGATGTTGCACGCACACGTTCTTACGTGCACGCGTAAAATATCAACCCAGTCATGCACACGTTCTTACGTGTCAGCGTGTATTTTTAGTCACGCACACGTCTATACGTGTCTGCGTGGATTTTGAGTCACGCACACGTTCTTACGTGTCAGCATGTATTTTTAGTCACGCACACGTCTATACGTGTCTGCGTGGATTTTGAGTCACACACACGTTCTTACGTGTCAGCGTGTATTTTTAGTCACGCACACGTCTATACGTGTCTGCGTGGATTTTGAGTCACGCTCACGTTCTTACGTGCGTGCGTAGATTTTAGTCACGCTCATGTCTTTGCATATGTGCGTGAATTTTGAGTTACGCACACATCTTTATATGCGTGCATGAATTTCCTATCATGCCACACTAGGCTGTGCGTGAATTTCTTATTACCCTTCACGCTATGCGTGCGTGGATTTCCTATCACGTCCACTCTATGCGTGCGTGGATTTCCTATCACGTTCACCCAGTGTGAGCGTGAATTTCTTTCCACGCTCACGCTTGCCAGCGTGTATTATTTTATACGCTCCCTCCTTCATGCTAGACTTGTTGGCGTGACTTTTGGCCTTAAGCCTAGACTTGTTGGCGTGACTTTTGGCCTTAGCATAGACTGGATTGGCGTGACTTTCTAACCTGGGTGTTACTATTTGCTCTATAACTTCTTCATTTAATGATGGCATGATAATTCTTCTATTATATCCTTACGCTTTTTTGCATGAACTTGATAAATCATGATAGGTTAATATTGATAATACAGATTGTTATGTGGAATGTGTCATGTGTCTTGATTGATCCATAGATACCCAGTATGACTAGAACTTAACTCTGAGGAGTTATAGACTCGACCCCATGTAATACTAATTGATTTTCATGCCTTGTCACCATTGATAATGATTGTGACATTGACTAATAATTGATCAAGCGTTCCTAGTTGGAACTAAGAGACTGGCTAGTCGTCTTATTGAATTGAATGAATGAGACACGTTCATGTAATGAACTATTGTACTCGATTAGCCGATCTCGAATATTGGCATACAGGCACATGCAGGTTTCAAATTATTTATTTATTTATTTAGTTATTTATTTATCTTACAAAAAACAGCATGTGTACTTTATGGTCAAGGCATGATTACTCCGTGGTTAGATTTGATTGTTGTATCACGCTATGTAAGACCTACAACCTAGCCGCACGGGTATGGTTGTAGAGTTGCACATATCGTACCCCGTACAAAAGTACTCATTTGAATGACCATGATCCACGGCATGGGACTTCACTCAACGTAGAGACTATTAAGTTAAATAAAATAATGATTGCATGGAGAGAATGGATTTCCGAGTTCTTACATGGTAGCCCCCTTGGGACTAGTAGTACCCGACGGGCCGGTTGGCTCCCACCGATACTGTAAATCTGTCACACGGGCAGGAAACGGTATCTGCTTATATTATTGTACATGCTATATTAACGACGGGCATCCCGCTGGGACTCGTCTAATTACATGATTGGCACAATTGATTGACTGGATAGACTAGCCTTGCTCGCACATAGTAAGAACTGAGGAATCCCTATTGCATAATTCCAGGATAACTTGGAACTCATATTAGCAAGCCGTAGTAGTTGATTGGCCGTTCAAGATGATTTGTTTGTGTACTGCACTACTCTGTTACCTAACTGGGATGATCAGAATGTCAGGACATGACGGGCCAACTTCTGTCCTTGTTTGGTTGGGAGGTTGGTTCGAAGTGTCGTGATGTGATGTGAACCCTAGTGGAAAGCAGAGATCTATTATCATTATATTCTTTTACTTACTGGTTTAGTCCTTCATATCGTCCTTCATTGTGGTACTTGCTATTAGAGGTCTAACCTCTCTGGTTTTGCATGGCCAGATTTAGAGCCGGTCCCCGAGGATCCAGCTTACTTCTACCTCCAAGATGGTCAATACTAGAGGAATGATCGTAGGAGGACTCGAGTGGGTCCCTTACTTCACCGCTTGTTTTGCTATTTACTTTATACTTAGCCGTTTGGCACCGACATGTTAGTCAGATTGTCTTGTATACTTACTTTTATATAATTATAATTAAGTCAGACTGCAGCTGATAACAATTGTGTATATGTTGCTATACCATCTGGCTATGTTTTGTAAAGCCAGATCTCAAGAACATTTTGACTGAGCGTTTGGGACGCCTTACTGCTTTATCTTACATGTTCTCTATTTTTGCTTCTTGTTTGAATGATTGAGACAATAGAGGTGAAGTGACCATAGTAAGACTTTCATGTAGTATGCACCCCCTCGTCTGGTTAGACATCATTGATCGTATTATACGGTATTCATCTACCCGTAATACATAGCTGGCTGAGTCATTCCCCCGCTCTCCAGTATTCTGGTTCTGGGGCGTGACACCAAACAAGGACATGAGATGGTAAACTAATTCACGGTGATGTATCTTTCTATGCTATGAATCCAATATGGTATCCGGACCCCAACAAGGTTCAATACCTTCTCATCGAAGTAGTAAGTCACACCTACAACCAAACAAGGACAAGATGTGACGAACTAATCCGCGACAAGTTATTGTTCCAAGCCACGGTCAGATACAAGTACTCAAACCAAAAGTACTCGTACCTAACGGATAAAGGTACCCTAACCAGTCTAAGTGAATGCAGTTTTAAGAACAGTTCATGGTCGCATGACTACCGGGTCAAGTCAAGAAAATACCAATGCAGTACCTCAGTAGCGAGTCACAACACCATATACTATTCCTCAGTATCGAACGAGTCTATAGCATATAGTCTACCTATCGTTCCTCAGTAGCGAGCGAGTCTATGATAGATAGGGTGGTAGTCAACTTCCAATTATGTTCTCCCCGTCCAATGCCAACTCATAACTGCTAAGTCTTCTAGCATGCAATTCTATTAGCAGTTATTTCATAACGCACGGCTTATACGTACTGGTGGCCAGCCAATCACGCATGTCCGCGTCCTATATGTGACTCACAATAATGTGGTATAATTGTGTCAAGGCCTATGAATGCAACACACAAGGTAGTCCCTTAAATCTAGGTTTAATGTGTAAGAAAAATAATACATAGTAGGAGAATATAAATGAACTGTAAGTTCTAACAGGTTATGCCATGTATCACAGTTTATTTTGCATAAAGAAAATAATGAACAATGCATGAAATATGAGCTAAATAAATAAATAGTAAATGGCAAGGTGTCTTGCCTGAGGGTGGTACGAGATGTAGCAAAATCCAATAGTCAGAATCGTCAACACGAAAGTCAAAATCAACAAGGAGCTCCGGATGCTGAAACAAACATCACGAACGAGTTTGGAATAAAAGATATGTCTAGGAAACGCCTGTCCAAAAGTTAAATTCTGGAACAGGGGCAAAATTGTAATTTCGGATCAAAACGATGTCCGCCGTTGGACCCGCTTTGTACCGAAATGTGCGTCAGAACCTACGGTCTCTAAAGTCGTTAAACGACATGTCTATAAATTTTTTTTTCCGAGACGAACTCAACGGTATGTCCAATTTTGGATTCCGAGGAGCCGTGCACAAAATCGCCCGTTGAGTGAGATTGTGGGCCCGCCAAAATAGCGTCCCAGTCATCGGTCTCAGAATCGGACCAAACTTGGCATACAGGACCAGAAAAATATTTCGAGTCCAATGGCGCAAGTTTCGTCGCGATTTGCTGAGTGTATACAAGGTAATTGGGAAATATCGAAAAGGCCCGATGCGGAAAAATTTGACGGATACGGATCAAATTCGTCGCGTACACGCAACCAACTTGAATCCGTCAAAGCCCGCACGTCTGCAAAGTCGATACGGATCCTTCGGTACTCTCGGTTTACGACGGGATCACCCGGTTTGTCGGGACGTACCTCGTACCGGAGTTTTTAAGTTTTTGAAAAACTGATTTTTTGTGATTTTTAATCTAATTAAACCTGGAATTTATTGCAGAATAAATAAATCTATTTGAAGGGGATGATAAAGGGTCATGTGGGCTTTCTAAACGAATTTACGGAATTAGAAACGGATTAGAATTGAAGGAGAAATCGCATGATGAAGTTGGGTACCTCGATGTTAAAAACTGCCGTTGTTGTGGGTGTTTGTCGTTGTTGCCATGGCGACCGTGAGGCGGGGCTACTGTGGCTGGGCGTGGAGGTGCTCGCCGGAAAGGGGGTACGGGGTGAGCGGAGGAGAGATGATGAAGGAGAGAGGAAGAAGAATTGGGTTAGGGTTCTTCTTTAGAGTCAAATACATATATATGTGTATATATAATGTGTATATATATATATATATATATATATATATATATATATTATATATAATGTGTATATATATATATATATATATATATATATATATATATATATATATGTATATATATATATATATATATATATACATATATATATATATATATATATATATAAAGGGGATGGGGGGGGGGGGGGTTTCGGCATGCTTGTTGCTGCTGCTTGTGTTGTGGAGTTGGGCGGCTAATGCAAGCTGCTGCTTGCTCCTTTAGTTGTGGTCGGTTCCCACTAGGTGGGGCCGACCACATATATACTTTTTTTTTCCTCTTTATCAATTCAAAATCTTTCAAATATATAACTATATCTATATATGGATATGTATATATCCATAAATACACCAAAAAATCTATTTAAAATCCAAATACCATTTAAAGTCAACTATCCAATTATTTAATATATTTGAGCATATCTACATATATATATAAATTCAATCCTTAGTAAATCAACTCAAAATAATAATAATATTTAAATAGGAAAACATGTTTATTAAATCTCCACAAAATAACTTAAATTATAATAAAATAATACTAATCGTACCAATGAGTGAACTTTACCGCTCACCCATGTATGGTCCAGAAATTATACCATCTTATAAAATATTATTTTATTAATAAAACATAAATTTTGTACCAAAAGTCAATAAATATTCAACAAGTCTCAAAATTATTTAAAAATATTTGTACACACATAAAATGTTCCTACATGGCCATCTTAGTCACCCCACATGCTCACATGGACTTAAATTTGGTTCGGGCCCGGTTCGGGCTGAATTGGAAAAACCGGGTCATCTAAAAATCAATATATAAATTAATATCAAAATAAAAATATTTTAAATGCGTTATTTCACAACTCGGCCTGGTTTTTCTAGTTCGGACTGAACTATGGCTAAGCCTCCCACGGCATGGTTAATATACTGGTCAAAGCACACTGCTACATCTTTCGTGCCAAAATTCATGGTCGTCTAGTGCTCCAAAACTCAACAATAGCTAAGATCATTTCTAATAATAAAAAATCATAAATTGCATAAATTTATTTTTAAGTCTAATAAAATAATAAAAATAATAATTAAAAAATAGGGGTTTTACACTCTTAGATGTTGTATTTTGGATTACCTTATGACTATTCCTTGTGCGATTGCAACTTAGGTTCGCACGACATCACGCCCGGGGGACGACTATTGATTCTTCGAAATCGGGGCGTGACATACATATAATCTACTTTGCACAGACTTAAAATTTTACATCTTTTAAAAATTAGGATACATATTGTTTTTAGTAGATCTTCGATCTTCCTTCGTAATATCTCTATTTATGCACATTTTTATAGTAACTAAGTTTCAATCAGCTTCTGTAGTATATTTAGCTCACTACGTGTTGTGAATTATAGTTGATCCCACGTTGGTGTTGAATACCGATGAGCCGATAGCGAAGAGTCTTTTCATTTATCTTTGCATTTAAGATTTCACACTTAAAATTGTAGGTTCGTAGGTTCCTAGTGTTGAATATATTTTCATAAATCTTTGCACTTAATATTCAAAATGATTTCATTTTCAAACTCAAATGTTTTATAACTTTTGTTCCTCTTGTAACTTTTGTTCCTTTTGATTTTGGCTTTTTTAATGTTTCTTGATGTTTCTCTATTGTTGATAAATTAGACGAACAAGTCCATATATCTCAATCCTAGCATTGAAAAAAAAACATAAACAAGAAATGTTAAATAACATATTGCATCGGAATTTTTTTTAACTACGGAAGTAGTATTGCCATTTGTCAAGATATATTCCTAATGCAAAATTTAAGGTTAGCTGGCATCATGTATCAAGACATCCCAGTCCAAAAGAGTTTACTTTGGTTTATTGTATCATACAAAAAAAAATTGATACTTTATTTTCAATATATTTTTTGAAGAAGGGACATCATTTTGTATTTAGTCCTGGACATCAAAATATTTTAGGCCGGCCCCGACTATTAGAAAAGTATAAGAGATTGATACAAAAGGGTACCCTATTTAGATTTTTCCAATAGTACTTAAAAGAAAGAAAAAAATCCAATAATTTCTTGACTCTCATCAAGAATATTTTTTATTGCAGTTATTCTACGAAAGGTTCTAAAATATTTGCCTTGACTGATATCATCATGTCATCAAGTTTTTTTTTTCTATCATAATAATGAAATCGACTATGGAGCATATAATAGTTCCATAAATGATTTGACATATGACTTGTTTTCATTGTTCATGTCAATCTTAAATATTGATTTTAGTAAACGTTGTTGTGAGTATAAGAGAACTATGTCATAAAATTTAGACTATTAATGGACGGATAGTAAATTTCTTTTTAGCTCCAATTTAAGTTCAAGCAAACAAAATGTATTTTCAATTTTTTTTTAAACGATAAAGAATATAAACGAAGAGGGACAATTACGTTATAAATTGTACTCATCTTTCTTGCACACATTAAGCAAAAGATAAAAGTTGCCCTTACTCAACGGCAAAGAACAATTACTAAAAGATAGGGTGATTGAGAAAATCCAAAATATTTTTGTTTCAAGTGTGATTTGTTATTTTATTATTATGTTATTGCGAGAAAGGAAACTTAAGTTTTTTAACTTTATTTCAAAATTGGAAAAGCATTGTGTTGGATTATATCTTGTTTTCTGATAAGCGCTCAAAAGAGGGTGATAATGGAATTTGTAATTTAGTCGCTCATCGAGAATAAAATGGGACCATGAGGTGTATATAATTGGGATTGCTTCACGTCTTACATGAAAATTCTATTTTAATGCATATGACAGTCCAATATCGCACCTCATATGCCAACTACGGTTCGGGTCATACCGCGTTCCCAACAAGTGGTCTCAGAGTCCAAAGTTACGAGGCTGGTTTAGACGACTCTAATTGGTCGATACATATGGGTTTGCGAAGCTGGTTTGGATGGCTCTAATTGGTTCGAGACAAATGGTGTTGAACGTTCATGCGTATAATCGGATTGTACAGGCTCTTCTCTGAAGTACAGGTAGGCAACTCTAGAGGGGGGTGAATAGAGTTTATAACAAAAATGATCAATTAAAAATTTAAACTCTCTTCACCAACTAAATAATCAGAGTAAAAGAAATATGAAAATAAATAGTAGAGAGCAAGCACAGCACAACAAGATTTTTAACCTGGTTTCCCTCGTGGAGGACTAGTCCAGGCCTGAGAACTCTAACTCAGGATTGAAATCCACTATTTGTGAAATAGGATTACAACCACGTACCTTTTCACAGAAGAGCACACCAAACTTCTTTCAATGATCGCTTTGGCAAAACTTGGACTTTTCCAAGTGACTTACAACTTCTTGCACTTTAAACTTCTAGCTGGATCGTACCGAGCAACTTGGACAGTTGGGAAGTTTTAATGCTAAGTACATGGGAAGGTAAGGCTCTTGAATATATAGGCTATGTAAGAGAAGAAGAAGAGAAGAGTGGATAGTTTCAAATAAGAGAAACCAAGGCCTATTTATAGGTTCGGGGTAGGCAAAATTCGGCCAGAATTCGGTATGAATAATTCAATTTTTTGGCCGTTGGACAACTAGCAGTTATCAAGACCTAAAAATCAGCATCTTGAATTTTAGGGGACCGAGTTCGGCCCGAACTCTGTGGGAGACAGAGTTCGGCCCGAACTCTGTCTCCTATGGACAGAATGTTCTTTGTGGGCTTTTGGATGAATGGGTTGATTGGGATTTGGGCTAAGTAAACCTATAAAGCTATGTCTAGCCCAAAGTTGCTCAGTATGACCCAACGTACATCATCCTATACTCAAGAATAATAAAAAATACAGACTCCAGTAAACACAGAATAGTAAAACTCCAAGCAGCTGCGATCTTGAACCAATGAGCTGAGTAGATTGATTTCGAGCTCGATGTGTCAAATTGGACTATGACAAATATTATTTTGTTAATTTTCAAGATTAGGTTGACTGTGATCCGGTTTGGGTCAACAATCTCCCCCATTTTGATAATTGACAAAACGTGATATTTGTATGTCTCAATATTCATACCTGGACATATTATGGCTCACCCGTACTTGAACAATCCTACTCCCCCGTAAACTGATATTTTCTGTAAATACTCATCCAAATATACATATCCAAGTATACACAATTCATAGTGCTAGCATTGGTTCATATTTGTCACGACCCGCACCCACTGAGGGTACGAGTACGTAACAGCGCCTAGCCTACGTCGCAGTGTCGGCGGTAGA
This sequence comes from Iris pallida, assembly GCA_029216955.1. NCBI lineage: Eukaryota > Viridiplantae > Streptophyta > Magnoliopsida > Asparagales > Iridaceae > Iris > Iris pallida. The sequence goes on from JANAVB010001399.1 coordinate 10,861,509, forward strand.
ACGCTGTTCTAGGTCACTATCTAACCAACCAATCACGCAATTATATAATGTACTTGTCAATATATCGACTCCGAACGGAGGACAAGTATAAATATAATGTAATCTCAATCACAGTCTAAGCACGATATGATAGCACAGAAGATTATAATTAAGACTAAATAACAGAAATAAAACCAACAACTAAATAGTATAATCTCAGACAATCTCAACTACATGTTTCAACTTATATATACAACTCCAGTTCTAAAACATGAAAACTAAAACAAGACAAACTAGCTAAACTCCCGATCACTCCTGAGTGTCGGGGCCATAGGTAGCTAAGCCATCTCCTGGTCTGTAACATGTAGGGCATGTGTCCTCAGGACAATCATCTGTAAAATTTACAACAGGTCCAGTCAGGACAGGAACGAGCACATCTCATCTAGAAAACCCAAGTAAATGACAGAGAACTATAAAGCAGTTATAGACAGTTGTATTGATGAATATGGCAGTTTATATTCAGGTGATGGTAAGAAAGACAGATAAAGTGCAAGAAAAGTAAATAACTAAACAAGAGAAGAATCATAGCAATGAAGACTGTAAAAATAGAACTAGCTGAACCAGGGTAATATGATATAAAGTCCAGACAGCAATGTATACAAGTGTAACTCCAATGTAAGTCCAGTACAAGATAAATCTAATACAAGATGAATCCAGTAAGGGACGATTCCAGTCATAGTGATCAATGATTCCAGGGTGAGTCCAGCCTATACTCTAGCGGTATGTTTTAAAATACCGAGATCGACATGTAAATGACTATAGGTAATCCGGCACATCACACACCTGGCCGGGTGTGAGATGGCTATCATTCCAGTTTGATTCCAGCAAGGGGTGATTCCAGAATTGGGGTATGTCTACATGCCTTACTCTAGTATTTCTCCTTCCAGCAAGTGAATCCAGAAATCCGACACAATGATTCAAGATGAGTCCAGCCAGATACAATGACACCAGTAAATGATTCCAGAATGATTCCAGTAATAGAGGCCAGATAATAAATGTGTGTCGTATACATGAATCCAGAATATCCATACGTATTGTAACAGAGAATCGCATACAACTAACTAGAACTGAAGTACAATAATTGACAAGTAAATGAGAGAACTATCAGAGAATGTACTCGCCTGATACTCTGAAAAGAGTAGTGTAATATCAGATGTCTGCACCGGAGTCACAATATCCTAAACAGAGTAATACAGGTTATAATGTGTTTAAAATAAGATAAATAAAGTTTATGATGCAATCTACATGACTTCTAGACCAATCTAGATCAAAGTCAACTCTAAGTCAAACCTGGTCAACTGTCTAGGTCAAACTAGGCCCAAGTCAAACTTGGTCAATTCTGGGTCAGTTACACTAGTCAACTAGATCAATCCTAGTCTAGTCAAGTCTCACTAGGCCTAACTAAGTTAGCCTAGGCAATCAAGGCTAGACAATATGATAAGTGAAACAATGTGAACCACACCAAGGCATATATATATACCATATAGGTATATATATACCACACATAGGGCTATTGCCTATAAGTAGTAATATATATACATTATATATAGGGAAGCTATGTATTTACATATATATTACATATGCAAACATCAACTTATATATATATATATATATATATATATATATATATATATATATATATATATATATATATATATATATATATATATATACATACTACATATATTGACATGCAATATAATCTCAATCCCATAGTCCAAGGCCCCCAAACCTATACCATATATAACCCAACACTCAATGGTACCTCACACATACATACATCTACCTATAGGCTATAGGTAATATCCTACTTTAATACAATATCTTATCCTTAATATCAAATACCTTAGCATTTACCTACTAACATTCTAACATACCTTACTAATTTTCACTCAACTCACACCCACACTCACACATGAATCATAACATATAGGACTGATATTTGTATAGGATTGTTTGAACATCAAATAGGCGGTATGGTAGTTGTTGCTGCTATGGAATGTAGCACAAGCTGCTGCTGCTCTCAAGTCCCCTCTTCCACTCTCTAATTTCTAAGGATGCATGACAGCTACATGATATAAACTGAACTAATGCCTAAGTAAGGTCAAACCATGCCATTGCTATGGCCTATGACACAATAAACACCTACCATATGTGCTGTCAAGCCATGCACCACACCCCAATACTTCTCACTGCACTCTATTGCAAGTGCCCTGCCAAGCAATACTGCTACTGGTGCTAGCTGCTGCAATGCCACTGCAAATGCAAGCCAAGGCAGGGCAAGCCAAGTCAAGGCAGCTGCAATGCAATGCTGAAATAAAAAGCCAGGCAAGCCAAGGCAGTTGCAATGCAATGCTGAAATGAAAAGCCAGGCAAGCCAAGGCAATGCTGCTAACCCCTGCCCACTTAACCTCTAACAAAACTCAACAGGAAGCTAACTCCCAACCAAACTTGATACTCCTAAACCCCATAACCTAATCCCATGTCCTATTGTCAACTAACCTGTCAAAGCACACATCCCCAATGGCAACATACATATCCAAACCAATTCAAATCACGAAACAACAGTGCCCACACAAGTGTCCATCTCATGTTCCAGTGAATGAGTGAAACAGTGTGCACATGTGTGGGAAAATAGGGAATTGGGTTTCAGTCTACATTCAGTGATGTTTATGTGACATTGTGTGTACAATAGACAGCCATATGCATCTCAGGATTGTGTGACAGTTCAGATGTGAGTGTCTGTGTGCATCAGGACTTTGAAGAGTGTAATGACAGGGTGTTATATGAGACAGCAGTAAGAGTGTTCAGGTGTTCTGAACAGTGTCATAGTGTCAATAGTTTGTGTGGCATGATGTGTGTTTAGAGATAGGTTTCAGTTGGTAATGACAGCCCAAACAATGCTATGAAAACCTGAGAATCAAGGTAAAACCAAACTCCATCCAAAAACTTAGTTTTCAAACATCAACAAATCTCAGGATTAGAGTTTTTCAGGAAGAGAAATGACAGTTTTGTGAAATTAAACATAGCAATTAAACTTCAAAAATCAGTTTTAGAGGCAAATGAAAGTTCAGAAATCTCAGTTTTCAAGACAGTGTATCAGTCCACATTCAAAAGCCATTCCGAAATCCCAATCCTCCAATGCAAGTCCTAAATCAACATTGCAGTAATCTATCACATATGTATATGAATTGATATGTAAATTAAACATCAAAGATTTAGCTTAAAACAGAAATCTAATTTCAGAATATTCGAAAACATGGAGCATGTATCAGAAAATATAGGAATCCTTAAATTAGGATTCGAATCTACATAAAACCTCAAATTAAAGGCCAACATAGTGTCGTACACATGTTAGCGTGTTGTACAGGTCATTTCGTGTCCACATAAGTCGACACAAAGTGTCCAAATACTAAAAACCACGTTTCAGAAAAATCAGTGTCAGCAGCCTCGTGCAGAGGTACAGTGCAAGCTAGGACACGACACACGACACCATAGGGCTCGTGCTCATGTCCTGGGGTGCACCAAGGACAGGGCTAGGGTCCCATCACCTTGCACCGTGTCCATGACACGCGTGTCCTGAGCACGAGACACGTATCAGTGGACGGCTGTGCGCACGTGTGTGTGTTCAAAATTTCAGTGCGGGTCGATTTTCTCTCAAACCCTACGATGAAATCCTCTAAAATTTTGTGTGTGCTGTGTCAGCCAGTAGGCCATTGTGTCCACCAAAAATTAGGGCCTGAGTCGCCGTGTCGTGTCCGCAATGGCACCCGAGCAGCAGGACACTGCACGGTGTCCTCGTGCACACGTTCGTGTCCAAATTTGGACACAAAAACCAACCCAAATCGTGTTCAGTCATATACAAACATAATCTACATATAATAAGCTTTCCAAATATGTAATTTGTTTTAAAAAACATTAACATTCAATCCATTGAGGCATTTCAACAAATACCTTAAATAACACATAGACACGTGTCCGATACAGACACCAAACGGACACGAAATCCACCCAAATTTCGGGGACACCTAGGGGACTCCTAGATCTAGCCCTAAATGCAAATAAAACGAAATATTAATGCAATTTAAAGGGTTTTACCTATATGTGCAAAAAGCTTGGAAAAGCTTCAAATGGGGGATTCCTCCTTGCTATCCAAAAGCTCCCAAATTGTCCCAAGGTTGGGATTAAATTCCCCAATCAGAAAATAGGAGGAAATTAGGCTCTAATGCAAGAAACTAGGATTAAAAAGGAATAAAAATGGATTTATGGGGATTTTTGGAAGGAGGACAAATACCTTTCTTTTCCAATGTTGAAATGAATAAAAGAAAGAGGCAAGCCCTAGTGAATAAGTGTTTATATAGGGTAGGGATCCCTATGGCTGGTCATAAAGGAAGGAATTAGGGTTAGGGTGTCAAATCATGGGCCATGGGCCAAGTCATGATCAATCAAATCATTAAACCATAAGTCATATCATGAACCCACAAGCCATGACTTAAATTCACTTAAACTAATCCTCCTAATCCAAAATTAGTTTCTAATGACTAAAAGTAGGTTAACCTAAGTTAGAGGAGGGTCACTATGGCTAGGGTTAGCTTCTAGGCTAGTCCACTAGGTCTCAACAAGTCAAGGTCAACTAGAATTAACCAATTCAATAAATCATCAATTAATTCAAATAAGTCAAAATGACCAAATATCCTTAGGCTAAAAATGATAATTAAATTATCCTAATGACATGGTTAGGCTCTAGGTCATGCAGTCTCTCAGGTTACACTAGCAAGACCTCAAAATCACAAGCCATGACTTAAGGCAGTTTTTAAATAGTTTAAAAATTATTAAAAATCACCAAAAATCATAATGTAAAATAAATATCAATAATTAATAATTATAATTACAAAATTTCAAAATTACCATCATCTGAAAAATTGGGTGTTACAATAGTTAATAGTACTAAGACAAATATCAATGGTTCTTCCCCTTTTGACAATCAGCAAAAATGGAGACAAATAAAAAACTACCAACCACATAATGAAAGAGAACATGCAAGTAGTAGAACTAAATAAGAGCAAACTGAGCCATAGAGTTCTAAAAACATAAGCAAAAAGAAATATAGTGCCAAATCATCAGTAGCAGTACAATAGCCATATCCATCAAGGAGCATGTGAAGGTCCCGCACCATCAGAACCGGTACGACGGGGATCCACAAAAGCAAAAGTCGGATCAAGATAGCGACGAACCCAAGAATCGTCAATACGATAACCGTCGCGAGACGGATCATGCATTATCAGAATCGGCATCGTCGGATGGGAGGCCATGGAGTACTGAATATCGTGGATGGAGTTGCTGAGCGCACTCATCTGTAGGGTGGTGCGGTAGTCCATCTGCGTCCAGCGATCATCCATCTTGGCCCAGCGAGCGTCCTCCAAACGGAAGCGATCGCGAAACATGGTCTGAAGAGAGTACAGTATAGCAGTGGACTCGGGAGCAGATGAATTGGGAGCCGCAAAGGGTGCAGGAGAATCAGGCTCCTCAGCAGCATCAGACTCAGAAGAGGCTACAGCACCAATAGTTCTCCTTGCCTTAGTCAGAAAGGCAAAGGGGGCAAGGACTGACATTGATCCAATGGGACATGAAAGACACGAAATATCAAAGAAAGATACATGGTATAAACCAAAGATTTTGGTTTAGGCCTAGCACGAATTATCCAATCCATCATCGTGCGAGGGAAGTTGAAGGGGACGCAAAAGTGGAGAAAGAAAAGAACAGTAATCTTAAAGTAAGTAACTTCATCTGTTGATCCAGCTTTTGGCAAGACCGAAGAAAATATAATTCGATGAAGTTCATTAAAATGATTATTGAGATGTTTAGCCATAAGTTTTCGAGGGGAAGGATTTGGAGAACAAAGATCACCCTTGAAACTTTCCAACGTGGTCTCTCCAGAGAAAACAAAGTCCCGAGCATCATCAAGTTGTTCCCAAGTGTTTGGGTCGGGCAAACCAAGTAGGTCGGCTAACTCAAAATCATCAAAAGATATGTCTAAACCGGCGACACGTGAATAGATGCGTGTGCGGTCATAAGTCATGTTGCAATAAAATATTTGTATGGCATTCACATATATCGGTTCACGAGTTGTAACAAGCTCATCAAGACATAAGTCACAAAAATTAGAAAAAAATCGAAAAACACCGTAAACTTAATAGGGTGTCCTGCAAAGACACTACGATGACGGAAGTCGGCGAACCATGCGTTGGACGCATCTAAGGACACAAAAAGACGGTCATTGTATGTGTCAGCATCGATGGGTGGAGGTGGATTAAAAAGAGGGTGCACCAAGTTAGGAGGAGGATCCGAAGACTAGTGCACCGTATCGCTTAGGCTTTTACGTCTTGTTGTCAGAAGGACCCTTTCGGCTTGTACCCATAACAAAGTCAGCATAGAAAATTGTGACATAATCGATAATTATGCAGGCCAATTTAATGTATAACCATTTCATCTAAAATTCCTAATTCTCGACAAAGAAAATTGAACCGCTCCTCGGATAATAGTTTTGTAAAGAAATCGGCCAACTGATGAACAGTGTCAATAAATTCTAAATTAATAGTACCATTCTGTTGGTGATCACGCAAAAAGTAGTGACGAATTTCAATGTGCTTCGTGCGTGAGTGACATATGGGATTCTTAGTGAGATTTATAGCACTAGTGTTGTCACAAAATATAGGAATGTGCATAAAAGATAAGTTATAGTCTTCAAGGATTTGCTTCATCTACAAAATTTGTGCACAACAATGACCAGCTGCGATATATTCAGCTTCTGTTGTGGATAGTGCGACAGAATTCTGTTTCTTGCTAAACCAAGAGACTAGAGCCTTTCCTAATAAATGACACGTGCCGCTTGTACTTTTACGGTCGACCTTGTATCTAGCAAAATCAGCATCAGAGTACCCAATGAGGTCAAATGATGTTGATTTGGGATACCATAGGCCCACTGTAACCGTACACTTAAGGTATCGAAAGATACGCTTAACAGCGAACATGTGTGATTTCTTAGGATTTGCTTGATATCTAGCATACAGGTAAACGCTAAACATAAATATCAGGACGACTAGCAGTTAAATAAAGTAGACTGCCTATCATACCTCGATACTTACATTGATCAACAGGTTTACCGCTTTCATCTGGTTCTAGTTTGGTTGTAGTAGCCATTGAGGTACCAATTGGTTTGACGTTGTCAAGGTCAAATTTCTTCAGCATGTCCTTTATATACTTTGACTGACAGATGAAAGTTCCATTTGATGTTTGTTTGACTTGCAGTCCGTGTCACTCCCGTTTCCCGTTATACGTATTTTCAGGATACGTATACGTATTTCTGACAATTGTCAGGTGCCCCGTATTTCGACTTATCTTGCTTAGCTTAGCCTTGGTTTAATCTTGACTTGATTTGGTTCAACTTTATTCAACTTGACTTGGCTTGGCTTGGTTTGGTTTATTTTGGGTTGAGATGAGAGGGGTTACTATATAAGTCAACTTCTTCTCTCTCCTTCATTATTTTGCATTTACTTCTTCATCTTCTTCATTTACTCCTCTCCACCTACACCCAAGAGCTCTAGGCAAGTGCAACTTGCTTCATGATGGATCTTGGATTTTATTGTTCCAATGTCTTCCTCTCCTAGTTCTAAGCCTCTTTAGAACTTGTCATTTTTGGTTTTGATGGATAGATTTTTGTAGATCTAGGTTTTGCCCCTTTTTCATGATTTTCTTGGTTTTGATCTATAAAAACTTGGTATTTTCGAAAAATAATATTTTTATGTTGTAGGAAATTTCATTCTATCCAATTTTGACCTTTGAAAAGTTGGATTTGGACTTGTTTTGACCAAGTTATGGACTTTTGAAGCTATGGGTTCAAACCATGGAACTCTTGCTGATTTGGAGAAGACAGTGAGCAGTGTGCGCCAGCTTTTTAGCTAGCGCAGTCTAGTGCCTAGCGCAGTCTAGTGCCTTGCGCAGTCTAGTGCCTAGCGCAGTCTAGTACCTTGCGCAGTCTAGTACCTAGCGCAGTCTAGTATCTAGCGCAGTCTAGTGCCTTGCGCAGTCTAGTGCCTTACGCAGACTAGTGCCTTGCGCAGTCTAGTGCCTTGCGCAGTCTAGTGCCTAGCGCAGTCTAGTGCCTTGCGCAGTCTAGTGCCTTGTGCAGACTAGTACCTTGCGCAGTCTAGTGCCTAGCGCAGTCTAGTGCCTAGCGCAGTCTAGTGCCTAGCGCAGTCTAGTTCCTGGCGCAACTTGGCTAATGCCACTTGTTGGCCAATGTACCCCTTGCCCCTCCCCCTTGGGCGCATGATGTCCCCAGTTTTTCCCTATTTTATGATTTTGCACCCATGTTATATCCTTACGCCTTTTTGATATGAACTCGATATGAATACGATGTGAGCTTGACAAGCAATATTGACATGATAATTCTTGATGGTGGTCTGCTGTGACGCAGGCTTGACTTGATAAAGTAACCTAACATGATAATCTCGATATGCCTTGCTAAGTAAATCTTGTCTTGACACCGTGGGTGTTTGTGCTTGTATAAGCTACATGTCTCGTCTTGCATCATGTCTAGGATATGAATTCCTGATTTCCACGGTCAGGGATTCGTACTGAATCTGACTAAGATAATGACTAGAGTGATCAAGTAGTTCATGAAGAGATTTCCCAGCTACAGGCAGTCCCGTTATCTGGGCACTTTTAATTGGACTTGTAGCCTGCCGACGAGTAGGGCACATTTCCAGCACACTGTCATGTGTTGCACCCCCAAGTCACCTAATCCAACTCTCTCAACTTGTGACCGGATAACCTGGATTAAGACTGCAGGGCTTGTGGCTGTTGGAACTTCTCGATGCATCTTGTTAGTAACTAAGCTTGTGATAACCCTAGTTAGTTAAAGTATCTAGCCGTACTCTTGCTTGGCCGTGAATGATAGATGGAGTCCTATCTTGTCTCGTCTTGCCTAGATCCAATACATGGCTATCTCAGGGCATGCTTGTCTATGCTTTACTTTATCGATAATTGGTTAGAGACTAAGTTCTGTTCAGGTGAAGGGTTACAACCCCGGTCCTTGTTTGGTTTACGGGTTGTAACTTGGTTACCGGAATAGTTCGTTAGTCATCTTATCGTTTATCACCCTGCTTTCTCCAACTCATGTCTTTCGTTATCCTTTATGTATCATGTGTTAATATGCTGGTTTTAGTTCTTAAGTGAAGCCTTCCTTGTGGCACTTGCTCTTTCTGGGATCTGACCCAGCTGGTTTTGTATGGCCAGATTTTGGAGTAGCTCCCGAGGATCTCCCTGTCTTCCAGCCAGATGGTGACCACTAGGCGCAACCCTGGCAACGAGTGGGTTCTTATTTTGCTCTTCCACTCTCTTGTAAAAATATTCTTTTGAGGCGTTTAGCCGCCGAACAAGTGTTAGCTCGTTTGCAACTTTACTTACTGTCTGCCTACGGGCTGTAACATGATTGACAAATCCTAGGGTTGATCATGTATGACTGAAACTCTTGCTAGTCTTCACATTTTGTATGACTAGCTTCATGATCATCTGAATATGTGATGTTTGGGATACCTTACCTTGTATGTCTGATGATCTAACATCTTGTAACATTTACTTACTTGCTTGAGATTGAGACACTAGGCTTGTTCATGACCATAAGAGACTGTTGGCTTGTAGACAAACCCTCATGCATCTAGACAGCCGTGACCGTATATCGAGGTAGATTATACTTCAATGTACCTAGCTGGCTGTGTCTATCCCCCTCTCTCCAGTATTCTGGTTCTTGGACGTGACAGTCCGAGAAAGTAATTGAGCTCTCCCATCATGCTCATTTCAAACTTGGTCTGCATACACTTAGCAAAATCTTGACAGAGAGTTTCATCAGTAGAACGAAATATAATATCATCAACGTAAATTTGCACTAAGAGAATAGTGTCTTTGAAAGATTTTATAAAGAGTGTAGTGTCAACTTTCTCTTTTGAAAAACCCTTTTCAAGCAAGAAATTGCTTAGCCGTTCATACCAAGCTCTAGGGGCTTGTTTGAGGCCATATAGCGCTTTCTTGAGTTTGAAAACATGGTCGAAAAATTTGTGATTTTCAAAACCAGGAGGTTGTTTTACAAACACTTCCTCCTTAATAAATCCATTCAAGAAAGCACTTTTCATATCCATTTGAAACAGTTTAAAGTTTTAAAAGTTAGCAAATGCACAAAGCATCCGAATGGATTCAAGTCTTGCAACAGGAGCATACGTCTCATCGTAGTCGATACATTCCTCTTGGTTGTATCCTTGAGCTACTAGACGAGCTTTGTTGCGTGTAACTGAACCATCTTTATTTACTTTATTGCAAAAAACCCATTTCGTACCAATAATCGAATGATTGGCTGGCCTAGGAACGAGTTTCCAAACTTGGCTCCTCTCGAATTCGTTGACTTCTTCTTGCATGGCAGAAATCCGAAACTCATCATTAAAAGCTTCTAAAATATTTTTTCTCAATTTGTGAAATGAAGACAGTACTAGCAATGGAGTCTCTCAATGATGATCGAGTACTTACTCCGCGTGAAACCTCACCTATGACCAAGTTTTCTGGATGTGACTCTTGAAAGAAAATTTCTTTGGCAAGCCCTCCAGAGAATTGGTTTCAGTGGTGGTATTCATCGAAGTAGAAGTTGATGGCTCAACATCATCATCAAGAGTAGTTGCTGCACTGTTATCCTCATCAAAAGTTACATTGGTAGACTCCTCCACAATTAATGAGCGTTCGTTGAACACTCTATATCCCTTGCTCTTGGCCGCATAGCCAAGAAAAATACCATCGTCAGCTTTGGCATCAAATTTGCCTAAGTTGTCTTTGGTGTTAAGGATAAAACATCGACAACCGAAAACTCTAAAATATGAAACGTTTGGAGTTCTTCAAAACCAAAGCTCATAGGGTGTTTTCTTCGTAATAGGACGAATGAGCACCCTATTTAAAATATGACACGCTGTACTGACAGCTTCAGCCCAAAAATATTTTAGAAGAGAGAATTTATTTAACATGACTCTAGCCATATCGCCAAGAGTCCTATTCTTCCGCTCCATAACACCATTTTGTTGAGGAGTTCTCGGACAAGAAAACTCATAATTAAAACCATTTAAATCACAAAACTTTTCAAAATCAGTATTTTCGAATTCGCCTCCATGATCACTTCGGATTCGAGTATTCATGTAGCCTTTTTCGTTTTGAACCTTTTTAGCAAAAATTTTGAAAACAAAAATGACATCACTTTTGTTTGTAAGAAAGAAAACTCAAGTAAATCTAGAAAAGTCATCTACTATAACAAAAGCATAGAGTTTTCCACCAAGACTGGCTACTCTACTAGGACCAAATAAATCCATATGAAGTAATTGCAAGGGTCTAGTAGTACTTACAGAGTTTATGGAATTAAATGAGGACTTGGTTGCCTTATTCAATTCACATTCGGCACATACCGTGTCCTTTTTGAATGTGATATCGGACAAGCCTCTAACTAGCTTCTTAGTCGATAGCCTGGATATAGTATCCATATTGGCATGACCAAGACGCTGGTGCCACAATAATCTCTCATCCTTGTGAGCATAGAGACATCTTTCTGCACTGTTAGTATCTCTAGATAGATAGAAAATGTAAATGTTATCCTCTCATTCAAAAGCGATGTCTCCAGTTGACCTATCATAAATATAGAATTTATTTTGTCCAAAGTTAATATCATATCCATGATCAGCAAGGTGACTTGTACTGAGTAGGTTATGCTTTAACTCGGTCACTAGGTAGACATCCTTTATTACAGGAGAAGGAGGATGACCAATAGTACCATTACCTATGATATACCCTTATAGGTTGTTGTCGAAGGATACATACCCTTCCCTCTTCATCGATAGTGATGGAAAAAGATTTGCGTCTCCCGTCATATGTCGCGAGCATCAACTATCGAGAATCCACTTGCTTTTAGTTGACGAGGGAAGGTCCACCTACATCAAGAGTAGATGTGACCTTTGGTACCCATGTTCTTGAGGGTCCTAAAAAGTTAGTTTTTGGCAACCATGCATATATATTCATATCTAATAATCTTCTAACTCTACATTATGGTGAGATGTGTCCATATAATCCACAATAGGTACAAATAGCATTTCTATTTATGTTTGGAGCATGTTGATGATGTCTATATGTAGCATGGTAAGAGTGGTGTGGAGTAGTATGATGATGACTATATGTGGCAGCAGGATGATGATTATATCTATATGTAGTATGGTGGTGATTTTGTTTATGTGCAACATGGTGATGATTATATCTATGTGTAGCATGGTGATTATGTGTCACATTAGAATGATAGTTATGAGAATGATTTCTACGTGCATGTGGTTTGTGTGCTGTATGGAAGTGGATGTACATGTAAGCATGTTTGCGTGCTGCAGGTGGATGACGTGCTTGACTATTTTGAGTAGTGTTGTGCTTTGTGTGTGTCTCATGTGATTGGAATTGAGGTTGAGCAACCTGTTTTCCCAATCTAGTCTCTAATTTCTTAGAGACAGCATGCAGTTCACTAATCTTAGTATTCAAACCATAAATCTTAGTAATAGAGATCTTGTGTCTATTCTTTTCTTCAGCAAGCTCAGTGTTGAGTGCTGTGATCTCTTGTGTTTGATTTTCAATACGTGCTTCGGCATCATGTAGGCTTAATTTAAGCTTAGACACCTCATTTGTGACTTCCGTGGGTGAAGTGTCTCTAATATTATCAAGCAATGAAGAGAGTCTTTGAATCTCGACTTCATAACTTTTGATCTTCTCCTTGGCATGTTTATATTTACCAATGACTTTCTTGTGGTCATTGAGTAAATCATTGAATGCATCGTCAAGTTCATCAAAAGTGAAATTATCGAGAGTTTCGCTAGTTACCTTGTCGGATGTTGCCATTAGGCATACATTGACAGTGTCTTGAGGTGAGTCATTTTCTTCCTCGGAATCACTAGCTTCGCTTTCATGCCAAATGCTTGTGTTGGCATATTTTCTTGAGGAAGCCTTCTTGTATGGTTTCTTATATCGGTTGCTCTTCTTTGCGAATGGACAGTCTTTTCGGACATGTCCAGTCTTCTTGCAGCCGTAGCATATTGGCTCTTCTTCGTCATCTTCTTGTGGTTCCTTCTTTTTTCGATTGAAGCGGAGGATTTTCTTGAAGTTGCGAACAAGGAGAGCTTGATCATCACCTTCCGAGTTGTCGTCATCCGTCTCTTCAGGATCAGCCCTTCGACGGTGAGCTTTAAGGGCAATCTCCTTTGCCTTAGGAGCAGGCTCTTCGAAGTCTTTGAGGTCAAGCTCATGAGTCATCAGCTTTTCCATCAAAGTCTCCATGGACATTGTAGTGAGATCATTTCCTTCTATGATGGCTGTCACCTTAGGGTTCCAAATCTTTGGTAGCCCCGTAAGTATCTTGCGGATCTTCTCGTGATTTGTATATTATTTGCCAAGAGAAGACAAGGAGTTGATGATGTCGAGAAATCTTGTAATCATTTGTGTGATCGTCTCATTTGGCTTCATCTTGAATGCCTCATATTCTTGAGTGAGACGACTTATTTTTGACTCCTTGACTTGGGTGGTTCCTTCATGTGTCACTTCTAGAAGTCTTCATACTTCGTGAGAGGTGGTGCATGTTGAGACCCTGTTAAACTCATTCCTGTCTATTGCACAAAATAAAGCATTAATAGCTCTCGCGTCTAGACTCGCCTGTTTCTTCTCCTCGTCAGAATATTTGTCGTGGAGCTTCTCAACGAGATCACCATTGACAACTATCCTGGCGGGCTTTTTGTAACCATCGGTGACAATGGTCCACAGGTCGAAGTCTAGCGACTTGAGATAAAAACTCATCCTTGTTTTCCAATAGGTGTAGTTTGTTTCATCAAATAGGGGAGGCCTATGAGTGGACTGCCCTTCACCGTGATTGGAAAACATGGGTTGAGTGGTTGCCATAGATCAGCTCTTAGGATGTTAGTCCTTGATAAGAGAACAGAGCTCTGATACCAATTGAAGTACAGGTAGGCAACTCTAGAGGGGGGTGAATAGAGTTTATAACAAAAATGATCAATTAAAAATTTAAACTCTCTTCACCAACTAAATAATCAGAGTAAAAGAAATGCAGAAATAAATAGTAGAGAGCAAGCACAGCACAGCAAGATTTTTAACCTGGTTTTTCTCGTGGAGGACTAGTCCAGGCCTGAGAACTCTAGCTCAGGATTGAAATCCACTATTTGTGAAATAGGGTTACAACCACGTGCCTTTTCACAGAAGAGCACGCCAAACTTCTTTCAATGATCACTTTGGCGAAACTTGGACTTTTCCAAGTGACTTACAACTTCTTGTAATTCAAACTTCTAGCTGGATCGTACCGAACAACTTGGACAGTTGGGAAGTTTGAATGCTAAGTGGATGGGAAGGTAAGGCTCTTGAATATATAGGCTATGTAAGAGAAGAAGAAGAGAAGAGTGGATAGTTTCAAATGAGAGAAACCAATGCCTATTTATAGGATTCGGGGTAGGCAGAATTCGGCCAGAATTCGGTATGAATAATTCAAATTTTTGGCCGTTGGACAACTAACAGTGATCAAGACCTAAAAATCAGCATCCTGAATTTTAGGGGACCGAGTTCGGCCCGAACTCTGTGGGAGGCAGAGATCGGCCCGAACTCTGTCTCATATGGACAGAATGTTCATTGTGGGCTTTTGGATGAATGGGTTGGTTGGAATTTGGGCTAAGTAAACCTATAAAGCTATGTCTAGCCCAAAGTTGCTTAGTATGACCCAACGTACATCATCCTATACTCAAGAATAATAAAAAATACAGACTCCAGTAAACACAGAATAGTAAAACTCCAAGCAGCTGTGATCTTGAACCAATGAGCTGAGTAGATTGATTTCGAGCTCGATGTGTCAAATTGGACTATGACAAATATTGTTTTGTTAATTTTCAAGATTAGATTGACTGTGATCCGGTTTGGGTCAACATTCTCAAGGTGGTGCAGGAACATCCTCTATAAGATGGTTAGAGACAACTACACAAATTAACTTCAAATATGGGTCTGGCGGGCCCGTTGTGGTTGGCACACAATGATGGTGTGGATGAACTTGTCGACTTGGTTCGGTGGTCGAATGAATCGAGATGATAATATGTTCGATCTCCTAAATGCTAGGCTAGCGGGAACGAGCAAAGGTAGGCTTAATTGGTTGTTCGACTAGCAGGAACGAGCAAAGGTAGCCGGGGGTACTTGGTTGCTCGGCTTGTGGAAACGAGCTAAGGTTGAGATTCTTAGATTATATCTCCTTTCTGGATGAGGCTCAGGTAGTCGAGGCTGCTTGGTTGCTTGGCTTGTGAAAACGAGCTAGTGTGGAGATTACGAGCTAATGTGGATTTTTTGGATTATATCTTATTTCTGGATAAGCGCTCAAAAGACGAGACAGCATTACATATAGTTAGTTTGGGTCACACCAACTTCCCAACAAGTTGTCGGAAGGTGTGGTATAATATATAACCAGAAGACTGTATATATAAAAGGCTTTTAGTATAAGTTCTTCATCATGTATTTATCCGCATTTAAGAAATTTATCAATATTTTCATTTGTTGAAGCTTAGAAACAAAATATGTCAAAATCTTATGGTTGTCTCCAAAAAGAATCCAAAATGCTCCATTATTTTTTTTAAATGGATTGTCTTCAACAAAACAAGTTGTCGATGGAAGACCAATCGAAGAACCCATGGTTGTTAAACAATCTCCATCTTCCTTGACCCAAACAGCCATTTCAACACACAAAAAACAGCTTACGTCATTGAATAATTACATCAAGAATTTTTATTATACATGAAAATGAAATATAGCTAGGATTAGTTAAAAACAATTGAACCAACTTGCTAAACTCTTTGTTCTAAATGAATATATATACAATGGCAATACAGTTGTCAACCGAACTCAGCAAATTTTAGGCAATTTATAGGGGCACATCATATTTTGATCATGGCTAATCCGGATTGTGGTTAGCCCCAAATTTTGTAGTTTTCACTAGGTTAGCCCAAATTTTTTATCCATGGCTGTCCCAAATTCCTCCCCACCCTCCGCCCCCCAAAAAAACCCATTTTTTTTTCTTGATTTGCAAAATCTATTCTCTCTCTTCCAAAACCCTCACCCCTCTCTTCTTCTTCTTCTTCTTCTTCTTCTTCTCCTCCACCTCTCCTCAATCCCCAACATCTTCCTCTTCTCATCCACAACTCCTAAATCTCTAACACCTTCCACTTCTCCTCCACCATCCTCCTATTTTGAAGAAATTAATTCAAGCACCCAAATTCTTTCTCAATTTATTTCCAAACCCTAGAAATTAATTTGAAAAATTCAAGCATCAATTACCTTGTTTATTTCAATTCTTTGTAGCTCATTTGAATGAATTAAACTACATTTGGAGTGAAAAATTACTCATTTAAATTAAATCCAAGTATGAACGACGAGAAACCTCCACGTTGACAAGGACTGCCAATTTTCTGGCAGTCCTACAAACGGAATGGACTGCAACAAAACTGGGCAGTCCTAAGTCACAGCATGTAAAACTTAGGACTGTCCAATTTTCTGGCAGTCCTACAAACTGAATGGACTGCCAGAAAACTGGACAGTCCTAAGTCACAGCATGTGAAACAAAGGACTGTCCATTTTTCTGGCAGTCCTTACTGTATGTAGGACTACCAGAAAAATAGAAAGTCCTACATACAGTAAGGACTGCCAGAAAAATGGACAATCCTTTGTTTCACATGCTGTGACTTAGGACTGTCCAGTTTTCTGGCAGTCCATTCAGTTTGTAGGACTGCCAGAAAATTGGACAGTCCTTGTTTACACTAGTTGAAACAGCAATATTATGGTTTCCACCAATAGTAGGATTTGTACATTATGAGGAGCCTTTGGGTGCCATCAAAATTGAAAATGAGAAAAAAAAAAAATTAGGGTTTAATTTTTGGGTGTTTTCTTCTCATTTTCTTCTTCTCCATTAATTGAAAATCGAAATGGGAAAAAAATTAGGGTTTAAATTCCATTGTACTTGGAGATAGTGAGGATGAGTTGAGTAAAAAAATTAGGGTTTAACTCCTGTCAAAATTCTCATTTTTGTTGTTGTTCTTCTTCTTCCTCTTCTTCTTTTTCTTGTTATTCTTGTTCGTCCTCTTCTTGGATGAGTTGAGGAAGAAGAAGAGCAAAATTAGAAAAATTGACTTTTATACCAAAGAGTGGGATAGCGATGATCACTTTCTTAAATGACAAACTTGTAAATAAACCAAAGTTCAAAATAGGCTAGCCATGATCATATTTTGATGTGCCTATATAACTTGCCAAATTTTATTAGTTATGGTAATATACTATTTGTTTAATATGCTAATATCTTGTATATGAAATACTCAAAGTGGAAATTTGGTCTCCTCTACCAATATAAATACTACCCAAAATCTCAACTGGGTGCAATTTTCTTTTCTTTATATACAACTCTTATTTTGATAGAGAGATATGACCAGAGATAAAGATATAAAGTGTATAACATCTAGGCTGATTTGCATAAAATTGTTGTTAATATGTAAGCATAATTACCACTGAAAGAATTACGAGTAAGCAAGAAAAATGGATGAATAAAGGTAATAAATTATTAAATACTAAGTACTTAGTATTTTGTATTTAGCTAATAAATATTAACAAAATTTATAACTAACAAGTATTTAGCTTAGTACTAGTGTAGAAAGACCAATATTTAGTTAGTTATGAATTAGGAGGGCTATTGGTCTTTCTTAAGTTATGAATTTTGTTAAATACTATTGTGGAGGCATGATATGTGTCGGTGTCTGTGACGATAAAGTACGGAAACGGCACAGATGGCCATCCGGTGACACACATTCGTAATGTCTTCTCCTAAGCAACCATGCACACCAGCACGACAAGGCATAGGCATATGTTATCGTTCAACATATACCCTCCCATCCCACCCCACCCGAGACAATGACGATGAAGCTTTGTAAAGTCTGAGTCTTAAAAAATTATTATGTTAATGTCATATATTTCAATTTATTTAGCTATTGCCAGGTCACAAATATCTACTATATTTTTATATTATTGTCATGTATTCAAGTAATATTTATCAAGTACTCACTTAAATTGATACTCTTTTTTAATTCTTTAATAATATTATGTGTTATAAAAATAAGGAAGAGAGAGAGAGAGATTATTTTGCGACGGAATAGATCTATGCTTCTCTGTTTTTTTTTTTTTTTTTTTGAGATAGATCTATGCTTCTCTTATTAACAATATATAGAGAGGAGAAAATGATTATGACTTGTGTTTATACGGATAAGTACAACCGCTTATTTGTGGTTACCCAAATATATAGCTTATAAATTTTGTAAACATCAATAATTTTTCATACCAAGTTCAACCACACAAACACGAGCAAACATGAATACCAAATTAACAATAGCATGCCTATGCATGAGCCTCGTGGGCGATTGTCCATGACCCATTTATTGGAAGGCTTAAAATTTCATTTAAGATGATTATTATTAGGGATATTTAGACTTTGAATTTCAAATAAGTTTTAAAATTAGTGTTTGGGTCTCCATATTATACATAATTAATGTTTGGATTTCAAATAAGTTTTGAAATTAGTGTTTGGGTCTCCATATTATATATAATTAATGTTTGGGTCTCCATATTATACATAATTAGTGTTTGGGTCTCCATATTATTATTAGGTATAATTTAGACTTTAAGTCTCAAATATGTTTCAAAATTAGTATTTGGGTCTCCACATCTTCCACTATATAATGAGATTTCAAAACGGCTCACTTTTGAGCCGTCTAAACCGTAATTATATCACGGTCCATTTTATTTAAAAAAAATTAAATTATGTAAAAATTGTTGAAAAAATTTAATTTGTCAACATGAGGAATCGAATTCAACCAAAAAAGAAAAATACCTCACATCTTAACCACATGAGCTAGAAAAAATATTTGACTATAAATAATATTCTTATTATACGTTATTACACGTGCAAAGCACGTACATTTACTAGTTATACATAATTAGTGTTTGGGTCTCAAAAGTGTCACTAATATCTCAAAAGTGTCATCAAAAGTGTACTAAAAGTATCACTAATTATTTTTTGTGACACTTTTGAGATCCAAACACTAATTATATATAATATAGAAATCCAAACACTAATTTTGAAACTTATTTGAGATCCAAAGTCTAAATATCCCTTATTACGGATATCCCTTATTATTATTACAATATAAGGGCAACCTCCTCGCCATCCCCTCCATCCTTATGTTGCACACCACATCATGTCAGAAGCATAAAGAGGAAAAGAAAGAGAAATAAAGACCATGTCAAGATCATACCTATCCACAGTACTCCAGCTCTCATATTCCAGATCGTCGGTGGGGATCTGGAACCGGCACACATGACATGTGTTCCGTGCGGCAAGTCACAACAACAAGCCTCTTCACCATCCCCTCCATCTCCTCCTTGGACACCACACATATTGTAAGGTGTACACGAATTGCAGCTTCCCATAATTATAAATACATTATTGCGACACCGAGTAGATTGAGTCTTAATTTCAAATCACATGTCTATAACAAACAACAATGTCCTAGAAAATAAAAATAAAAAAAAGTATATTTTAGTAGTTCAAAAACCAAATAATGGTCTTATAATTGTAATATTTTTTAAGCCAAGTTTAGTCCGATAAATAACATGTTATTGTTGGCTTTAGCAAAGTAGTATTATTCACTCGTGTTTTTTAAATATGTATGAATTTAAAACGGTTATAATTTCTTGCATACTTTAGTAGACAAACCTTCTAATCATTGGTCCATGTTCACCGAGAAGAATTATTAAAAGATAACGAATAATAACAAATGAGATTTAGAGATGTGCTTATTTACTCTTGATGATTAATAATTGAAAGAAGAGAAAATGATATTCTCTTACATGTCACCACATTCCTCATTCACCAAAGTTAGACACTAAGTCATACAAACTAAAACATTGTTATATTCTAAACTATATTAGACTTCAACATGTTAGGCATTAAACATGGAAGGAGAAAAATCATAAACCCTTTTAAAATATTATATGGACGAGATCCAAAAGTTTCTCTTAAAACAAGTCCTTGCATGATTAAAGAGAAAAACAAATGCTTCGTGGAAGATACATCATCGCAAAAGATACACAAAATAACTTTTTGTGGGTGAACAAAAAAATCATCGTTAGAAATGTGATGCAAAATAGTTTTTTGATACAAATTCAAAATGTTGTCATAAAAGAGCATCACAAACAACTCACTTGTGACATTAAAAAATTGACACAAAAAGGGAATACAAAAACAGTCTCAATGACAATGATAAAAACATATCGCATTCAAGTGGCGCATAAGTACATTTTGCTACTATAAAAATATATCTTCGTAAAAAAAGGGCTCAAAAGAAGTTTTTGCTACTTCGATAAAAGTCGTTGCAATAAAGTGCACAGAAAAAAAATTTACGACTACAAAAATAACCGTCGCAATAAAGAAGCAGCAAAAGTATTTATTGCAATGACGAAAGAAGCAATCTTGAGAAAGCGAAGCAACAAGGCATTTCTGACCAAATGAGGCAACTGTCACTAAAACTCAGAGATTTCAAACTCCGGTGATTGAGGAGTAGGTAACACTCTTCATGTCCTCCGGAGCTCGAGAGATTTCAAACTCCGGTTCTCCTGGTAGGCTGAAGATGACACATCCTCGGTGACAATCTATCAGCGCATGCTGTTCACTTAACCAGTCCATCCCTATGACTACATCATAATTGGGCGGGGGCATCACTAGTAAGGGTGTTAAAAACTGATGGCCTGAGATAGTTATGGGACAATTACAAGCCTCAGTGATGGGTATGGGTCCACCACCGGTCATAACTCTACTAATCACCTTGCTAAGTCCCGAATCTATGTGGTGTGCAGAAATAAACTTTGATGACATGAAACTATGTGATGCACCCGAATCAAATAATGCTAGAGCAGGATGTAAAAACACATAAATGGAACCTGTGATGACATCAGCGGTGGGTTCCTTCTCTGGTTCCTGCTCATCAGCTGCTAGGGCAAAAGCTCGCCCGGTCTTCTGCTGGTGCTGTCCGAACCGTTGTTGCTGAGTCGGTAGGGGAGCTCTTTGCTGATTGGTTCCGGTCCGATGAACTGATGAGGGGCAGTCCCTCACTTGGTGGGTGGCAGACCCACAGACCAGGCAGTGTCCTAGCTTCTTCCTGCATATGTTCGACTGATGTCCCGGCCTCATGCAAAAATTACAGACAGGGATCTGCTTCTGAGGTGCTCTGTCATTTGTCCTTGCCTGATGGTGCTACTGCTGGTGATACGAAGGCCTGTTGTTGTTGTTGTTGGGCCTCTTCTGGTTACCCTGGAAGTTGCTAGTTCTAGGATACTCCCTCTTGGATCGAGGAAGCTGGCTCTTCTCCACGTCCTGAGCTCGTATCAAGATTCTCTCATATGTCTTGGCGCCACCTGCGATCACAGGGGTGCGAATCTCTTCTCTTAATCCATGCCTGAATCGTTCAGCACGATCCTTGGGGTTAGCTACCAGGTTCTGGGCAAAGCGGCTAAGTCGGCCGAACTCTGCCGCATATTCGCTGACCGTCATATTCCCTTGCTTCAGGTCCTGGAATTGCCTTTCCATCTCCCGCATCTCAGATGTTGGGAAGAACTTCATGCGGAACAGCCTCTTGAAGGTGTCCCAGTCGAGCTGCTTGTCCTGGAGTCGGGGTTCATTCCTATACCAGGTGCTCGCCACATCTTGTAGCTGGAGTCCCACTGCTTCAGTCTTGAGGTCCTCTGGGAGTCGAGCGACGCTCAAGAGACGCTCCATGCTGTCTAGTCATTCATCGGCGTAGATGATACCCTCGGTTCCTTTGAAAGGTCGAGGGCCTTGCTTCTTAAAGCTCTCTATATCTCCAACCTTCATGTAATAATACGCCTCTAATCAAAAGAATGGCCTTTAATGATATAAATCTTAACTTTTGAATTATGCTTACCTTGGCAGGTCGTGGCTCCGATGAAGTGGTTCCTCCTCTTTCGAGGGCAGCCATAGCCACATTGTGGGCATTCTCCATGCCTTCTCTCATAATCGCGGTCTGCTCGCGATGGGCTGCAGTCTGTTCTCGATGAGCTTCTGCTTGGGCTCTCTGGGCTTCGAGCACTCCTCGTAGCATTCCCACTAGATCAGTGGGATCCACGGGCACTGGTGGGGCAGCTGGTACGGCCACTACCGCAGGGATCTGCGGCTCAGCCCGAGGAAGTGTAGGGTTCGCCGCTTGAGAAGTAGTGGCGTAAGCGTCGCGGAGTGCTGGAGATTGATGGTGACGGTCGGTCAGCTGCAACGGTGAAGGGTCTGGTCGTGCTGGAGGAGATGGGGTGTGTTCAGATGATGACACCTCATCGCCAGCAGGGGTGGTCTTTTCCTTGGTCATAATCTGGAAGGTTTAGGGTTCAAATATAAGCAAGATATCCTACCAGTCTATAATCAAACAAAAATATTTATTTATATATAAATCAGACCTATGTTGTGACAAATCAATGTTCTAGTGTTCTAATTGTTTCTAGGTATGTTTTCCTAAGTTGTTGTTACGACCTGTCTGGGCCACCACTGAAAATATGTCACGATTCGATCCCAAATAATTGGATCGAACCGGATCATGTCCAGCCTGCACCGTTGTTGAGACGGCGGCAGTAAGCTGTTCCATTAGCAGGTAACCATACAACAACATCTATATTTGTCACAACTCAAATTCGAGAAATGAAATTTTATTAAACTTTGAAATGAAATACAACTGGAAAATGTACTGAAATAAATAACAGAGTTTGAAATAAACAACAATGCTGAAAAAGAAAAGCTATCTATCAGCCGGTTCATCGGCCTCAGTCCTAACGTCCTCCAATGGGGACTCTGGCAGCACTACTGGGTACAGAACAGGGTCGTAGTAACTTCTGTATAACAGCTCAGCATCCTCAATGTTCCTAAAAATGTATCTCCAGTCAGGAGGGAGCAAAGTACAATTCATGCTAATTTAAACAGTTAAAATGAATAATAGAATCATGCACTTTTAAATAGTTTAGAAATGAACAGTTTTCTAGCAGTAAAACAGTGTGATTTGAATAGGCAATGAATATGACCGGCTTGGGATGTACAGTTGTATCCTATTGATACGATTCGGCTTATCTCCGTGTGTATGAGGGGTAAGCTAATACAGTTCTAAGTTACAGTTGGCTTTGGTCATAAACATTACTCTACTCCCCCAGTCCCCAATCAGTACAGTAGTCACAATCAGTACTCTCCAAGAGAGTTTCGTGTTTGTATCGTGGTTTAAACTTGCAGTAAAGCGATTATTAAAATAACTGTAAAACTAACACAAACTATACTTGCCTCAAAATGAACTTGATTGGAGAGGATGAAGACTTCGAGACAGGAATTCAGAATCGTCCTCGAATTCCTACATTCGAGAAATTGACTCAGATTCTAGGGTTACCAATCTAGCTACGCTAGTTGAAATCTCTATTTGAGTCCTAATCCATTTTAATTCTTATTTAACAACACAAACAAGATTACGATTATCGGTGCGTTGAATTATATACGAGGGAAAAGATGGTTTTAACTTTGTATTTGGAAAATTTGTCGATACCAATTTAATTGATTAAAACTTTGTATTTTCATAATTTATAAGTATAAAACTAATTTCTTATTTAGTGAGAAATACATGATCTTAATTAATATTAAAACTCGTAGATTTTAGGTGAGAAAATCTTTATTATTTTTATACGAAAATACTTTTATTAGTTTATTCGTATACTACAAAAACTCGCAAAAACAACAAACAACCAAAAACCTACGCTACCAAAATACAGTTACAGAACCAACAACCAGCTGGGCTTATGCCCATTACAATTTATTTACATAAATTAAAATAAGACAGAAACGACCGTTAGTCCTTAAACTTTAAATAAATTAAATAAATAAATAAATAATAAAAATAGAGTAAATATGAACTAGTCTCAGATATGGTCCAATCGTCAACTAGGCTAATGCCTCAACGTCCGGGCGAAGCCGGTTTCGTTTGCACTTAGCCGGAGCCCATTAACCGATACGGTCGTCGCCCAAATCCAATATTTAAATAAAATAATCCGAAATCCATTTTTGAAACCATTTTTAAGATATACTTGAATTTACGAAAAAATCCGGCAGCATCTCCTCTATTTTTGGTCAACCCAAAAACTGAAAAATATACCGATAATCTTTTCTGCAAATCCCAAACCAGGGAATCCCCAAAATATATATATATATAAAATAAACACAACCAATCCACAGATTAATTCGGAATGACCCGAAATAATTTCGGAAGTCCGAATTCAACCAAAACATCACAGAACGCTACCGAAAAAATCCGGAAAGCCCAAATATCCGAAATCCAATCTCCGAAAAGTTCCAAAAAAACCAAACAATCCAACAGAACCTTTCCGAAGGTACTGAAAAATACGACGTCGCTGAAATCGAATTCCCAAGAGGGAATCGGGGACCATTCTCATCACAGACAGTAGAGAAAAATAGGACGGGACAGGGGTTATACCTCGGGTTGCTCGGCTAGAGCTCTCAGATGATTTAATAAAGAAGAGAAATGGAGATCCGAACAGCAATGCAAACCCGAAACAGCGTCCGAAACTGGAACTTAGCTCCTGGCCGAAAACGGAAAGCCACAGAACAGCGAATCGGTGCTCGGAACAGTAGTGGACAGCGGCAACGCTGTCGCGGGACCGCAGGAACAGCGGATCGGGGTAGAGGGGGTCCGGGCGGCCGGGGTGCAGTGCTCGGCCGGGGGTCGAAGGGGGTCGGCGCACAGGGGGTCGGCGCACAGGGGCGCGGGCCATGGGAGGCGACCGGCGGGGCACAACGTGGTGGGGCGCGCGTTGAAGGGGGCGGGCCGGAGCTGACCGCACGGGGAGAGGCCGACGGCGCACGGGGGCTTCGGCTGGAGCTAGGGCACGCGTCGGCGAGGGCGCAGGGGGTCGGCTGCCGGAGGGGAGCTTCAGGGCGCCGGGGTTCGGGTTCTGGAGGGGGCCGTGCGAGAGTGAAGGGGAGAGGAGAAAGAGTAGATGGGGATGGGGGATTGATTGTTCTGGAGTAGAGGGGAGTGGAAAAATGGTGAGTTAGGGAAAAGGGAGTGGGGGGAAGTTGGTCTTAAGTAAGAAGGAGTGGTTTGATTTTGTGGCTGTGAGGAGTAACGTGGGAGAGAGATGAGGGGAGGGGTTTGAACGTGTGAGAGGGAGAGAAAGAATAGGGGGTTGAACGAGCAATGCTGGTCCAAATTTGGACCCGCTCAAAAGTTGTTTTTTTTTTTAAAGAAATCAGATTTTAAAGGAAGGGTTTGGACTGGGTCTGGGTTCGCAAACAAAAATCCTTGTAAATTAATTTTCGAAATAAATTTAATACTCAAAAATTATAATAATTATAATAATAATAGTAGCACACTAATAATTAATTTATAAAACAAAAGTTGGGTTTCACGATAGCCAAACGGAATGTGCCAGATTGGCTACAACACTCAGGTTCTCTCTTGCCCACAAAGGATTTCATCGTTCCATACATCAGTCCTTCTATATCTCGGCCGCATCAATCTTGCCGCGAGTCCGAGCGTCAATGCGATCGCACGCTTCAATACGCTTCGGCATTCCAAGTCTCAACGCGTTCAAGCGAAGCTCCGCCGCGAGCAGACCAATCCCAGAACCTGCTAGCAAACTAGTGGGGGATTAGTACTTTCGTCCTCGTTGTACCGAACAAAGACCTACTTAATAAACCGACATTTAGTATTGTATTGATTCATGCAAGCATACAATTTAGTTCTCTTTCTATGTTCTCCTTAGGATGAGTTCATGGCATATTCGAAGACTGTAAAGTATGGCAAGCATGTTATTCATTTCGCATAAGTAAACAGGTAAGCAATCTCGTGTTTGATTCGTGGTGCAACTTAGCAATATCAACACACTCGCCCTTTCACCGACGCAAGGTGAATACGCCTATCCGTCTTCCCTGTCATGTTATAAGTGCTCGCTATTCAGGAACCATCCTTGCAGGATATATGCATACCTTGCACTTCCAAACCCATCGCCCTTAACTATATGAAGGTCACTAGCTTTTCGGGCTAGAATGGACTTATATTTATCGAATCGAATATGTAAGACGATAATCACTCAGTTGTGGTTGCTAACCACAATCAGAGGACCCCCGAAGTACTCATATAAGTGGCTTATCACATTCACTAGAAAGTTGCTACCCGTCTAGTCGAAGTGCACCAACAATACCGATTTTATCGCGGTCCCTCCTAGATCGAACGGTCCCAGCGCCCTGGTGATCACGTTCGAGGGAAGAAACACCCGTGCACGGGAAATACGTCTTTAAGTCCATTTGACTATGCAACGAATCTTATCTTTCATACAACCAAGCAAGTTCGCTTATCTCTATTTCAATTGGCACAACGCCCGAATGTCCTCAACGAACGCCCCGAAGGCCATGGACATTTCAAAGGCACCATGCCGCATTATCATCTCGTATTTCTTCCGTTACTTTTTACGTTCTTACGTTTCATACTTCGTTTCAATGTTCAATGACATTATGCCTCAACTCAATGTTCATCAACCGAACGACCCGAAGGTCCCGAACACCTTTCGAGGCATTATGTCATATCCGACAGTTCCGCCACATTCATGCCACAACTGTATTCTTTCGCAACGAAGCCACCTTTTATTATCTCGTGCACGCAGGCACGTTTCGACACATTTATCATCTATCCTTTGCGTCGTGCACTTGCTGCACGCATCGAAGCTGTATTTCTATGCTTTAGTATTCAATGTCCGTGGCTTGCGCGCTAGGGCGCTCGCCTATTGTCTTTCAATGTTCTAGCCGTTCTAACTCGTGCACGAAGGCACGGTATGGTTCGTGCACTAAGGCACTCGCCGAATACAGTTATCCCATGTTATTGCGGCTTGTGCACCGAGGCGCTCGCCTTTGCGATATTTAATGTTCCGAAGCGACTCGTACACTTGTCGTACGATTCATTTCAATTGTTCTATCTTAGTGTTCGACACGCACGATATTTAACTCTCTATCGAGCCACGCCCGTGGCGTTGATAGGTTAACTCAGCATTCAATGATATGTGTCTTACTTAAGCATGACGGAGTAGGAAAGAGAGTTAATGTCCCCCCCACCTTGAATCAATGCGCCTTGTTGTTTTGCCGAGCCATTGTGGCTCAATTTCATAACTTCGTTGTACGGGCAACTCTCCTGACTTAGCCATTCGAGCACTTTGTGCTTATTGAATTGTACGTCCGATTTGGCTTACCATGCTCAAGTCTCAGCCCGTCGCAAGACGACGATTTGCTTTCGCGGACCCCTTACTGAATAAGGCAAAAGATCGACCTCTAACATTTCAGCGTAAACGTATAGCCTGCACATGAAACCAACTAAAATCAATACTTGTATCGATTCGGACTTGTGCCTTGGTCGATTCGATTTCGTAGAATCTTAGAGCCGTCTCAACGTACTTATCCTTCGAGGCAGCACGGCGCTTCGCATCGATTCACTCGATGCATTCTTTGGGACAAGGCAACTCGTTGCATCGACTTAGTTCGATGCATCGCTCGGGACAACTTAACACTTTGTATCGATTCATTTCGATACGTAATCGGGTCAACGCAACTCTTCGAGTCAATGACTCAGCATAATGCACCATACGGAGTGGGGCATAACATAATATACCACTCAAAACAAGGTTCGCCCCGAACCGAAACCAATACTAAATTTCCAAGGGTTTCATTAGATCGCTCCACGATCTCGTCTCACTATCGTTTGGATCGTACAACTTAGTTTGGAATCATACACATATTTTAGGTGCCCCACCAATATATGCATTTCAGCCAAGCTCAGTTGTAAGATATCGGAACAACGCAAACACATAACTTCTTATTCTCAATAATTTGCCATCTCGTATTCTCGATCGGACTTGGCTCTGTTACTTGTTCTTGCAATTCTAGCGCACATGCATATTGATACATATGCGATCCTTCAACAAAAGTTAAGGCACATGATGCAATTCAAAAATCGCATTTCTCACTTTGTATGTTTTATCGGGACTATCAATTCGATGCGTCGCGTCAAGTCGTCGCGCATCCGATCACAACGAGTCTCCGCAATGCCTTGCGTTCGGCGTCAATATCCAACGATTTCTTATGTTTCACTTCGTATCCTATCTCGACATGATTCTCTTTTGTTGACTTGCAAAAGCATCAACATTCAGGACTACGTCCGCTAGGTTACTTACTTAGACACCGTGCTCGAATTCTTCCGACGCATATTTAAATTGACATTGCACAAAGGCTATCCGACACAAGGTTTAATTCAAGGCGACAGTGCTCAAGACAACGATCATCTTGATACGAAGGTCTTTACGACGCATTTTACATTCGATTCCTATCGAGTAGGAAATTCACTAGCCAAATTCCCGACTTATCCGTCTCGCAACATCGAACATAAGTTTAGTTCACACAAGCTCAATTGTAAGGTGAATCCGAATCTAACGACATGACTCGTAAGTCATTCCCTTATCGTTCCCTCTCGTGCATAGCACGATTCTCGCAATCGCCTATCCGAATCACCAAGTTCGTTGGTGAATTTCTAGTTTGATCGTCGACCAACATAACCATTCAAATATTCATCCGACGAATACTCAAATCTAACTATATCATTCTCAATCGAAAGTTGTTCCAACAATTCTCGATCGCCTAGACTTATCGTCAACATGCACCAAATTGTATTTGTTATCGATGCAATCTCATATGCGATATCGCATGGGTCATCTTACGGTCTGCAATATTCAATTTGATTTGGGGGTCAAGTCTTCTAGGGTCAGCTGCCCCGAAGCTATGCTCGATAATTGTGGATCATCACCGAAGGATAGTTTACTATGAACCATGCCATATCTTATTTCGGAGCCAAATCACGTTCCGACGATTTCTATACGACTACCCAATCCGTACATAACCATTTCTATCGGCGCAACTGTTGCGCAACTAACCTCTGAGTAAAGTTATGCACTTTCGTCGATGATTCTGTAATTTATGAAATATCTACTCGTATCGACTTCGAGTCTATCTTATTTTGCGGTCGACACACGAGATGCCATACGCATCGAACAATCGTCGATGACTTATAGTCTCGTCCTGATCAATCACAAAATTTACGATCAACCAAGTTCGTTCATTCTCGCATCGTTATCTACAAAATTTCTTAGCGCGAGGCACACTCTATTTTGTATTCTCATATCGTTTACGTTTCTTTACGTATCGATCTCGATATGCCGTATCCATTTTAATAACGTAAGGGTCAACTTTGAATCCGTTTCAACATCGACTTAATTCGCATCGCATACATCCAAGTTCGCAACGAACTTTTCTATACGCATCGACTCGTTCTCTGATTTTGCCGCATCCCGCTATACTTCGATCGCGTAACTGAGTTACCAATTATCCAACATCGAACCCTCAAGTCATACGATCTCGCCCTCTAAGTTTTGCGTGTTTTCAGTCGTACTCAAATGAGTTTCACCGTAACGTAACCAACTATTTCTTAAGCACGATTACTCACGTCAACCAACTCTTCACCGAAGTCACATATCGTGTGATTCGATTACAATTCACATCGTCCAACATTTCTATCAAAATCACAAGTCGTGCGATTCGATTCGTCTTGCCCAATATTTCTATCGGGATCGCAAGTCGTGCTATTCGATTATAATTTGTATCGTCCAATATTTTTATCGAGCTCGCAAGTCGTGCGGTTCGATTTCAACGTTTCGAGTTTCCTATCCCGTCGATCCGATTGTTGCCTCAAGGCATAATCGTTTCGCTAGTTCCCATCATTCGATCGACACGTAAATTTTCAATCGACGTATCATTCAATGTTACAAGTCCCGCCTTACCGTTCTAACCGATCATCGAAGAACACTTGCATCAACATGCCGTAATACAAATTCTCAATCGAGACTCGGTGTTATCCCGTCCGTTGCGGACAAACCTTCCGCAATTCTCACAATACGTCGATGCAATTCATCGCACAAATGGTATTACATATACCACTCAGAATCGAGCCATTCATTGCATCGGTGGTATGCCATATACCACCAAGAAATTAAGTTACTTCCGTCGCAACGTACTCCTTACGAACCAACGATCTCTTTCGACTCACGATTTCCGCAGTGATCGTGCTTGATCACAACCGTAACTCTGATTAATCAAAATCCGACGCAACTCGGCCAATGCATTCATTTGCCAACACAAGCTCGGTGCGCAACCGAACCGATTTTGTTTCTCGATTTATAACTTTTATTTTCTTCCGTTGCATCTTGTGCAACAATTCATTCTCAATATCCGTCGTACTTCGTACAGCAATTACTTTGATACGCGTTGCACCACGTGCAATAATTTTACTTTCGACATGCGTTGCACCACGTGCAACATTTTACTTTACTTTCAATACGCATTGCACATCGTGCAACGATTTATTTCCGATATTCACCGCACCTCGTGCATCGATTTATCTTCGACATCTGTTGCACCTCGTGCAACATTTTATTTTCGACATTCAAAGTCAATGCTTAAATCCGTTCAACACATTCGATATTGACTTATCGCTTTTCATCGCAACGCACATTCGAAATCGATATGTGAATCCGTTCGACACATTCCATATCAACTTTTATTTTCTTTCCAATGCATCATTTATAATCAACGCGTGGCAATTGCTGCAGCAATATTCCACGACTTTCATTGTATCGATGCAACCAACATTTCTCGTATCGTTCGTTGCAAACAACGAATATCTCAAATTACAATTCACGACGTGTTGCATCCGCGACAACAAATCCTTGAATTCATATCTCGTAACGCGTTGCACTTGCAGCAACAAACCTTTCCCAACTTTTCCAGCAAACACCATGTCATTTCCAAAACAACACGCGACAAAATTATATGATTTGTATTAGACTTATTGTATGGAACATCCAGTGCGGCATCGAGTAGAGTCAAGAGTGATTTCGATTGGTGGTGGGCAACTTTTTGGAATTGTAATAAAGCAAGCATCCAGAGGAAATTGAGCCTAGAGCTCTGATACCAATTTGTCACGCCCCGACCCGGAATCACCCGAATCATCGTCCTCGCATAGGGCGTGATGCCGCACGAGCCTGGAGTTGCGCTCGTGCAAGACAAGATGACAAGTTCTCAAATGGTTATCTTGGAGTTGAACGTTAGCAACGAAAGGAAACAGAGTATACGAAAACGATTCTCTTTATTGATATTCAAAATCAGATTACAAAGGCTTTCGATAGCCCAACGGAATTTGCCAGATTGGCTACAACACTCAGGTTCTCTCTTGCCCACAAAGGATTTTATCGTTCCATACATCATGCCTTCTATATCTCGGTCGCATCAATCTTGTCGCGAGTCCGAGCGTCAATGCGATCGCACGCTTCAATACGCTTCGGCATTCCAAGCCTCAACGCGTTCAAGCGAAGCTCCGCCGCGAGCAGACCAATCCCAGAACCTGCTAGCAAACTAGTGGGAGATTAGTACTTTCGTCCTCGCTGTACCGAATAAAAACCTACTTAACAAACCGACATTTAGTATTGTATTGATTCATGCATGCATACAATTTAGTTCTCTTTCTATGTTCTCCTTAGGATGAGTTTATGGCATATTCGAAGACTGTAAAGCATGGCAAGCATGTTATTCATTTCGCATAAGTAAACAGACAAGCAATCTCGTGTTTGATTCGTGGTGCAACTTAGCAATATCGACGCACTCGCCCTTGCACTGACGCAAGGTGAATACGCCTATCCGTCTTCCCTATCATGTTATAAGTGATCGCTATTCAGGATCCATCCATACAGGATATACGCATACCTTGCACTTCCAAACCCATCGCCCTTAACTATATGAAGGTCACTAGCTTTTCGGACTAGAATGGACTTATATTTATCGAATCGAATATGTAAGATGACAATCACTCAGTTGTGGTTGCTAACCACAATCAGAGGACCCCCGAAGTACTCATGTAAGTGGCTTATCACATTCACTAGAAAGTCGCTACCCGTCTAGTCGAAGTGCACCAACAATATCGATTTTATCGCAGTCCCTCCTAGGCAGAACGGTCCCAGTGCCCTGGTGATCATATTCGAGGGAAGAAACACCCGTGCACGGACAATACGTCTTTAAGTCCATTTGACCATACAACGAATCTTATCTTTCATACAACCAAGCAAGTTCGCTTATCTCTATTTCAATTGGCACAATGCTCGAATGTCCTCAACGAACGCCCCGAAGGCCATGGACATTTCAAAGGCACCATGCTGCATTATCATCTCGTATTTCTTCCGTTACTTTCTATGTTCTTACGTTTCATACTTCGTTTCAATGTTCAATGACATTATGCCTTAACTCAATGTTCATCAACCGAACGACCCGAAGGTCCCGAACACCTTTCGAGGCATTATGTCATATCCGACAGTTCTGCCACATTCATGCCACAACTGTATTCTTTCGCAACGAAGCCACCTTTTATTATCTTGTGCACGCAGGCACGTTTCGACACATTTATCATCTATCCTTCGCGTCGTGTACTTGCTGTACGCGTCGAAGCCGTATTTCTATGCTTTAGTATTCAATGTCCGTGGCTTACGCGCTAGGGCGCTCGCCTATTGTCTTTCAATGTTCTAGCCGTTCTAACTCGTGCACGAAGGCACGGTATGGGTCGTGCACTAAGACACTCGCCGAGTACAGTTATCCCATGTTATTGCGGCTTGCGTACCGAGGCGCTCGCATTTGCGATATTCAATATTCTGAAGCGACTCGTACACTTGTTGTATGATTCATTTCAATTATTCTATCTTAGTGTTCGACAAGCACTATGTTTAACTCTCTATCGAGCCACGCCCGTGGCGTTGATAGGTTAGCATTCAATGATATGTATTTTACTTAAGCATGACGGAGTAGGAAAGAGAGTTAATGTCCCCCCATCTTGAATCAATGCGCCTTGTTGTTTCGCCGAGCCGTTGCGGCTCGATTTCATAACTTCGTTGCACGGGCAACTCTCCTGACTTAGCCATTCGAGCACTTTGTGCTTATTGAATTGTACGTCCGATTTGGCTTACCGTGCCCAAGTCTCAGCCCGTCGCAAGGCAACGATTTGCTTTCGCGGACCCCTTACTGAATAAGGCAAAAGATCGACCTCTAACATTTCAGCGTAAACGTATAGCCTGCACATGATACCAACTAAAATCAATACTTGCATCGATTCGGACTTGCGCCTTGGTCGATTCGATTTCGTAGAATCTTCGAGCCATCTCAACGCACTTATCCTTCGAGGCAGCGCGACGCTTCGCATCGATTCACACGATGCATTCTTTGGGATAAGGCAACTCTTTGCATCGACTTAGTTCGATGCATCGCTCGGGACAACTTAACACTTTGTATCGATTCGCATCGATACGTAATCGGATCAACGCAACTCTTCGAGTCAACGACTCAGCATAATGCACCGTGCGGAGCGGGGCATTACACAAATATGATCTTGTCACATAAAAGCGACGCAAAAGAATATTTTACAACCAACATATAAAAGTTTTACCAAATGGTAGTCCTAAATAAAAGAATATATTAAAAATAATATATTTTATTTAGAATTGTCAATTTTTTTGACAGTTCTAGAAAATATCAAACTGATTACTGAGCACTGGCATTGCGTATCCTGTATACGGAGCAACATCAAACCAGAAGGTTTCTTTCCTCCCTTCATGTACTTAGAGCTGTCAAGTGGGCCGGCCCGGGCCTTTTGAGCCCATGAACTGTAGCGGGCCGGGTCGGGTCGGGCTATGGATGGAAATTTTAAGCCCAAGCCGACACATGACCCACAGCATGTTGGGCTTCGGGTCGTGCCGGGACGGGCCAGAGCCGGGTCGCATTGGAGGCCATCATTTTAATGAAGTAATCTATGGATGCATTCATGTATGTTGTTGTTTTAGCAACTTGCAACTAATATGTATTGAAATGAGTTGAATTGAATTTCAATTCAATTTTGTTCAAACATTCACTTCATTTCAATTTAATTCACTATTATACAATATAATCATAATAATAACATAGGCCACCACCACTTAGGGATCATCATTTGGCCCAAAGTTTATGGGCGTCCGAAAAGTTCATCCGGTCCGATGGTCGAAGTCCGATAGAGCCTGGTCATTAGGGTAGTCCGACTCGATCCATATTAGTATAGTGTCGGGCTTGGGCTATACGCCCGTTCGCTTGAGCCCGGCCCAAAGTCCGTCCGATACAAACTTGGACTATGTGTCCGCCTGAGCATAGCCCAAGCTTAGAAGGGGGCAACGCCCATAAAGAAGATATATACTGACACAGACAAAAGAATAACCCCCCTACAAATACAATACTTGTCAGATTCAGAGGTTTGAAACATCGAAAAGAACAATGTAAGGCCATTCAACATACAAATTGATCACAGAGCTCACAGTTTAGCTCATTTGAGATACAGGCTCGCAGTAGAGCATCAACTTTCATTTACTACAGTCATACTAATGGCACCACAACCACAACAACATGAAAAGTAGCAGCAATGCCAATCTACTGTTTATACTATGCATGAAATATAATAGCTTGTAAGCTTCTCAAGTCCAACAGATTTATTTTATTTTTTGTATTTTGAAAGAGTAAAATATACAAATTATCAATTTTTATAGAGCTAGTTCGACCCGATTCGACCTGGCCCGAAAAGTTCGACTCTTGTGGGCGGACTTGGGCTTCATAAATAATAATTAAGTCCGGCCCAACCAGGCCCAAAAAATTTTTAGGGGCAAAAAAACCCGACCCGAGTCCGGCCCAAGCCCGTACTTTATGGACTTGGACGGCCCGACCCGGCCCAAAGTCGATCCCTACCACCACTTGTACTTGTTGTTTTAGACAGTGGTACAAATCATATTTGGAGGGCAGAGTGTTTGTTGTGTACATTTTTTTTTCCTTGTGAAAGTGACAATACTGCTGTTAGCTGGTAGGATTTGGGACAAATCAAAGATATTGTGCAGGGGATGTTACGACCGGGCCGGCCGGCCGGGTCGGACTTGGGCTTCGGGCCAGGCCGGGTAGGGCCTATATGATGGGTCAATATACGTGGCCCAACACGACCCAATATACTGGGCCGGGCCGACACATGGGCCTATTTTTCGGACCGGACTCGTGTCAGACTCGGCCGGCCGGCCCAATTGACAGGTCCACATGTACTGAGTACAAAAGTAAATAAAACATGTATTCCATAAAGTCCGTTTCATAAAAAACAAACATAAATTCCATAAACTCCTCATAGATTGCCAGGATTTGTTGAAATGCAGCTCGTGTTTGCAAATTGTAAAACTACTTGAATTCGTTTTCATATGAAAATGAGTTTGGAGGGGCCATTCTAACAAAGTTAAGTATGCAACTCTCTTTTCAATAATATTGAAAGTTGAAACTGTCCAAATAATATATATTTTTAGGATTGTCAAAAAATTTAACAGTCCTACTAATTAGAAGGATTGTTAATTTTTTTTGACAGTCATACCAACTGGAAGAACTGTCAAAACTTTTGACGGTCCTACAAAAATATATTGTTTTCTTTAAGGCTATCAAAATATTTGACAGTCCTATCTATATTCAGGACTGTCAAATTTTTTTTACAGTCCTGCTTCGTCCCTTTTGCGATTGTCGATAGATTTTTGAAGTTCGAGAATTCGTCCGAATGTATCATAAACTAATTTTTAGTTACTAGAAGATGAATTAAGGATTGATTGATTCTTGGAATTGGATTGAGATAGAGAAGGAAAAAGTTTATGATTTTAAAGTGAAAGAAAGAGGAAAATGATTTTGAAGAGAAAGTAAAAGTTATAATGTTTGATATGAGAGGGGTTTGGGGGGTGTCCAGCCCATAGTAAAAAAAAAGGGCTGCTCTGAGTAATAATTTCTCTAAGCTGGACTATTACTTTAGTAAATTTAGATGTGCCTTTATAAATTATATATATAGGGGTTATTATTATACTCCTTATAGCATCATTAGTAGTTGAGACTCTTAAATACAATTTGGGGTCCAAAATTTCAACAAAAAAAAGAAGAAGGTAAATCTAGAATGGGTTGGATTTGTACGAAAATAGTAGAAAATGAAAAAGTGAGCTCCGGTCCCAAGATTGTGGTAAAAAATTGATGTAAAAAAATAATAATATAAAATCTATAATCTAGAAAGTTGAGCTCCAAATTACGACTTAATATTCTACAGAATTAGTTTCTACAATTTAGAATATAGAAATTGGGAGGCCTAACCCTTAGCACATATGGGTGGGATGTGATCGAAATTGTAGAAATTAAAACTATAGTTGAGACATACTATTCTACAAAATAAACTCTTACATTCTAAATCTAGAACCTAGAAAATGGAATGAGCCTTACTAATGATGCTCTTAGGCTTGTCTCCCCAATCTGAACATACAAAACCGGTTTGCAGAGGACTGGTTTTCTGTTCCGTTAGAAAGGACTGTTGGGCAATTCCATCAAATCCTTCTTCTATCACCCCAAAGTAAATTCCTTCCATTCCCTCCCCAAAAAGAATAGGACAAACAAAAGAAATGTTCTCTCTCTCCGATGTGCTTTTCTTTTCGACTAATGCTTAGAATTTTAAGTCCAATCCTGAAAGTGGATTATCACATCAAACAGTTGCAGTGATCATGCACTAATGCTTAGAATGTGTTAGGCATGTCGGCTAAAATTTTGTAATTATTAGGAGTGACAAGTACCAAAAGCAACAATAACAGCCTACAGTAGTGTTGCATAGAATATAGATAGGATAGTTGAACATTTAGAGTTTGGTGTCCGACCTCTCTAGAGTTTGTCAGTGGAGAAAGACTACTCCTGCTGCTACAATGGTGACTCGTGAGTTTTGCATATATATACTTAGATAATAATGATATTAACATATATATATATACACACAATTACACAAAGCTCCATCTTTAATTTAGAGTTACATATAATATCAGTTTGAATTATAGTTATATTTTATCCAAAACTTCTTTTAATCCCGAGTATGAAAAGTAAAACTTTTATTTTAAATAATTTTAATTTCCAAATTTAACATTCGTTTCAAATAGATATTTATGAAACACTAAAACAACGTACGTTCCGAAAATAAAACACTTATCATTCTCATTTATAATGTAGTTGTTTAATCTGATGATTTTACAAAACTTCTCATACCACATCATGGGAGCCTACTTTAAACCATAAGAGATTTATTAGTTTGCACACATTGTCTTCACAATAAAAGCTTCTGGTTACTTTATATAAATCTCTTCCATCATACCTCCATTTAGGAATGATATATTTGTGTCCATATGGTGAACACCATCTTATGAATTGTTTCTAGTATGATTAGCATCCTGATAGTTGTTAATCGAGCAACTGGAGCATATGTATCGAAGTACTCGATCCCTTGTTAAGAAGAACCTTTTTCCACCTGCATGGCCATAAATTTGTCTACAGTTTCTTTGGCCCTATTTTTCTTCTTGAAGTTCCATATGCATCCAATGGATTTTCCCCTTTAGGTTGACAAACACCCAACTATTATTAGAAGTTACAGAGTCAATCTCAGCATAGTTTTCTTTTTTCTAGAAAACAATAATCTATGCTTTATTGCCTCATCAAAGGAAGTGGATATACTTCTAGAAAATAATATCTTCGGATTCTTTCAGCTTCCTCACTCACTTTGAAGGTGGCTCAATTATGGTTCTATAATGGCATCATGCAGTAAATTCATTTTCTTCGAAGTTTAATCCGTTTTGGTATTTTCAGCTGGACAGGGAGCACTGTCTTTCTTTTTATTTTTTATATTCTTAGGTAATTCCATAAGAATCACGTTCTTGTCTCTGATAGACTTATCTTTGAAGAAATCAGCATCACGAGACACGATGATATGATTAGTTCATAGACCAAAGAATCTTTAAGCATTACTCTACTTGTCATGGCCAAGGAATGATAATCTTAGTGGTCCTTTTTCTAATTTCTGGATCTTGAAATTCATAAGCTTAACATATATTAAACACCCCCACACTGGAATATAACATTCAAATCAGGTATGAACTTGAACCATAGTTCGTGAGGAGTTACCTCTGATTGTGCGAAGAATAGCTTCTCCTCGGAAGTAGTTAGGAAGTCATGTCATTAACAACAAAGAGTTCATCACCTCTGTCAATGTATGGGATCTTCCCTTCCAACTCTATTCAATTATAAGGAGAATATAGCAGTAGTCTCGTTCGCAATACCATGTTCTTTACAAAATGATACACATGTCTATAAATGATCTTCTCCGCCTCAATCACTCTTGAGCCTCTTAAGTTGTTGTCCAGTTTGACATTAGCTTATGCTTTGAAGTCTTTGAACTTATCCAATAGTTCATCTTTGGACTTGAGAAAATATATGAAAGAATAATTTGAGTTATCATCAGTGAAGGTGAGAAAGTACTTCATTCCATCCTTCCTGGTGAAGTGTTT
Source organism: Iris pallida (assembly GCA_029216955.1). Taxonomy (NCBI): domain Eukaryota; kingdom Viridiplantae; phylum Streptophyta; class Magnoliopsida; order Asparagales; family Iridaceae; genus Iris; species Iris pallida. The sequence goes on from JANAVB010001399.1 coordinate 10,900,317, forward strand.
GAAGTCACAGATGTTGGAGTGTACAAACTCCAAAAGATTTGTACTTTGGTTCACCTTCTTAAACAATTTTTTTTTACAATTTTTGTTTAAGCACAAACCTTATATTTCTCGATTTCTTTACCCCTACATTTGGAGATAAGACCTATGCTAGATATTGCTCTATTAAAGTGAATATTTTGTAGTGTGTGATGCCATAAGTCAAGAGTAATCAGAAGTAGTCATTTCATTATACATTCAGATAGAGCAAGAAGATGAAGTTTAATTATTCCTTTGGTACTACAAGCTTTACGAACTAAGCACACATGTAGGACATTATTATTTGTCCTGCATTGATATCCATTCTTAGACCATTATCACACATGACGCTTTCTGAGATCAGGTTCTTGACTACAACATGTACATGCTTCACATTTTACAGAATAAGCAATTTTTTCGTAGTCAGCTTCAACACCACCATCCTGACTCCCTTCACATCACCTTAAGTCTTGTTCTCCATAGTCACCTCCTCAAAAGAAGGTTCATATGTTGAAAACAAGTCCTTCAAGGAACATACATAAAATAAGGCTCCAGCGTCTACCCATTAGTGACAATTGTCCACATCTCTACCTACGAGACCATAACAACCAGGTTATGTACAACCCCTAACCCTTGAATTTTGATTTCTTCCAAATTAAAATTTAATTTATATTAAATTCATTAGTTCCTTCCTTAGAGGTCTATAATATCTCAATTAATTTAAAATCAAATTCTAATTGATTTAAACGTAAAGCATTTAATTAAAATCCTAATTAACTTGGTAAAAACAAAATCCATATAAGTGGTTAAACCTGATTCTAGTACTGTCTAAAACAAACATTTAATCTTCCTGAATCATATTAAAATGCAATAATTAAATTCAAATCCTCCCAATGCCTACTCATTTGAACTCTTAGAACAATTGTCTTCAAAGTTATGCCAAATACAGTATGCATTCAAATCTATAACACACTTATCTATCAAATCCTCCTAAACATTAAAATAAATCTAGTGCAAATCCCATTTAATTTAAATCAGATTCAAATAAATTCAATCCTAATTAGAGCTATTTGAAACTTATCATATTTTAGATAATTCATAATCGATCTTAAACAACATATCCTTATATCTATTGAAATTATTCAAATCCTCACCATCCAATTGTTCCCGTTGTCTCTAAACTTGTAGACATCTCTTTTCGGTCTCCATCGATTCAATCCTCATCATGATCACGCTTGCCGTGCATCACCTATGCATCCTAGACCGACCCTTGATGAACAGTAACCTGATCGCCTTGATACATCCTGTAGACCCCTATCTCGACCCATCACAACAGTGGGGTTAGTTGACCCCACATTTTGCTTCCATGTGTCTGTATGCAATATGGAGTAGCAGCAGCTCAGAGCATCCCAAAAAAAGCAGTAGTGTAGAGCCTCGTCGATCTTCCCTTAAACTCCCATGGCTCCTAACGATCAGCCCAGAGTCGCCGTCGGCGAGCCCATGACGGTCGCACCGACTAGAACATGACAGCCAAACATAGTACTGCAGGCTGATAGTAATCCATCTTGTGAGATTTGTTATTACCGGGGCACAATTTTTGATGGAAAAACTTGAGAATATGAAACGATTATAAAGACAATGTTTCAAATTAACACTTCAATAAAGGTGATCCTGAATTACGAGAATCTAAAAAGATTTCGTAATCAACAGCAATCGATCGTAGTACTTCTAAAAAGAAGATACAATCAGAATTACTGGCAGCAATGAAGAAGGTGACTTGGCGAAAGATGGAAGAACTCCTGCTGGGGTAAATAATTACTGTTGTTCAAAGCTTTATTCTCCCTACACGAACAGCTTCCAGGAACCAGCAAGTTCGTTGGAGAACTTGGAACACTTCTGCTCTTCTGACTCCTCGGATCATACACGGACTTCCATACAAAAGCAACGCTGGTGCAAAGCTTTTCTTCTCTCTCACAGACTCTGTTTGCTTGTGTTAAGAAACACTTGTAAACTTTCGTGACTCTCTGAATGTGTTCTGTATTGTAATATCTGCCTGTGAGAGAGAGGAGACCTTATATAGGCCCGAGTAGCAACTGTCTGGTTAGCACAATATTCGGAACGTGGTAATAACCACTCCGAACGTGCAGTAATCGCTCAGATCATGCACAGGCACGATCTGAAGCAAGTTGCGCCACTCTGGCACCCTGCGCGCCTTGCATACTATGCACTGAGCCACTTGCGCCAACCTGTGCCACTGATCGCACTGCGCCACTGCGCAACCTGCGCAACCTGTACGACCTGTTGCACTTTTCGCCACTCGCACAACGTACGCCATGCGCGCCACGCGCGCAGCCAGCGCACCCGGCGCAACCTGTGCGCAACCTGACGCACAACCTGTCGTGCACCCTGGCACGCACCCTGGTCGTGCAACCTATGGCACACAACATAGCAGCACAAGTGGCTCGCGCAATAAGCGAACTAAAGCGCACTATGCACCTAGCGACGATGCTGACGTGCTAAGTGCAAAGTGCGCCAACAAAATGCCACATTACGTCTCATGAGCCAATGAGCCCGAGTCCGAGTCCGAGTCGCTAAGCCTCTACGGGGCTTAGCTCCCATGGAAATAAATTTTCCAAAGGCAAAAAGCATGAATGCTTTCAATTATTGATTTAGCCTTTTTTATTAGAAAAATAATCCCACATGGCACACCCATGTGCACCTCCACACCACATGTGCAACTCTAAACTAGCAAAGCTAATATATAGAGATACAAGTCCTTTGGTCTAGCCAATATGGGACTAAAATTCACTTTAAAAAAGACCAAAATCCAACAATCCCCCACATATCTCTATATATGAGTATAAGTGTTCCCTACAGTAACTGTCCATCATGCATTAGGAGAGATGTCGCTGATGACTTGAATCTTCCTGCATGGTTCAAACAACAGACTATAATACAAGAATAGACTAAGCCTTGAATTCTGCATCATAGCTGAAATTCTTTCCACTCACATAATGTAGTTACATGTGCTTCTGGCTACACATTAAAGGCCCTGTGCCAGCCTGGTTTCAGTGTATAATTTTGGGTGTCTACAAGTTTACCCTCAAGGGACGGCCTGATATCTCTTTGTCCATACGTTGTAGGTGAGTTCATTATAAAGAGACATGGCATAAAGCGCTTTGGGTTTCCCTTGCGGTGCTATGCCGCTATGACATGGCTTAAAGTCGAGGCCTTACCCCGTACCGGGAACCTCATCGTAGTGTCATACTACTGTAGCATGAGGCAACTGCCTCTTTGTAGTGCCAAACTACCCAGCATGAAGCCTTAGGTTCTCTTGCGGTGTTATGCCACAACGACATGGCTTGCAAGGCCGAGGCTTTATCCCTAATCGGGTACCTCATCGTGGTGTCGTGCCACTGTAACATGAGGAACTCCTCCTCTTTGTAGTGCTGACTACACCCCTCTTTATTTTAACATACAATATTAGGCTAACTGCCTATTTGCGGTGCTACGCCGCTGTGACTTGGCATGCAAAGCCGAGGCTTTATCCTATTCCTGGGTAGCACTCCACATATAGGAACCTCATCGTAGAGTCACCCTATTGTAGCATGGAGTTTTACTCCTTGTAGTGCTGCTCTGTCGTATCTCCTGTAAAGTACACATGTCTGAGAACTCATTAAGGCAATTAAGCCAACATTCCCACAGGAACCATTTTTCGCAGAAAATAATAGTAGACAACAGTGGTTATAGGTCCGTAATCTCTCCATGCCCAATAGAACACGTACCCACCGTTCCTGATATTCTTCCAGTTAATGGTTCTCCCTTGAACCAAAAGCTAGATACCTAGTAGATAAATCTTTGAACTAATAGGATAAAACTTTATGGTAGGAATACAATAACTAATATCAGAATGCCTTCAAGCCCATTTTACATGCTGAGTCATCGACCAGCTGGCGCTTGAGGCCCTTGGTGAACGGATCCGCCAGGTTTTCCTGACTCCGAACATCAATCACTGCAATTACACCTCTCTTAATAAGATCGTGTACTGCCCCGTGCTTTAACTACACAGTCCTTTTCTTTCCGTTGAAGAGGTCATTTGATGCCACCGCCGCAGTCGCCTGGTTATCACAGTATATCGGTATTGCCGGTATTTGTGCCCCAACCACTGGAAGATCATATATGAGCTCCCGAAGCCATTCTGTTTCCTCGGCTGCGGTGTCAAGTATAAAGAACTCAGATTCTATGGATGACCGCGAGAGCATTGTCTGCTTCTTCGACTTCCATGATATAGCAGCTTCACCGATTGTGAAAATATATCCACCTGTGGACCTCTCGCTCTCCAAATCTGAGCACCAGCTGGCATCACTGAAGCCTTCTACTACCTGCAGATCTCCGCTGTAGTACAGTGCATATGTCTGAGTCTTTTTAAGATATCTCATAACCCGTTTCACAGCTTTCCAGTGTTCAACACCTGGGTTGCTCGTGAAATAACTAAGTATTTCTACGACGAAAGCTATGTCAGGCCTTGTGGCAGTAGTAGCATACATCAAACTTCCGATTACGCTTGCATACTCCAGCTGCCTGACACTTTCTCCTGAATTAGGCTTCAGCTTCAGATCACACCTGTATGGCGTATCGATCCCTGGAAGATTCCGATACCCATAACGAGTGATCATTTTCTTAATATAATGAGACTGTGACAGCGCTAGTCCAGTGTCTGTCCGGATGATCTTGATCCCTAAGATTACATCAGCTTCCTCCAAGTCCTTCATACTGAACTTGCTCGAGATGAATTTCTTTATCTCCGTGACACAGCTCATATCTGTACCTAGGATAAGCATGTCGTCCACGTACAGACAAACGATCACACCTCTTCCATCAGCGAACTTCGTGTAAACACACTTGTCTATCTCGCTGACCATGTAGCCATTTGACCTTATAGCTTTGTCAAATTTCTCATGCCACATCTTGGGAGCCTGTTTAAGATCGTACAAAGATTTTACCAACTTGCAGACTTTGTCTTCAAGACCCTTGACGACAAATCCCTCTGGCTGTTGCATATATATCTCTTCGATCAGCTCGCCATTTAGGAAAGTCATTTTCACATCCATCTGATGTATCACCATCTTATGTATTGCTACAAGAGCAATCAACAATCTGATGGTGGTCATCCGGGTTACTGGAGCATACGTGTCAAAGTAGTCAATCTCCTGCTTGTTAGAAAACCCCTTGGCTACCAACCTAGCCTTGAACTTGTCAATAGTTCCGTCTGCTTTCATCTTCTTCTTGAAGATCCATTTGCATCTGATGGGTTTCGCTCCTTCAGGAAGATCAACCAACACCCAAGTGTTATTTGAGGTGATAGAATCAATTTTATTGTCAATCGTCTCCTTCCAGAAAACTGCGTCTCTGGTCTTCATCGCCTTATCATAGGTAAGCGGATCAGCTTCTACATGATAGGTGACAAAGCCACTTCCGAAGTCCTTCGACCTCCTCATATGCTTAGTGACGGCTCAGCATGTTCTGGTTCAATTGTTGTTTCAACAACAACATCTTCTTGGACCACATCTTCATTGAAGACTTCAGTTTCCTGTGCACCCTCAATGTTCTCCAGTACATCCGCAAGAATAATATTCTTGTGCCTTGTAAATTTATCTTCAAAATATTTTGCATCGCGAGATTCAATGATATGATTTGACTCAATATCAAGAAATCTCCGAGCATCACTCTTCTCGGCATACCCCAAGATGGTCGTCTTCGTAGTCCTTGTCCCAAGCTTCTGAATCTTCAGATCTAGAAGCTTGACATATGCCAGACACCCCCACACTCGAATGACATTCAAGTTAGGTCTGACTTTGAACCAGAGTTCATGAGGAGTAATGTCAGAACTTGCATGAGGCACCCTATTCAGAATAAAAGTGGCCGTCAGTGCAGCTTCACCCCAGTAGCACTTAGGAAGACCCGCAGTCAACAGCTTTGAGTTAATAATTTCTATTAACGTTCTGTTCTTTCTCTCTGCTACTCCGTTTGATTGAGGAGAGTACGGAGCCGTAGTCTCATTGACAATTCCATGTTCTTTGCAGAACGATGCAAATTCATGAGACCTGTACTCCCCACCTCGATTACTTCTTATTCTTTTGAGTTGTTGTCCAGTCTGCCGCTCAGCTTCGACTCTGAACTCCTTAAACTTCTCGAATGCTTCGTCTTTAGTCTTCAGCAAGTAGACGAACACATACTTTGAGAAGTCATCGATGAAGTTTATGAAATACTTCATCCCGGCCTTTGTAGAGAACTGTTTGAAGTCATAGATATCGGAGTGTACCAACTCCAGAAGATCTGTACTTCGATTAATCCGAGGAAAGGGTTTTCTTATGATCTTTGTTTGAGCACAAACTTCACATTTCTCTACCTTACCCCCACATTTGGAGATAAGTCCTAGACTAGATATTCTGTTTATTCGTTTGCAATGAACATATCATAGCCTATTATGCCACAACTCAAGACTATAAGCAGATGGAGTAATTGCATTAATTACATTAATTACATTGGACTGATTCACAAGCTAAATTTTGAACATCCCTTTGGTATAAAAAGCTTTCCCAAAATATGTTTCCTTAATAGACATTACCATCTGGCCAGCATTGATGTCCATCCTGAGGCCTGCGTTGCATAGTAGGCCTCCTGAGATCAGGTTCTTGGCGATAGCAGGTACGTACTTCACGCCTTGAAGCGTCAAAGCCTTCCCCGAAGTCAGCTTCAACACCACCGTCCCTATCCCGAGCACTTCAGCTTGTGCCTGGTTCGCCATCATAACCACTTCAGAAGTAGGTGTGTAGGTGGTGAACCACTCCTTACTGGAGCAAACATGGCAGAAAGCTTCAGTGTCTACCCACCAGTCAGAGTCAGTCCTTTCCGCATCAACCTACACAATCATAGCAACAACGTCAGTGATCATAGATACCTTACTAGGCTCTCCTTGCAATGATTGCTTGGTCTTTGCTTTGCATTCATTCTTGAAGTGGCCCTTCTTGCCACACTTGAAACAAGGCATCTAAGACTTTGCCTTCTTTCGCTTGAAGGAAGTCCCCTTCACGTTCAGATTGTTAGGGTCCTTCTTCTTGTTGTGGGAAGCCGCCTGCTTTTCCCTTGGTTCCTTGGTATGAACCAGATTGGCGTTAGCCAATTGCTTGGACAGTACGTCCACCTTCAGTTGAGCCCGCATCTGGTCTTCAACATAGATTTCCTGCAAGAGATCTTCAAGGCTGATCTCAAGCTTCTTCCTATACATATTTGCATAGAACTTACTCCACCCAGTATGAAGCTTTGAGACAATTCCTCCAACAACAAACTTGTCGGAGAGGGGCGTCCCCTCGTCTTCCAACTTTTGTCGCAGTTTAAGAAATTTCTTTACCTGCGGCAACATGGACTTCTCGTCCTCAAAGACCCATTTGTGATATTTTTCAACCATAAATATCTTGCTCCTATTTTTATCTTCTTCGTACAGTTTCTCCAGAGACTCCCATATATCTCTGGCAATTAGTTTTTTATTGTAAGATTCTGCTACAGAATCCTCCATAGCATTCAGGATAAGCAGCCTGCAAATGCTATTTTTCCTTCTCCACTTGGCCTGAAGTTTAGTAGCCGCAGCGATTGCAGCAGCAGACCCAGTATCTGGAACAGTAGGTTCCTCTTCAAGAAGTACGTGATCAACGTCTCTGAGTTGAAGAGTGAGATAAACCTTCCTCTTCTAGACTTGATAATGCTCTCCATCAAACTTTGCTAACTTACAAAAGTCAGTATTGAGGAGTGAAGCATTAAAGATTTCCATCGTAGCAATTAAGCTTTGAGATTGTTATTACCGGGGCACAATTTTTGATGGAAAAACTTGAGAATATGAAACAATTATGAAGACAATGTTTCAAATTAACACTTCAAGGAAGGTGATCATGAATTACGAGAATCTAAAAAGATTTCATAATCAACAGTAATCGATCATAGTACTTCTAAAAAGAAGATACAATCAGAATTACTGGCAGCAATGAAGAAGGTGACTTGGCGAAAGAGAGAAGAACTCCTACTGGGGTGAATAATCACCGTTGCTCAAAGCTTTATTCGTCCTACACGAACAGCTTCCAGGAACCAGCAAGTTCCTTGGAGAACTTGGAACACTTCTGCTCTTCTGATTCCTCGGATCATACACGGACTCCCAAGCAAAAGCAACGCTGGTGCAAAGCTTATCTTCTCTCTCACAGACTCTGTTTACTTGTGTTAAGAAACCCTTGTAAACTTTCGTGACTCTCTGAATATGTTCTATATTGTAATATCTGCCTGTGAGAGAGAGGAGACCTTATATAGGCCCGAGTAGCAACTGCCCGGTTAGCACAATATTCGGGACGTGGTAATAACCACTCGGAATGTGCAGTAACCGCTCAGATCATGCACATGCACGATCTGAAGTAAGTTGCGCCACTCTGGCACCCGGCACGCCTTGCATACTGCGTACTGAGCCACATGTGCCAACCTGCGCCACTACGTGCACTGCGCCACTGCGCAACCTGCACAACCTGTGCCACCTTTCGCCACTCGTACCACGCGCGCAGCCAACGCACCCGGCGCAACCTGACGCACAACCTGGCGCGCACCCTGTGGCTCGCGCAACGCGCGCAACTAAGGCGCACTATGCGCTTAGCGACGATGTTGACGTGCTAAGTGCAAAGTGTGCCAACAAAATGCCACATTACGCCTCATGAGCCCATGAGCCCGAGTCCGAGTCCGAGTCGCTAAGCCCCTACGGGGCTTAGCTCCCATGGAAATAAATTTTCCAAGAGCAAAAAGCATGAATGCTTTCAATTGTTGATTTAGCCTTTTTTCTATTAGAAAAATAACCCCACATGGCACACCCATATGCACCTCCACACCACATGTGCATCTCTAAACTAGCAAAGCTAATATATAGAAATACAAGTCCTTTGGTCTAGCCGATGTGGGGCTAAAATTCACTTTGAAAAAGACCAAAACCCAACAAGATTTTTGCGCTCTGTTGGCTCGTCGATCAATGTGTCAGTCTTTATCAGAGCCTTCTCTGACACTTACTCTCCGACCATGATGAGTCATGTCTAGTGGTGATATTGTTTGATTATCCAGAATATAGCTCGAAGTACACTAGCTAGATTGCTTTATGAGAATTCTTTGAGCGGGCATCGTCCTTCCGATATGCCTAATTCTTTCACTCTTTATCTGTACCGAAAGATGTGTGTTGTTTTTTTTATGTGTAAGATTTGACAGATTTCAAAATTCGTGATCGAGCACGACGAATTTGCCCCATATCCGTCAATTTTTATATTATTAGGCACACAAATATGGAGTTATATCTTTTCGTACGCTCGTCAGATCGTAACAAGACATATACCATTGGACTATCAGGGTTGAATTACCCTTTTATGGTATTTTTGTTAGATTATGTAAACTTTCTCCTGTACGACATTTGTGGGGCCCACAAACGGGCAAATTTTGTCAATTTTGCAATATGGGACTTTGTTTCCAATTTTATAAGTTCCTGTCGTATTTTGAACTCGTTCTAAATTATCTCTTTTTCCATGTCATGTGGGGTCCTCGTTTCGGTATGACTTGACTTTGGTGGTAAGTGTTCACAACTTGAATATTCTAGACTTATGGGCGATGCCTATCGACTATTCTTATTATTCTAGACATGTTGGTACTTTCAATCTATTTTTTGAGACAATCGACTTTTGATCAACTGCTATTGGCACAATTTTGTGTGTCATGGCTGTTTGATCTCAATTTTTAAGGTAAACCATATCCTTCATCTTTTACTTCAATTTAAGCAAATTATAATCAAATTTAATCAATTTGGGATAGTTATTGTACCTAATAAGTTAATTATATCTAGATAACTTATCTAATAAAAACCCAGTTAACTTAAAAAAACCTAGTTAACTTAATCAACAAATAACCTATCTGCCTAAAAATAGAATCCTAATTTGATTTTGTTTGTCTTCTTGATATTAATGGATACTTGTGGATTTGTGTGGAATCCGATGATTGCTAGTAGACCAATATAACTCATGGGTAGTCCTTAGACAACATGGTTCGAAGTTTTTAACTGTCTTACCTCCTAGAGGATCAGGCAAGTACATATATATGTCTTATTGCTCACCTTTACTTTATAGAAGCTATTATACATGTTCATACTGTTAGTTAGTATTGTTGTATTATATCAATGTTGACTTGTGCACGACAGGGTTCTTTGTTCTGATTCTAGTTCGTGATCACTTATTTTTACTCGTTCATCGTGATTCGTATCCGTATAGTTTATGATCACTTATTTTTACTTGTTTACCATGTTTAGTGATTGTGTTACTTGTTCATAATGACACGTATCCATATATCTTGTAATCGTATATGGGTGAGAAAATACGCTAGTAAGAATGTGATCAACCCGTACTGTATCTTTTATTCGTCTGCACTCGAAGGATAATAGTCATGCACCACACACATCAACTTACCGGATCAGACCCTAGCCGTTTACATTCCCTTTTTCTTTTTTCTTTCTGTTCCTTCTTATTTAGACAAACCATAAATATTTAGCCAATATGCAAAGAAGTGCTGAAAGAATATATTCCAATCTATTCTGATGGTTACCTTTAGATTTTCTGAGTAAACTATACAGTCTACTGGCCTCTGAGACATGAATCTATACTAAGTAATGTAACAAAAATTCTAGAGGAGCCCATGAGTTCTTAATTTTTGAAACTCGACTATCAATAGCAGTTGGATTACATGCATTCAGATTTTATTTTTTTTAAGAACCTAAACAAAAAAAATCAATGACCTAAATAGAAAAATAATATCACGTGCCATCATCATATTACAACTTTCTATTTGAGTTTATTTAGTCGAACTGCTAGTAATGTACGGTTCGACTACAAGAACTCAAATATTTAACTTGTTCTGCAATTAAGCGGTTGTGACATGCTTGTGAATCGCTTGCAGAGGAGTTTGATCTTAATATTGTCAAAGTTTGTATGCTTTTTTTTCTTTGATCTTGTTATGTGATCTCTTTTGTAGATAGAACTTGTTATTTAATTATATTTAATGAAAATTGAAGTTATGTTTGTTGGCTTTTGATTTTATTTTTTTTGGGTTTTTTAGTTTTAGGGTTCCATATGGTATCAAAATTTACGTTTATGGCTTCAGAAGAGGATTTGGATCTCATTATGACGATTATTTGGGCTGACCGGCAAAAATAAGGTTCCATATGAATTCAAAATTTACGTTTATGGCTTCATAATGTTCAAAAGAGGATTTGGATCTCGTTTCGACGATTAATTTAGGCTGACAGTCGAAAATAAAAATCTAAATACAAATTTTGAATATTGTGAGATCCTAAAAACTAAACACAAAAATATTATAGAGCCATAAATGAGATCTATCGATCATCTAATTCATAAATGAGATCCAAACCCTCTTCCAAGCCACATTATAATGGTAGAAATAGATATTGATCCCAACTTCTGAGATACAAATATTTGATAATTTTAGTTTTGATGAGTAATAGGTAAGAGGTGACGAGTAAAAAAGGAGCTCAGATTTAATTATCAGTAAATCAAATGCTTTGTGGGAACCCATTCCACACAAATTCTTCCTCATCGCCCGGATCCTTTGCTCACTAGTGTGTTTATTAGGAGCCTCTATGTATTTTTGTGGGCGATGTGGGACTATTCCTCATCTTGGAACAGCCCAAGAACTATGTCAGTGTCCGCTTCTCCTCAAAAGTTCAAGTTATGCTATTATGGATCGGATCATTGTGAGAGTACTCTCTGTCACATGCGTCGATAGAGAGCAACGGCACAAACGCCCGGCCACTTTTCTCCGTCGACGCACATACGACAAATGCATTATCCTCTAATAGTAGGCTGTCATTTGGACCCACTACTCTGACATTGGAGAAATGTTTCTACGAGTTAGACTCGGAAGGTCTTGGTCCACATAAATTTTATCCAACCAGAACCAAATCTCATAAAAAGGTAAACCAAACATGACCATAGTATATATTGGCATAGAATCAAATCTGGCTCCAATCCTAGGCGACTTAGACATAAGGTCAAGGACCTCAAAATTTATAAACAAAGGATCCCAAAATTTTATAAAGGCCCCAAATTTTTTTGTAAAGGCCCCAAAAATTGGTCCCAAAATTTTCACATAGGAGCCCAAGGTCGGCTGCATCTCATCTTTGCAAGAGCCGGTCATGCATAGATATGAAGTTGTCTCTAGTTCAAGGGTCCATCAATGACAAATGATCCTCATGGAGTCCTATGATCTCCATGGGCGAGCCATACCACCAGTGACGGATCCAGAAAATAAACTCAGGGGGGGCAAAATTATAGCAAAAATAAAAAATGGGCCTGATTTCAGTAAAAGTCTAACACAAATTTCCAAATCCAAGGCTACACATTCAATGTAAAATGGGCCTGATTTCATTATAATTAGCAATCAAAATATTGTGATTTGAAAAGATCAAACAGAAACAAAGTTTTCGATATAGAGAAGTCAAAATAATGAAAAAAGAACCAGAATCGAGGATTGATACCTGACCACTGGCGAAGAGGGTGGCTGCTAGAGAAGAGATGAGAGTTAAGAATTAGATGGTGCACGCTGCTAGAAGCCTAGAAATTGGGCATACTAGTAATTTTTTTTTTTAAAGAATTCCGGGGGGGGCACGTGCCCCCCCCGGCCCCAAGGTGCATCCGTGCCTGCATACCACCATTACCTCCTCTGACCTCTATGGAAGAAGCCGAAAGGACCACTCCTCCGGAAGCCTTACTTTTATCTAAAGAACTGGCCTTAGCTTCCTCGGTAAAACTCTTTCTCTCTCTCTCACACTCTCTCTCCCTCTCTCTCTCACTCTCTCTCTTTATATATATATATATACTAGTCATAACCCGTGCTCATAGGACATGGTTCATTTAAGGTATTTTCCCTCAAAATCTTGGACCCCCAATTTTAAACGAACAATAATAATTATGAGGCTCCCATCAAAATATTAAATCCCAACCACTGCTGGATGTGAATTTTTTTTGGATTTTCCATAAAATTCCACTCTCAATAATGCTCATCCACAACCATTATGAGTGCAAATCCCACTCTTTGGATTCCCCATAAAATTTCACTCTCAATAATGCTCATTCTCCATAAAATTCCACTCTCAATAATGCTCATACACAACCATTATGAGTGCAAACCCCACCCTTTGGATTTCCCATAAAATTCCACAACCGTTGATTCACCAAGATTAAATCCCAACCACTCTTTATCTTGGCACAGTCAGCCCTAGGATTCAAAAACCTTTGTGTTATATATATATATATATATATATATATATATATATATATATATATATATATATATATATATATATATGTGCAAATGACCTCTAGCCTAGTGGTTAAGAGAGATGCATGTGGCCCAAGAGGTCGGGAATTCGAGTCCCAGTGGAGGCGAGTTCACCACAATTACCCATTGCTTTATATATATATATATATATATATATATATATATATATATATATATATATATATATATATATATATATAAAATAATATATATATATATATATATATATATATATATATATATATATATATATATATATATATATATATATATGTGTGTGTGTGTGTGTGTGTGTGTGTGTGTGTGTGTGTGTGTGTGTGTGTGTGCACGTGCCTTGCACGTATTTTAATATTTCTTAATTAGTTTAGGAAGACTCTTTAGGAAGATCAAAGGGTATTGCTTCGTCCCCGACGTCTTCACGATGCCGCGCAGCCACCCGTTCTATGCGCATGACGTCCTTACGACACCGCACGATGGGCTGCGTGGTCAGCCGTCGTTTATACCCGTGGTAGAATGGTGCCGGTCCTCGACCGTCCGTGCGGCGCCCTAGCCTTTGAGTTCAACCTTAGGATTTGAACTCGAGCAACCAAGCTAAATTCCTTCTACCTTAACTATTTGAGTTAAAACTATTTAGTTGTTATATATATTATTAGATAGTTTAATACTTAGTTTATTTTTTTAATTAATAGAGTATTTAGGTAGTTATTTATTGTTACTTTTTAAATTTATTAAAATGGTTGATTATATTATGCGGCTTAGACGGCTCATATATATATATATATATATATATATATATATATATATATATATAGCAAATGACCTCTAGCCTCGTGGTTAAGAGAGATGCATGCGGCCCGAGGGGACAGGAGTTCGAATCACAGTAGGAACATTAAAAGCAATTTAAGAAAAAAGAAAATTATATATATATATATATATATATATATATATATATATATATATATATATATATATATATATATATATATATATATGAAAAAAAAAATATATATATATATTATATATATATATATATATATATATATATATATATATATATATATATTTTTTTTTTTCATATATATATATATATATATATATATATATATATATATATATATATATATATATATATATATATATATATGAACAAATTTTAATTTTGCTAACTAATTCATAAATTTGATATTAAACTCACAAGCTATGGAATAAAGCTCATGAATTCATAAAACATGATTAATTTGACTTAACCTTCTTCATAATTCAACTTCATCAAGGATTCGTACATTATAGTGCGTTGAGTTTGAGCTCAATTTTTTGGACTTGTCTTTAAGTTTTAGCTCCACTTTGCCGTAGGAAGCACAAGCTGAACGGAAGGGTGCTTGTCAAATCTTGGCTCGTTAAAAGTACACCCAGCTACATATTGGTATTTTGAAAACTTAAAATTTATTCCAAACTGTAAGAGGATTAAATAAATTACAAGTTCAAGATTCAAGCTTATCAATTTAAACCTCCAACTCATCCATATCAATCATCATGGATAAGGAGGATATTTCTTGATTATATTATTGTTATTTTAGATTATTTTGTTCTATCTTTATTGTTACTAAATTTTTTATAAATAAGAAGGCTATCAATGTAATCGGCCGCGTGGTTGAGGTTTTTAACCCTCCTCCATATGTTGATTATGAGATTTTCATCTACATGTTTTTCTTTTTTTTCGTTTTTTCTTCTTGGTATCATAGCAGGTTGTGATCACTCGACACAACACTGTTTCTTCCAAATACATCACACCAATCCAAATAATACCACACCCAAAATTCAATCCAAACGCTGATGCATCACACCAAATCCAAACAATCCCAAATCCCACTGATACAGAAAATTTTGCACCAAAACCAAATCCAAACAATCCCAAACACCAAAACCAAATCCAAATAATCCCACGTACCAAATCCAAATAATCTCACAGATGCATCACACCAAATTCAAACAACCCAACATTCCAAATCCAAACAATCTCACACATCAAATCCAAACAATCCTATTGATATAGAAAATTCTACACCAAAACTAGCAGATGATTTCATTACTTGGCACAGATCTGAGCGTCTTCTTCGTAGGTGGAATCGAAAAACTTTCTGAAGAAACTCTCAGTGCGTGATTGACTTAGACACAGTCCATGCTATGTGGGAAGCTCTCAAAAGCAATACCAGACAAAATAAAGGACAAAAGATGGTGGATGAACTTGATGTTCTCTCCCAAACAAGCTCATGAAGATGGTGGATGAACTGCTCTGAAATCATTATGTGACAAACTATACATGTCCACCATGCACTATTTGAGGAAAGATGTTAGAGGATCAAACAAATTACAAGTTCAAGATTTAAGCTTATCAATTCAAACCTCCAACCCATTCATATCAATCATCATGGATAAGGTGGATATTTTTTTATTATATTATTGTTATCTTAGATTATTTTGTTCTATCTTTATTGTTACTAAATTTCTTATAACTAAGAAGGCCATCAATGTAATCGGTGTAGTTGAAGTTTTTAACCCATCTCCATATGTTGATTATGAGATTTCTATCTACCTGTTTTTCTTTTTTCTTTTTTCTTCTTTCTTTTCTTCTCAAATATGCATGATGTGGTATCTAAATCTTCACCTACTTTTATATGTTTTTTGGTCCATCATAGATGAATGGTAGCAGTCATTTTTTTTCAATATTCTATATATATGTAAATATGGAGGATTCTAGGTAGAATCCTATCAAATTTTTTGCCATTAAATTTATTTTGAGGCTCAAAAAAATACTAGCTAATTGTTAAAATCTTGGATAAAAAATTATACAATATTAAATATTTGTTTATATCTTTCTATTTCTATAATACTAACATCATTATATGGCTCGTTTAGGTATTTCTAACTTCTAAGGTATTTGATTAGTAGTTTTAAGGTATATGAAAGTCGTTATGATATTCTCGTTTCTCTCTCACACACACACACACACACACACACACTACCTACTACCCATTCAAAAAAAACCCTACCTACTACACATTGTACAAAGTCTAAACAGTTTATTATGGTTTTTTAATTCTAAAATACTTGTGAATTTCATGGATGCTACAGTGGGAGCAACACTACTTGTGAAGCATAAATCAATTGGTGTTCTTGATCGAAGGGAGAAAGTGCTTAATAGTTGAACCATTCTCTATTGTTCGAGTTGCTTGGTGCAATAACATACCCAAAGAATCCACCCACTACAATAAGAGGTATTAACGACTCCAAAATATGTCACATATCCCGTTGAAAATGTCACTAACAATGTTTAGTGACTTCATCAATGTCGTGAAAAGAGAGTTGTGTATTTGCTAGTCGTAGTTCTGAAATTCGTCCTGAATGTCGCTTTGGCGGCATATAAGGAATGCACTAATTTGTTACCATTTTAGCAATGCTCAGCGATTACATACGTGTCACCAATACATTGACTCAGCACGACACTCTCGTAGCAATATAGCAACTTCAAAAAATGACATGGCAAGTATGTCTTGTCAGCAACTTTAGCGACGTCTAACAGTGTTCCGAGACACTTTTTTTTTTTCCTTCAGTTAGTAACGCCAGCCAGAGTCGCTAGACGTTGCTACATTTCTAGGTAGCGACATTCTGATACAAGTTAGTGATGTACGGTGATGTTTTGATACCGTGTAGAGACGTTATGATACCAAATAGTGACACATTGTCGCTAGATATCGCTAAATACAAAATAATAATAATAATAATAATAATAATAATAATAATAATAATAATAATAAAGGTAAACACATAATGGGTTGGACTAGTATGAGAATAGTAAAAAAATGATAAAGTGAGCTTCGGTCCCAAAACTTGTGTCGTCAAAAATTGATGTGGAAAAAAATAGAATAATGCTAAGTTTACTGACAACTCCTTACAACTAAATCTTCCCCTGCTAACATGGTCTCACCCGCCCCCACCCATCTCCTCTCCAATGGAGTCCAACCACGTGGCATTTGGTTATAAGATGGTTATAACATGGTTGTAATCATAGCATTATCCAAAAAATAATATAAAATCTAGAATTTAGAAAGTGGGGCCAAAAATAAAATTTACTATTTTACGAAATGAGTTTCTACAATGTATAATTTAGAAATTGGGAGACCCAAACCTTAGGTCCTATGGATGGGACGAGACGTAAATCCAGAAATTGAAACCGAAAATAAAAGTTACTATTCAACCAAATAAGTTTAAAATTTTAATTTTAGAAATGGATACCGGGATGAGCCTTACTAGTGATGCTCTAACAACTAACAACTCCTAGGGCTGCAAATGAGCCAAGCCGTTCGCGAGCTGCTCGAAACTCGGCCGATAAAAGCTCGTTTGAGCTCGGTTCGTTTAGTAAACAAGCTGAGCTCAAGCTTCATTTCCGAGCTCGTTTAATAAACGAGCCAACCTCAAGCTTAGAAGTACTCGACTCGTATGAGCTCGCGAGCTGGCTCGTTTAGGAGCTCGTTTGTTCTTTATTGAATTATATATATATATATATATATATATATATATATATATATATATATATATATATATATATATATATATAATGTGTGTGTGTGTGTGCGCATTATATATTTATATGTCCTTAATAATTGATATTAAGGAACATTTTTAATTAAATTTTTATAAATAAATTATTAATATTACAGGTAATTGAATTAAAACATAACTAAATTAAAATCAGACTTGTTAAGCTTGAAATCAAGCTTAATGAGCTTGAAATAAAGTTGAGCGAGCTTGAAATCAAGCTTAATGATTTTGAGCTTATCAAGCTTGAATCAAGCTTGTTTAAACTCGAGCTCAAACCAAGCCAAGCTCAAGCTTAATATAAACAAGCTCGAGCTCTAAAATAAAAAAATTTATCAAACTCAAACTCGAACTTGAGCTCGATTAATTCTAGTCAAGCCAAGTTCAAGCTTACAAAAGCTTGGTTTGGCTTGGCTTTGCAGCCCTAACAACTCCTAGACACGGAAAGATCGTACTTCCACGTGGATAGAGATCTTTGGACTTATTCTAATCACATTTTCAAGTGGCTTGAGATCTTCCACATATGGCTCCACAAGTTCTCATGAATCTCAACTAATTAAGCACAACATATATTTTTGCTTCACCAATCCAATCATTCATATATCCCAACAATTAATAAGCATTCAACTCAAAGGGCTTCCAAAAGTACAAGGACCCTTGTTCCTAGGCTCCATGTTCGCGTGCACAAATGAGAACAAGTGTGAACTTTTTGGAGGTGACAAGCTTTGCTTATATGCTCCCTCTTGATGAGCTTGCAAGCTAAAGCTAAGCTAAGCTAAGCTAAGCTAAGCTAAGCTAAGCATTGTCAATTTATAATGTCTTCATGTCCAACCTACCTTTTGCCAATTAATGCATGAAGATCTTGATGTGTGTGCCCTATTTTAGGTTTTCTTTTAATATTTGGTTGGTGCATAAAAGGAAAGGAAGAAAAATTAGTATTCCAATAACATTCTTAATAAAAAATAACATCATGGAAATTCAAAAGTAATAAGTTAAATAGACAATCACAACTGTTGTCGTCCTAAATTTTCGTAATAAATGTTGAAAAAGAAAAACAGAAAATCAATCCTATGGACTCTGAGATGAACCATATTCCTTCTTCATCTTCTTCTTTTTTTTCTTTTTCTTTTTCTTGTTAGAAAAATATTTTCGAAGTTTGTGGCTACCAAAGTAAGAAAAGTAACAACTTTTCTTTCTTTTGATTCCTTAAATTCGTGAACAAAATCACACTTATCCCTCCTTTCATGTGAACTGTTTCGACATTTCTAGCTTCACTTGGTCAACAATGGTGAGGTTCATGTTCATGTTAGTTTTAGTTAGCTTGACCTAATAGAATCGGTTAGGCATTGGAAGTTTTATCGATAGTCGAGCTACAGGTTGGTTCGTCAACTATGAGCTACGTATTGCTTTTGCATGATCCATATCTTATTTGCAACATAATCAGTATCAAATAAGTCTATTGTTTAAGGCCAATGTTAATAGCACTCCACAAAAGGGTTTGACTATCATTATTATTGTATTTTTGGACCGACAAAATTTTGAAAATTTTGACAGGTTTTAACAGCCTATGATTGCAAAACTTTTGATAGTCATAAGCGACTGCCAATTTTTTTTTTTTTAATTTTACAATGTGCAAGACTGCAGAAAATTGACTTGGTCTTGTTTAAATAACAAAAAAAATTCCAGACCGCAGAAAGAAACCACAGTACCACATGACAGCGTACGATTGGTCGGAACAAATCTAATAATGTCAGCTCCGGCTAACATAGGCCAGAAAGAACCGGCCAATCGTGCACGCATGTGAACTGTTTATAATTTTTTGATAATTGGATATATATATATATATTTTTTTGGTTGATGTAGTACAGCCGTCAGGTCCCATCTGTCTGTATATCTTTCTCTATTCTCTGAATAGGGAGAAAAAGTAAATGGCTTTCCATACTGATGGGGATAGTTTGGTTCTTTTCTACATCTTTTGTTATGTTGATCAATTCAAGTGCAACTTTACTTCTAGTAATTTAATGTTATTTTTAATTAGTACATTTTGTTTTCAATTGTGAGTTCCGTTGCATGAGTCGGTAATATTGACGAGTTGTGATGGATATCAAATCAGTGTTGTCTTTGGTTGCCGAAACTTGTGACATGAAGTCATGAAGTGCCCCTTGATGTTTCATTCGTAATTGCCTCCAATATTGTTTCCTACATTGATGACCTCCTCTCGTCGTCACCAACTTTTAGTTAATGTTGTTTGATGACATTCTAGTTGGTAGTAAGCAAAAGACCTAAGTACAATTGACATCAACTAATCACAAGCAGTGTTCTAAAAATCGGCCTAGGCGTCCGCCTAGGCGCCGGCCCACCGCACCGAAAACCCCCTAGGCGGTGGGCTAGGCGGCTAGGCGGGCCCTAAGCGCCCCTAGGCGGTGGATATTTTGAATTTTTTTGATTTTTTTTTTTTGATTTTGTTTATTCTTAGTTGTATTTTGGATATTTGTTTGGATTTTAAGATAGTATTTGGATTTTAGAACATTGAAATTTCAAATTTCAAAATTTTCAAAATTTTCAAAATTTTCAAAATTTTCAAAAAAAAAAAAAAAAAAAAAAAAAAAAAAATTCTAGGCGGCCGCATAGGCGGCGCCTAGACGCCGGCTAGGCGGGCTAGGCGCTAGGCGGACCTCCGCCGCACCGAGTCCGCCTAGCAATTTTTACAACATTGATCACAAGTCGATATATATGGAAATGGAATCACTACTATAATGAGTTGAACATGTCACAAGCTTTGGTCATTATATGCCCAAAATATGATTCCACTTGATAATAATTACTACGAATTCTTATGGAATTCGAAGAATCAATGAGCTTGGATCCAAGAAAATTATTATGAATTTGGTGTAATTTTACTGTCCAAATATGTCCAGGAAAACCATTTCTGTGTATGTAAAAGTTGTACAATTGTGCAAGATCTAAACCATTTTTTATTATGTACAAGTTGTACAATTGTATAAGACTTAAAACTTTGGAAGATCTCAAAAATTTTAACCTCGATATATATTATTAATATAAATTTTTTTTTTAGATTTAAACCTTCTTATTTTTTTTTTCAGAAACTCAGAAGATTAAGAAAAATCTTTTATAGTGTTTTTTTACTAGTAAAACTTTATTAAACATCACTAGAAGAAAGAGGAGTTACATTGGAGTGATTAGTAAAATATTCCTCAGCGTAGTTAGGCGATACACACAGGGGGAGACGAAAAGGAATTAGTAATATTGTTGTGATTGCATAGTTTGCTAGATTTTGGGCAACCTTAGTAACCCTCTCTCCTTGCGAAGTTGAAGGAGATTGATAATGGTTAAAAAAGAGAGAGCACTTATTTAGTATTTGTACAGAATTCTTAGGGTCTACTTCAATTGGCAATTGTTGAGATAACGATTATGAGATATTTTTAAGTACCGGCTATGAGTGGTCCGATTTTGAACTATTTTAAGTTATCGATTTTTAAACCAATATACTGAATGTTTGATAATTCATTATGAGCGGTTCTGAATTTTTTTAAATTAATAAATTACTTATATGAACAAATATAAACAAAAGTCCATCCAAAGAAATATTATATTATTTCTCCCAAGCAATAACTTATACACTCATATAACTTGTAAAACCATAAAATGCTTTGGGAGCAGGGGCAGATCCAGAAACTATAGCTAGGGTGGGCTACCAAAAGTTTGGGTGGGCTGAAAGTGGTTTAATCCATATAAAAAAATCAAAAAAAAATTACATGAAAAAAGGGTAAAAAAAATATTTTGGGGGTGGGCTCCAGCCCACCCCAAGCCAAGCTTGGCCCCGCCCCTGTTTGGGAGTGGTAAATCATAAATGTTGAGAGCAAAATTTTATTATCACATCAAATATACCCTAAAAATTTATGGCAACCATTCACTACTACATCAAACGGACCACAAAATTAAAAAAACTCACATTGTGAGGAAGTAGATGGGACCTTAAGAGAAACAAAGATGAGAAAAAGTAAATATGGTAGGGTATTAGTAGTTGTAACTATATTTTTTGATAATATTATAAATGGAAGAAAAATAAAAACTCTCAAAATATTTCGATTTTCAATTTGGAATGTTTATAAAGACATCCAAAACTATAAACTGTTTTTTTTTCTTCTTGTGAGCAGATCAAAATCAATGACTCAAAAAAATTATTAAATAAATTTTTTTTTAAAACACTTCATAAACGGTCAGCTCAATTTTTTTTTCTAAAACCGATAAAAAATATCATTGCTAAATAGAAACTTATAATGTTACAAACGACCCATGGTCGACCTGATCAACTGGCTATTCTATTGATCCGTCAATCAGTCCACCTACCACCCTGCATTGCATGATAGAATTTTTTGCCATCATATCGTTAACCTCAATTAGGGATGCAACTCGGACGGGCTAAGTCCGATCAAGTAAACCCGCCAGTGGGTTGGGTTAGGGTTGAAGATACTCAGGTTAAATTATTTGAATCCGATTAAAAATTAGGTTGGGCTCGGGTTACCCAAAGAACCCAAAACCATATATATAACCCAAAACCATATATATATATATATATATATATATATATATATATATATATATATATATATATATATATATTTGAAGAATAGGTGATTTTATTGATACTACTATTTACAATTACACAAGCTTAAATGTGACAATCATCTAATCAGTAAAATCCATACATCTAATATCACTATTTATATTGTTAATGATGCCTATGGTAGACGTCCTCTTGCCTTCAAAAATGCGATTGTTTCTTTCACGCCAGACGTGCCAAACAGCTGATAAAAGCTTGATTCTGGCTCTAGTGTAAATCACCACTCCCTTGGTTTTCAGTCCTTGGATCTCATCTGCATTGCATTGGAGTCCCTCACAATCCCTGTTAGGCAGCCCCAGCTTTTCCCTAAAGTGATGCCATATGTAGCCAGACATTGGGCATGTGAAAAATAGGTGGTCTCTTGTTTCCACAACACGCTCGCAGAGTATACACATGGGGTTATTGATTTGGACCCCAAAATTTCTTAACCTGTCCTTCGTCAGTAGACGACCGCGGAGACCTTTGTATAAACACAGCTTAAACTTTGTAGCCGCCCCTTTACCCAAACTAACTCAGCCCATTCAACCGGAGCTAGGTGTGGCCGCAGCTGAGCATAAGCCAATTTACTGCAGAATTCCCCATCTGCCGATCCCTCCCAATGCCAGCAATCCTCCACCTCCTCCGGGTTCAGCTGAATTCGACTTATTTCATCCTCGAACCAGCGACCCTCTTGTCGGGATGACAGGTCCCAAGCATTGTTGTGTATGAGGGTGCTTATGGTATCATGATTCCCCACCAGTTCGTATGTTGGCCATCCGAGCTTGTCGATTAGGCTCTCGTGTTGAATCCAGGGATCAAACCATAAGCTGGTATTGCATCCATCGCTAATAACCCGAGTTATAAGGCTCTTCAGCTTGTCCCTTCTTCGGAGTAGATTCTTGAAAGTTACGGAAAAATTATTATCAATCTCTTGAACCCAGAAGTTCCCCGATCGGACATATCGACTTCTCATCCGTTAGGCCCATAAGGATTTGCCCTGTATAAACTTCCAAGCTAATTTCATCATGGCAGCTTCTCGTATTACCCATAAGGATCTGAGACCCAGTCCACCTTCTTCCTTCTCTAAGCAGAGTTCTTCCCATGAGATGGCGTGTATACCACATCTCCAAATAAAATTAGTACACAGATTCTCAATTCTCTTTATTGTTTTATTTGGGATATATAGAACTTGCATCCAGTATATAGTGATAGCAAGAATCACTGCTCTCACCAATTCAATTCTTCTACCGAACGATAGAACTTGTGATTGCCACCCTTCCAATCTGTTATGGACGTACTGGAGTAAGCCCGAACAGTCAGTATCCCGTACATAATTTATGGATAATGGCAATCCAAGGTACTTGACCGGAAGCTGACCCAAGCCAATTTGTAGCAATTCCGGCCACCAGTCCTTCTATGGACAGTCTTTATTTACATATAGCATAATTTTATCTTTATTAAGTTGAAGGCCAGAGACTTTCTTGAAATCCTCTAATATAGAAATTAGTGTATCAAAACCGCTCTCCGTAGGCTCCATAAATAACAACAGGTCATCGGCATATATTAGATGCGATATGCTCGGGAAAATACGATGATAGAGAGGGCGAATATTACCCTGAATAACCGCAAGGTCCATCTTGCATGTGAAGTGCTCCATGACAGTAGTAAATAAATTGGGAGAGGGGATCTTCTTGACACAATCCACGGTTGCTTCCGAAGTATCCCATTGGTTGTCCTTTGATGAGTATCGAGAATGTAGGCGTGGTGATGCACTCCCGAATCCTGTCCACCCACCATTCGACAAAGCCCATACTTTGTAGAACCTCGCACACAAACTCCCTGTTCACCATATCATAAGCTTTCTGCAGGTCAAGTTTAATACACCCTTTTCGCCCGCCTACCTTGTTGAATTCACGGACGAGTTCATGTGCGAGTAAGCAATTCTCCGCAATAGCCCTTCCTTTGATGAATGCAGATTGGTTTAGTGAAATAAGTTCCTGCATCAAACATTGCATTCTAGAAACCATGAGATTAGTGATAATCTTATATATGAAATTACAGCAGGCAATTGGACGATAATCGCCGAGAGCGGTAGCCCCCTCCTTCTTCGGGACCAGGGTTAAGAATGTATGGTTTATTTCTTTTAGCAAGCGCCCAGTTTTGAAGAAATCCTGTACCATCTGCAGAAGAGGGAACCGGAAGTGGTCCCAATGCTGTTTGAAGAAACCCGCATTGAACCCATCAGGCCCGGGAGCTTTATTAGCATTCGCATTTTTAACTATCTGCTCGATCTCTTCCATAGTTATCTCACTTCGTAGCTTCGCGTTGCCCTCTTCAGTAATGATTCTTTTGCATATGATCTCCGGAAAGGTGGATGGATAATCAGATTGGTTATAAAGAGTACTATAGTAAGAGATGGCTTCATTAGCAATCATATGATCTTTAGTGAGTACCCGCCCTTCATTATCAATAAGCGAACCTATAGAGTTCCTATTCTGCCGAGCCCGAATAGTAGAATTGAAGAATTTGGAACCCCGATCACCCTCCTTGAGCCATACACATTTGGCCCGTTGCTGGAGTTCTACTTCCTCCTGGAAACGTAAGCGATGAAGTAACTTCTGCAGCTCAATCTCCTTAGCCACTAACGTCGGGTCCATAGGAGAGTGTTGGAGCTGATTTTATATTCGGCAAGCTCATCCTCTTTCTCCGCAAGTTTGGTGACCGGACGCATGCGATTCCATAACTTGAGAGCAGCTTTCACCCGTTTGAGCGTTCGAACCAGGCAGAATTGAGTGTTGCCATTACGTTCAGGTGTTAATCCCGGCTCCACTGCCTGAGCATATCCCTCCATGGACGGCCACACGTTGTTGAATCTGAATGCCCGCCTCCTCTTGAGTGGTTCCTGGCACAAGCGAACCAACAGAGGGGTGTGGTCACTTGTGCCATAAGGCAAACCCTCCGTACAGCCCACAGGGAACTTCTCCAACCATTTAAGGTTGCATAGTATCCTATCTAGCTGACACACCACCCGATTTGTTGCGGAGCTATTGTTCCAGGACCACAAGTGGCCCGATCGGGATAAACAGTGAAGTCCCGACCGAAGTAAGCAGGATTGGAAATTATTGAGTATAGACGACGGAACCTGTCTGCCCCCCATCTTATCCTCAGCTCGTAGAATCGCGTTAAAGTCTCCACAAAGGAGAAGCGGGGAACTATCATCAACTTCTGCTACAATCATAGTAATGTCTCGCCACAAGTTGTACCGTAATCTACGGTCATTGTGGCCATAAACTACTCCAATTGTTGCTTTGAGCCCACCCTTGTTAGTGAAATCTATACAAATTAATTGATCATATATGAATCGTACCTGGCCGGACCATTCCCCATTGAACCACATTACCCAGATGCGCGCCATGTTGCTCGTAGACAGATTATGTACGGTAGTCCATTGGTGCGGCGTCCTTCTCTCGATTACTGACTTCGACTTGATTTTGCTTTCTAATATAGCTACTATCGAGCATTTATTCTTCTTCACTAAATTTTTAACCTCTCGCCATCTTCCTATTGAATTGGCTCCTCGCACGTTCCAGGTTAGGATCGTCATTTATTGAGGGGGGGGGGATATTGTCCTTTTTGAGACGCTGACTCTCCCGTGGACGGATAGGGAGAGTGCCCGTGACCTCCTGGTTGCCTCCCGCCATCGCCTCTGATTCAGCCGACTTGCCCTTCACGAGTAAACTCCACTTCGGATTTGGCACAGTAAGGGCCTTGCTAGTCTCCATTATGCTTGGATTATTAGAGTCTAACCCCATCTCTGACAGGATTTCAAATGGATTAGCCAGCGTGACCGGCCTACTCGAGCCTCCGTCCTTCTCCGCATTCCCTTCACCGGCCACCCTGTGGGCTGCCTCCTGTATGTCCGCCGTGGTAGCACCGGTGCTCCCAACATTGCCATATAATACCAATTCCTGCGAAATGCCAATGACAGGCGACCCGTCTCGCTCCGAGCCCGGCCTCTTCCCTAGTATGGAGACCCTTTGCAAAGCCAAGCCTTGTGTTGTAGACTCTGTTCCCATATCCTGTTCCATCCGATCTTCCAATACATTTGTATTCCCCTCCTTTGTGTGTGAGATGTTTATATCACGCTGCATGTCCATCATCGTCTGTTCTCCCTGCGTATCCGCTTCCTCAGTACGCGTCTCCGCGGTCTTGCACTGCGAACTTGTGTGGCCAAAACAATGGCAGTAGGGACATGACGGAGGAATCCACTCATACTCAATATCCTGCTCCATGCGTTCCCCATTGGGCAACTTGATATCTATCTTTCTCGGTAATACTTCGGTAGCCCGGATTTCTACAAATACTCTTCCATAAGAAAGACGCTGTCGTCTCGCCGTAGGATTGTCCGTGCGGAGAGGCTTCCCCACGATGCTGGCCAGCTTCATTATGGCCGTGTTACTCCATAGTTGGGGAGACAGCCAGGGCATCCGGATCCATATAGGGATAGATGTCAATCGGTCCTTCTCAAAGTTGGTCTCAGGGCACCATCGTTTTAGGACAACTAAACGCCCATCGAACGTCTATGGACCTCCTCGTAATATGCGCTCCAGGTCCTCCTTCAAGTCGAATTTGATAAAATAAAATCCGTTTTCCCTGGAGTAGATATCCATTCCCCCTTTCGGTCGCCATTGTCGGAGCGCATAGCCACGTAGCTGTCCATAGAACGACCGATTGCCCATCACGTACAAGACCATAGTGTTTCTCCAGTATTTCGATATTTCTTGAATATCATCGCTCGTGATTTCTGCCACCTTCTCTCCCTTGATGATGGTAGGTTCGATGTACTGCAGATCAACCTCCTCCTGGGCCGACGTCGTTTTGCATATGTCCACCCATGATACTAGTTTGGGATGTTCGCCGTTGTTGCTCATCACCTGTCTTCGTTGAGGAGGCGCAGGGGGTGCCCTGTTAGTGCCCTCTGGTATTTGCCTAGTCTTCTTATCCCTAAGCCTTTCTCCTCCGCCCATCGTGGGGTTTCCGATAGGTGTGGATAACCCATCAAACCGAACCCCTCCCACCGGGCCGCTTCTCCGCATCATGTTCCTCTGGTTAGGCCGACCTGCGTTGCGTCCCCCTGGCCGTGGGGCTTCCTTCTCCCGTCTTTCCAGTTGAGATGGCTGGGTCCTTCTCCTCTGCCTTTCAATTGTTGTCCAGCCGCCGACTTCTTCTTGAAACCGTGTCTCCTCCAGCGCCGCCTCAGAGTTCGCCTGGGTTCGATTATCATCCGCCGCGTCGTCCGCTCCTGGTTCACCTTCCGTGGAAGGAAACCCTAGCGCAGACATCTTTATATATATATATATATATATATATATATATATATATATATATATATATATATATGCAAATGACCTCTAGCCTAGTGGCTAAGAGTGATGCATGCGGCCCAAGTGGTCGGGAGTTCGAGCCTCAGTGGAGGCGAGTTCGCCACAAGTACCCATTGCTTCAAAAAAAAAAAAAAAAAAAAAATATATATATATATATATATATATCAAATGACCTCTAGCCTAGTGGTTGAGAGATGCATGCGACCCGAGTGATCAGGAGGTCCGCTCGAGCCCGTGGCCACTACCAGCCGGCCGAGCGGAGGGAGGCCTCGATCCCGGGTCTCCCCGACCCAACCCGAGAAATTTGGGTACTTTTCTATTCCTTCGGACTCGATTTTGGGCTTCATATGTTGAACCAGAGGTCGGGTAGACTTAGGCTCGGACTAGACATATAATACGTCGAGTTGGCTCGGATTGAGCTCAAATCCGTCCCAAACCGTCCGAGTTGCACACCTAACCTCAATCTTCTTATGTGGTCTAATAAAATAATGGAAAGTGGCCATAGAATTTGGGTCCTCTCCGACACTCATGCCTATCTTGGTATGTGCATGTATAGTTCTTTTAAATTTGAAAAGTTACTTAATGCTCCATAACCTTTCAATAGCCAATAAAACAAATCAGACATTTCTGAGAAGGAAAAATATATTGAACATAAGATAATTTTATAGGCTAGAAGAGGTGAACTTTTATATATTTTATCATCTTTAAAAGCTACATAGAACTCTATATATATTGGAGGCAATTACGAATAGAGGCATGGTTGGCTACTACGCAGGGCGACTCTTCAGTTACTCCGTGAGAATAACTGTCCATTCAGTGGGGGTTAATATTGTAAGCGTCCACTTAATAGGTGGTTAACTTTGTTTTATATGTCTTGGGCTGCTAAGGATGGCTCCCTCCTATATATGTCTTTGGTTCTTCACTTTAGGAGGAACGAGATTCAAGAGAGAGTATATACTGTGTGAGAGAAGTCTTAGCAGCAACATCTGGAGTAACAAAGTATTGTTCGTGCAAGGAGTCTAAGTACTGTCTGAAGAGTTTGTGCAAGATTAACAAAGGAGCGTTCCAGAAGTTCACAATTCCGAACTTACTGGTTCCCGGAAGCATATTAACGAAATATTGATCAAATCTTGCTTTGAGTAGCGATGATTTTTATCACCCGAGGGAGCATTCTCTTTAAAGTTTTTCTCTTTTGTCTTCTTTCTATTGTAGCAACTTGGTTGCAGTTTCATTGCTGAGTTCAGAAGTCAATTTGTAATTTTCATTTCTTGTTTTTATAAGAGTCATTGTAATTTTTTTTGGTTTTTATATACTTCGTACGTTCATTGTATCTTTGGGAATAACAATCTCAAAGCAAGATTCGAGCAACGATCTATCGACGAAGTTGGAAAATCGAACCTCTCTCCTCGATACAAGTTTCAACAAACTTGACAAGTACGATGGAGAACTATAACATATGAAAGAGAAGATCAGTCTCAATCTTCAACTTTTCAATGTTCAGTATGTCTTAACTGATCCGGAGCCTACCATTCCCAAGACTGGAGATGTGCTTGCAACTTCTAGCGCGATTGAAAAGTAATACAAATGGAATAAGGACAATAATCTGTGCAAGTTGTTGATTCTAAATGTCATGGATGACTATATGGCAGAATCGTACAACAAGAAGGTTAACGCAAGTGACGTATGGGAGTCGCTTGAGAAACACTACAAGCCCAACGAGAAGATGTCAAAAATTTATCTCGCCGACAAACTATACAAAATGCAATTTAAAGATGAGAAGATAATGTTGTAGCAAGTCAAGGATTAATCAAGTTGCAGCAAAAACTTGAGGAGGAAGGCAGGGAGCGAGAGGACAAATTCATGGTGGGAACCATTGTCCTAATTTTGTCCCAAATGTAATCCTAACCTAAAACCAAACTAAAGCCCATCACTAATTACATAAAAATTTCATCTCAAAATTATGAGCAAACTGAAATAAAATCTGTAAAACTAAGTAACAACATTATAAAGAAGGAAACACATAAAAATCCAATCATTCACATGTACAAAATGTACTTATCTTAAAATATCCAACGAATTCCTAGCCAAAGCCTTCAACTCTTCCTTCTATGTGGGTCCAAAGAATACATCCACATCCTCAAGGTTTGCTCTTACTCTAGATCTAACTCCTAGGGTTGGTTCAAGGAATAAGAGAGTGGCTATAGTCGAAGAAAAATTAGAAAAAAGAGTAAAATGTGAGAGAAAATTGGTTATAATTAAACAGAAGATATATATATATATATATATATATATATATATATATATATATATATATATATATATATATATATTAGAACCAGGTAAATGTTTCTGGAATCGCTCCCACTGGGATTCGAACTCCTGACCACTCGGGCCACGTGCATCTCCCTTAACCACTAGGCTAGGGGTCATCTGCAAAATAGAATTCAAATTTTGTCAATGTGGAGACAAAGTCATTCTTTACCAACTCTTTTTTTTTTGTCCATTTCTTGAGGCCACCAGCTTGGGACCATGGCCGCCCCGCGATCACCCAGCCGTCCCATGCCTACAGGGGGGCTCGAACTCGGGATCTACCCCAAGTGAGCCCCCTCCCTAACCACTTGGGCTAGGGAGTATATATATATATATATATATATATATATATATATATATATATATATATATATATATATATATATAGAGAGAGAGAGAGAGAGAGAGAGAGAGAGAGAGAGAGAGAGAGAGAGAGAGAGAGAGGGAGGGGACTATTGTATGAGTGACACATCATCAATCCATGGCCCTAGCCAAATCAGAACCTTACACAAGATACTCACTTTCTTGATGGGCAAGTTAATAAAAATGTGAGCATTATTGACTGGATAAGCAATCCTCAAATGTTAAATCGGCGGTATATCGTCAGTATATTTCTCAGACAGGAAAATTCCTATTTTAAGAATTTCCATGGTACACAAATGTATGTACAAGTCCTAATACGGGGCTATGGAACTGTCAATGGTCTATATTGGGGTCTAGGATAGTCTTCCATATAGTTATCTATATAGGGGTCTAGGATAGTCTTCCATGTAGTTATCTTGTCGGAAACAAAAATTCCAATCAAGTTACATAAGTCAATTAATCAGTTTTTTGCTTATCGATTATCCTATGAGTGATCTGTACGTACAACCCTTGACACACTATTATGAGTCATTAACAAAATACATGTGTTCAGTATCAGATAGAATTACAAGAGCCATACGAGATAACGTATCAGTTTTGGATATAGGAAAATAGATAGATACATAATACTGGATAAATATATGTAGAAATACGAATATTTAGAACGGGAGTGACAAGAGAAATTATATGGAATGAGGCAACTTCATACTTCTAGCCCTACAAGTATGGTATCAAACCTACATGGGCTACCCCAAAAACCTTCTTACACCCAGAACCATAATATTTGAGAGTGATGATGGTGACGGGCTACTTACGCACTATGGAGAATACAAGTACCATGTAGTTACGTCTATAGAAAGGCACGAGGATTACTCTACAAACCATCAATCGATATTAGGTCATAACAATCCTAGGTGTCTCAATCCCAGTCAAACAAGTAAACAAAAAGATATATTAATCATAAGTAAAATAACAATAAGGCATCTCCAACTTATATCGTATAGAATATCAAAAAGTGATTAACACAAAATAGAATATTAGTAAGAGTGTACAATCATACATAGTCACAAACTAGATGCACATGCTCGATTGCTAAATGCCCGAAAAAATATACATAATACTAGATGGGTGAAGGAAACAAAAATACACTCAAGTATTCAGGAAGCAGCCCTCCAGATGTGAACCATCGAGTGGGAGATTAAAAAGATCCTCTGGCTCCTCAATGAGATATAGCCATACAAGGGTCAACCCAAAATAGCAAGTACAATAAAAAAATACTAAGGTAAGCCAAAATCAGCATGCAAGAAAACAACAGTAAAATCGGGAAAAAAATAAAAATAAAGGACTAAACGAAGATTCGTAGGCCAACACAAGAGCAGTAGCCAACTCCTACAACAAGTAAGAATAAGGAGCTGGAAATCGGTCATTGACGATCGACATCTCTAGGTCAGATTATATGCATGAAAATAAACTAAATCATCTGGTAATCACGAACAATCACGTCATCTAGCTTGCTATTAACTAATTAGGGTTATCAAATTTCTGATTACTAACAAATGTAAGTGGGGTTTTGAAGTAACATATACTACAGACTATCCAGACTGACCAGAAATTTGCAATGTACTCAAAAGAAATAAACATGGTACATCACTCGACAGTGAGATGAAAATGTTTCCCTCGGACGGAGAGCTCCATAACTATACTAGAAATAGCCCTAGCCAGTAGGGCAACATAAAATTCAAAATCCTCCCAACCCAATGCACCAAGTGAATAATTTAGTTATTAGTTTCTGCAGTTTAATTTGAATTCCTGGCGTGGGCATCTAAAGAATTCAACCTATATGACATTCCCCTCAGTGTAATATAAGACTCAATAGTAATTTATCAATCACAATCAATTTCATGAATAATGCTAGCAACCCGTATTGTTGGATTACTATAACTTGGAGTGCCTACGACGAGCCATCGAGAGAAACCAATACGGTCTAAGAATCGTTCATGCTCGTAAAATAAATCAATCATGATATCGATGTCCTACCACTAGCACTAGACGACTAGTCATATCAGTTTGTTGTTATAATGAGGCTAACCCAATGTGATAACTATGTTTTAGGAACAATCATGTATGTTTCAGGAACAATCATGAACTAAACAAGATAAGGCAACATGAACATGTATTGGACTAGATAAATAAACATGATCATTTTGTTCATAAAGAAATACATAATAGTGTAATGGAAATGATAAATAAACATGATCGAGTACTGGACAAGATAAATAAACATGATCATTTACTGAGGCGGATGTACATACATAGGTGCACAAATCCAATCTAAATCCAATCTAATATAGTCATAAACTGACATGAGAATATGCCAACTAAATAAAACATTCGGAAAACTAATTGAAATATCATATGGATTCTCGTATCGAAAATTAATCCAATGCTCCAACAAGATCAAGATAGTTCTGCTATAGAAGATCCGGCCATCAAATATCCTTGAAAGTTGCCTCACATGTCCACCTTAGTGCCATGATACAGTGATCCAAGAATTGAAATAATTGTTGATTGAATCGGCTCAAAATTTGATAGCCGAACCAAATAAAAAGGGGGCATCTTGGCAGTTTTCTATATTG
Source organism: Iris pallida (assembly GCA_029216955.1). Lineage (NCBI taxonomy): Eukaryota > Viridiplantae > Streptophyta > Magnoliopsida > Asparagales > Iridaceae > Iris > Iris pallida. The sequence goes on from JANAVB010001399.1 coordinate 10,933,658, forward strand.
GCAGTGTATTGGTGGTATACTGCTAATGTAGTAAATTGTCAGTGGACAGTCCTTGGCCAATTAATGAGAAATCTTCGTCGATTAATTGATATATACGTGATCAAATAAAGTTATGTAAGTTGCACGGTGTTCATAATCACTAACCTAATTAATCCATATAGTTATATGATGATTCATCGTTCGTGGACAAGATTTTAATCAAAACCAATAAAAACACATAAACGACAAGAACTAGGTCGAATCAAGTTTTTTCAAGAATTCTAATATAATAAGAACTAGCAATTGAACACTTCATGCAAGAAATCTAAAGTAAATCTAAAAACCACACAATTGCCATTACTAGAGAGCAGTGCGCTTGCATGCGGGTGATACGATCGAATGTGGATCCTAGATGCGATACACGTGTCTACCACCAAATCAACTTGAAAGTCCACTCCATGCTCTCTCGACTGTTGGGAACTCATAGTGAGTAGAAAGGGAAAGGAGAAGAACTAATAGTGAATGAGATTGAAAGGTTATATATAACCTTCAAAACAAATTGTGACCGTTGGATTAAGATCCAACGGCTCATAATGGATGAAGTTGCTATCTTGACCAAAACAACTCGGACTAGTATATTGTCAGTGTACTACTCAGTTAGGAAACCTAGGTTTATCCATTATTTCTTTGTATCGGTGTTATCTCGGATCCTATGACGGGTCTATGGCCATGCCATTGCTCTCTACGAGTCTCGGGTAGTCTACAAGTTAAATCGTTACTCTAGAAATCCAATAAAACCATTATTTGTTGTATCAGCCATTAATAGCTTTGAAAATTGAAGTATATGATAAAATGGCTTGTGCGGTCCTCGACTCATGTAAAATGAAAAAAACAATCTCAAAAAGTCTAAATCCCTCAATGTCATAAATCAAGTATTGTCATAATGGATGAAGTTGCTATCTTGACCAAAACAACTCGGACTAGTATATTGTCAGTGTACTACTCAGTTAGGAAACCTAGGTTTATCCATTATTTCTTTGTATCGGTGTTATCTCGGATCCTATGACGGGTCTATGGCCATGCCATTGCTCTCTACGAGTCTCGGGTAGTCTACAAGTTAAATCGTTACTCTAGAAATCCAATAAAACCATTATTTGTTGTATCAGCCATTAATAGCTTTGAAAATTGAAGTATATGATAAAATGGCTTGTGCGGTCCTCGACTCATGTAAAATGAAAAAAAACAATCTCAAAAAGTCTAAATCCCTCAATGTCATAAATCAAGTATTGTCATCATGGCGCAATATCAATGGTCAAGAATCGCCTTGCGAATATCCAAATATTAATTGCAACACAAAATCCCAAAAATCAAGATATCTCTATATACGAGCTAGTCATCAAGATATAGTATCCAAGGAAATCAAATACAAAATAACACACATGTATTTGTATAAAAATACTGATATAGTGAGGCAAGCCTCATAACAAGTCATCGAATTCACCTTAATGTGTGAAGACAAATCGCCTTACACGTTATGAGCCTTTGTAACTCTTCTCTACGAGATCTTATGCATCCTTAGAAGTTGTTGTCTTCATGATTCACTCGACCGAGGAACCCTCTATTATAAGGTAGATATAGAACAATGATTTTATGTCCTTCCGCAACTCACGTATGCAATCCTTTTATGCTTGACAGAGTGCATTATGTGGCATGTTGATTACGTTTGTGTAATTGTTCTCTATGACGTCCCATAACTTCTATGATTTGAACAACACCCACATTTGAGTTTTTCAATAAACAAATTATTGTAATGGAATATTGAGAGTTGTGGTTGGAATGCGTCGTTGTTCGTCTTCATGATATCCTTCTTCGAGTGTTATAATCTTTTTCTCAACACACCTTGTGGACCGTATTGCCCGTTGTTTAGAGCATAGCATATATTATACGCATCATTTGGATCATTAGGGTGCTCAAAGTGCCCCCTTACGACGTCGTACATCTCCTTCAGATCATCGAGGTGATTAGTGTGCCGTCTCAGGTTGTATGTCTCCTTCAGTTCGTCAGAATTTTGATACCACTGATATTACGGACGAACTTAGTTGGCTTTTGTAGTCAATGAGGAGAGGTATAGCCTCATTGGAGCTAGGCGGACGGTCTCAGGATCGAATGCGGAAGAGATGTGGGTGGGTGGATGGGTGAAAATTGGGGGCAGTACTGGCCCAAATGGCATGCAACACAGCGTCTAGAAAGTTCCGTACGTTATGCCTGACATCACAAAAAATCAGAGAGAAAAAAATATATTGAAAATGTGATATATTTTATACGTGGAAGAGGTGAAGTTTTATTTCTTAATTAATCATCTTTAAGAGTTATATGGACCACTATTAATATTAGAGGTTCTTGATGTGATTGGATAAGAACTAAGGATAAACTTGGATCTAAAACTATCACACAACCAACATCCATCTTGAAGATAGGTAAATAATCTAAATGATAATATCACCACAAAATTGGTTACCTCCACAATTTCATCCCTTCACATGCAAGATATATGTGACATTTTGATTTATGATCACTTGAGACACTTCAGTCATGAATGGAAATGAAAGGTCATGAGTGACAAGCAACCTAAGGAAATGTTATAGATTGGCATTAAAGTTCTCGGTTAATTTCTCCTAATTGTCCGAACCAAAGAAAATGCCAAAAGTAAGTTATTCTATATGAAAAGTTGGTTAATATAGACCTCTAATTTGTAGCCACCAGGTGTAGTCATGCATTGAGGCTGGTATGAACTACTCTAGAGTTAGGGCTTACATTTTTCTTTTTCTTTTTCTTTTCCAACTATTAGATGTATGGGGAAAACATGATTTTGTGATGGACACTTATCACACTTGGACAACACTCGAGTTAAAGCAATAAGCATAACAAGAAGAAGTATTAAAGGAACAAATTATGAAGCAACTTCCCTCAAAGCGATTACAAAGAGAACAGACAACATTGCCATCCATCCTAAGCTCTCATCCAATCGTTCTCTTAGGCAAAAGCTCTAGTGAATTTAAATTGCAATTACAATATTCCATAAATTTATTGTAAGATTTGTTAGAATATGTTCTCACATCTAATCAAATTGAGCATTACGGTCTTTCCTAAGCACTACAAACTACTGTACAAAAACTAGATTTCAAAGAAATAATTTATGTGAAAAAAATGTATATATTGCTAATATATATTCGACAAACGATTCCAAACCAAAGCAAATAGAGAGGGTTTCAATATAAAGTTTTTGTTGTTACGGTCAGTGTTGTTGTATTATATTTAATAACTAAGATGCTTTCTAGCCTAGTGGTATTAGAGCGGACATCCGGAGGGACCGGCAAGGTTCGAGCCCCCCAATTGTGTGTGTGCGTGTGATTTCAAAAAAAAAAAAAAAAAAAAAAAAAAAAAAAAAAAACTAAGATGCTTTTACAAGATAAAAAAACCTTCGATTGGTATTCTTATTTTTCATTTTTATCCTTGTTTTTCTTACCAATGGGGTGGGGGGGGGGGGGGGGGGGGGGGGTGGGGGGGGGGGGGGATGTGAAATGGTTTTGTGAAGGGCATTTATCACACTTATACTACACTCGAGTTAAAACAATAAGCATAACCACATCAAGTATTAAAGGGACAAATTATGAAGCAATTTCCTCCAAAGCGATTACAAAGAGAACAAACAACATTGCCATCCATCCTAAGCTCTAGTGAATTTAATTGCAATTACAATATTCCCTAAAATTTATTGGAAGATTTATTAGAATATGTTTTTCCACATCTAACCAAATTGAGCATTACCCTGTTTCCTAAGCACTACAAACTACTGTACAAAAACTAGTTTTCAAAGCAATAATTTATGTGTAAAAACGTATGTATTGCTAATAAATATTTGACAAACTATTCCAAACCAAAGCAAATAGAGAGGATTTCAATATAGAGTTTTTGTTGTTACGGTCAGTACTGTTGTTGTATTATATTGAACTAAGATGCTTTTACAAGTGATGCATTTAACAAGAGAAACTAGGAGGGATACTATTAGAAAAGTATAAGAGATTGATAAAAAAAAGGTAGCCTATTTTGATTTTTCCATTAGTACTTAAAAGAAAGAAAAAAAAAATCCTATAATTTCTTGACTCCCGTCAGGACTACTTTTTCTTGCAAAAATCCGATAATTTCTTGATTCTCGTCAAGACTACTTTTGTTGTAATTTTTGTGCGAAAGGCTCTTAAACATTTGCCTTGACCGATATTATCATGTCATCAATTTTTTTTTATCATAAGGGAATCGACTATAGAGCATAAAATAGCTCCATAAATTATTTGACACATGATTGGTTGTCAGTGTTCATGTCAATCTTAAATATTGTTGTCAAATTTTAGTAAAAGTTGTGAGTATAAGTGAATTATGTCATAAAATTTAGACTATTAATTGACCGATAGTAAATATTTCTATTAGCTCCAATTTCAGTTGCAAGCAAACTAAATATATTTTCAAAAAAAATTAAACTATAAAGAATATAAATTAAGAGGGACAATAATGCTATAAATTGCACTCATCTTTCTTGCACACATTAAGCAAAAGATAAAAGTTGCCCTAACTCATCGACAAAGAACATTTACTGATTGAGAAAATCCAAAATATTTTGGTTTCAAGGGTGATTTGTAATTTTATTATTATGTTATTGCGAGAAAGGAAATTTAAGTTATTTAACTTTATTTTAAAATTGGAAGAGCATTGTGTTGGATTATATCTTGTTTTCGAATGAGCGCTCAAAAGGGGGTGATAATGGATTTTGTAATTTAGTCCCACATCGAGTAGAAAGTGAAAACATGAGGTGTAGATAATTGGGATTGATTCAGGCCTTACATGATAATTCTCTCTTAAGACATATGGACCCAGTCCAATATCGCACCTCATAGGCTAACTCTAGTTCAGGTCACACCAAGTTCCCAACAAGTAGTATCAGAGTTCAAAGTTACGGGACTGTTTTAGACGACTTTAATTGGTTCGAGAAAGATGTGGTTACAGGGCTGGTTTGGATGACTCTAATTTGTTCGAAACAGATAGTGCTGAACGTTCATGCATAAAATCAATAGAGATTATTGGATTTGTATCTTGTTTTTGGATGAGTGATCAAAAGGCCAGAAGTCCCTCAAAGGGGGTGACAATGTAGTTGATAATTTAGTCCCTTAGCCTTTTAAGACAAAGCGCTCATAAGGGAGTGACAATGGAGTTGATAATTTAGTCCCACATCGGGTAGCCTTTTAAGACATATTGGTCTAGTTTGGGTCACACCAAATTTCCAACACGTTGTCGGGAGGTGTGATATAATATATAACTAGAAGACTTTGACACGCACACACACATACACATGTTGGCTGTGTGTGCACCCCCCCCCCCCCCCCCCCCCCCCCCCCCAAGAAAAAAAAAAAACCCACACACACACATTTCATGAGCAAAAGCTCAATCTCCTATTTCCTTTAGTCCCACATCGGTTGTGCTCAAGGGGACTATATATGGTGTATATATTAACTTCTTGTTACTTTCTTGTGGAGTTGTGCGCGCTGCTACCGCCGCTCGGCCCGACTCGGCTGGGTTCGGCATGCGTAATGGGTGCGGGTACGTGCCCACATATGTGGGCGCCGAATGCCGTTTCGATTCCATCTTCAGGTCCGGGTTGAGATTATAAGAATTTTTTGCTGCTCAATAAATTATGAAACGTTTGGGCACATTTAATCTTGTCCAGGTTCTTTGAACCACATTTTTTCCATGTGTTTTGTATTTGTAACGTCTGGTTTTATTGACATTGATTTGTTCATTTGTAACATCTGGATAAATTGGTCATTATTTCTGTCCGTTGGATTTCGCTTATATATTAAGTTATCTTCCTCTTCTTCTCTACACAGAAAAAATTATACGTAAAATATCTCTCTAAAATCTTGTTCTCCAAAACTCTCTCTCTTCTTTACATCCTTGCTCTGGGCAGAGCTAAGCCGGGGTTAATCTCTCCAAGTTTTGTGCAACGAGGATATACCGGTAGAGCGAAGATTTTACCACTAGGAGCATTCGGAATAATTTTGCACTTAGACCTGAATTAACTCTTAGGGCAGTGCTTTGTGCGCGACTTTCCCGGAGGCCGATAACCTTTATTTTTCTTTATTTGCAGATTTTTCAAAAGGAGAAAAAAAATTATTCTAGCAATATAAGAGTTAATCGTATGATCATTTTGTATTTTAGACAATTTGATTTTTTGAATAAATTTGACAGGGTCAAGAACAACAATAGTTTTGATTGTTGATGTGTAGGAGATAGTCTTACTCCTATTTTTGAGATATACTTTTGCAAGGTACCAACAAGGATGAACTAGAAGCACATTGCAAAAGTATGAGTTTAGCTTTGTTAGCTTTGACCCCATACTAGCATCGAACTCACATGGTATTATATCTTCTTTATATGTTTATAGCAGATCAATTCTTGACAAGTCTTGTGCTGTGTAGGTGGACTGTTGCATTTTCTTGTAGAGTAGAATTCCAATTTATTTTTCTTGCCACATTATATTACTAAGGTTTCCATTATGCTTATTTTGAATTTGTTGATCTCATTAGGAGATAGTAGTGTTGGTGGAATTTGATCACTAGAGGAAGTTCAGTAATCAAAAGGATCCTGGTCTCACTAGCATTGCATAGGGATACAGTAGAATTTTAACCCCTCTAGCCACATTATATGATCTCATTCTCTTAACAAAGGCCTTGGATTTTTTTTCGTTGTTTCCTTAATGGGTGTGGTTTTTGTGGCTTGAAATTCCTTACGATTTAGGTTTTTCAGATTGAAACAGATGATAGAGTATTATCTGTTGTTAGTTGCTACAATTATCTTGTTGTGCTTTATGGAAGTCATTTTCTATGGTTACTCACGCCTCCCCACCACACACACACACACACACACACACACACACACACACACACACACACATATATATAGTTTCCTGAATCGCTCACACTAGGATTCAAACTCCTAACCACTCGGGCCGCATGCCTCACCACTACCACTAAAAAAAGAATATATATATATATATATATATATATATATATATATATATATATATATTTATATATATATATATATATATATATATATATATATATATATATATGGGAGCGGATCAAAAGCCCCCCTTAGAAAATCCCCTAGAAACCCCCTCACTCTAATTCGTAATATTAATGTTAATATTAATGTTAGTGTTAATATTAATGTTAATATTAATGTTAATGTTAATATTAATTTTTTTTATATTTTTTATATTAATGTTAATGTTAATATTATGTTAATGTTAATGTTAATATTAATTTTAATGTTAAGTTTAATGTTAATTTTAGTATTTAATGTTAATATTAACATTAATATTAACATTAACATTAATATTAAAATTAATATTAACATTAAATTACGGATTAGAGTGAGGGAGGTTTTTAGGGACTTTCTAAGGGGGGCTTTTGATCCGCTTCCTATATGATGAAGAAGAACATATATATATATATATATATATATATATATATATATATATATATATATATATATATATATATATATATATATATATATATGTTCTTCTTCATCATGTGTTTATCCGCATTTAAGAAATTTATCAATATTTTGAAGCTCAGAAACAAAATATGTCAAAATCTTATGGTTGCCTTAAAAAAGAATCCAAATTACTCCATTATTTTTAAAATGGATTGTCTTCATCAAAACAAGTTGTCGATGGAAGACCAATCGAAGAACCCATGGTTGTTAAACAATCTCCATCTTCCTTGACCCAAACAGCCCTCTACAGCTTATGTCATTGAATAATTACATCAAGAATTTTTATTATAGATGAAAATGAAGTATAGCTAGGATTAGTTAAAGACAATTGAACCAACTTGCTAAGCTCTTTGTTCTAAAGGTATATATATATATATATATATATATATATATATATATATATATATATATATATATATATATATATATATATATATATATATAATGGAAAAATATATATATATATATATATATATATATATATATATAATGGAAAAATATATATATATATATATATATATATATATATATATATATATATATATAATGGCAGTACAGTTGTCAACCGAACTCAGCAAATTTTATTTAATTATGGTAATATATTATTTGTTTAATATGCTAATAGTTTCTTGTATATGAAATACTCAAAGTGGAAATTTTGGTCTACTCTACCAATATAAATGACTACCCAAAATCTCAACTGTCTGCAATTTTCTTTTCTTTATATACAACTCTTATTTTGATAGAGTGTCACGCCCCAGAACCAGAATACTGGAGAGCGGGGGAATGACTCAGCCAGCTACGTATTACGGGTAGATGAATACCGTATAATACGATCAATGCTGTCTAAAAGACGAGGGGGTGCATACTACATAAAAGTCTTACTATGGTCACTCCACATCTATTGTCTCAATCATTCAAATAAGAAACAGAAATAGAGAACATGTGAGATAAAGCAGTAAGGCGTCCCAAACACTCTGTCAGAATGTTCTTGATATCTGGCTTTACAAAACATAGCCAGATTTGATGTAGCAAAAGTATACACAATTGTTATCAGCTGCAGCCTGACTTTAGTTACAATTATGTAAAAAGTAAGTAAAAGACAATCCGACTAACATGTCGGTGCCAAACGGCAAGGTATAAAGTAGATAACAAAATGAGCGGGGAAGTAAGAAACCCACTCGAGTCCTCCTGCGATCATCCTTCTAGTGTTGACCATCTTGGAGATAGAAGTAAGCTGGATCCTCGGGGACCGGCTCTAAATCTGGCCATGCAAAACCAGAGAGGTTAGACCTCTAATAGCAAGTACCACAAGGGAGCACGACATGAGAACTAAAACCAGTAAGTAAGAGAATATAATAATAGGTCTCTGCTTTCCACTAGGATTCACAAAACATCACGACACTTCGAACCAACCTCCCAACCAAACAAGGACAGAAGTTAGCCCGTCATGTCCTGACATTCTGATCATCATAGTTAGGCAACAGAGTAGGTACAGTACACAAACAAATTATCTTGAACGGCCAATCAACTACTACGGCTTGCTATTGTGAGTCCCAAGTTATCCTGGAATTATACGATTAGGGATTCCTCAGTTCTTACTATGTGCAAGCAAGGCTAGTCTATCCAATCAATCAATTGCGCCAATCATGTAGTTAGACGAGTCCCAGCGGGACGCTCGCCGCTATAGCATGTACAATAATATAAGCAGATACTGTTCCCTGCCCGTGTGATAGATTTACAGTATCTATGGGAACCAGCCGGCCCGTCGGGCACTTAATAGTCCCAAGGGGGGCTGCCATGTAAGAACTCGGGAATCCATTCTCTCCATGCCATCATTATTTTATTTAACTTAATAGTCTCTACGTTGAGTGAAGTTCCATGCCGTGGATCATGGTCATTCAAATGAGTACTTTCGTACGGGGTACGATATGCGCAACTCTACAACGATATCCGTGCGGCTAGGTTGTAGGTTTTACATAGCGTAATGCAACAATCAAATCTGACCACGGAGTAATCATGCCTTGACCATAAAGTACACATACTATTTTTGTAAAATAAATAAATAATTTGAAGCATGCATGTGCCTGTATGCCAATATTCGGGATTGGCTAATCGAGTACAATACTTCATTACATGAACGTGTCTCATTCATTTCATTCAATAAGACGACTAGCCAGTCTCTTAGTTCCAACTAGGAACGCATGATCAATTTTTAGTCAAGGTAACCATTATCATCAATGGTGACAAGGCATGAAAGTCAAATAGTATTCAGTGGAGTCGAGTCTACGACTCTCAGGGTTTAATTCCAGTCAATCGGGGTATCTATAACTCAATTTACGACACATGGTACATCTCACGTAACAATCTATATTTAACAGAAATATTAACATGTCATGATTATAACAAGTTTATGCAAAAAGGCGTAAGGATATAAAATAGACGTTAAATATCTAATAAAATATCAATATACAGGGCTATAGAAGATCCAGGGTAAGCAGGCTACTCTCATGTTAGCCTACGCTTATGTCAACGTACGCTCATGTCAAGCTACGCTCAAGCCAGCGTACGCTCGGGTCATGCTATGATCAGGTCAAGCTAGCGTATGCATGTCATACGCTCGCAAAAGGTAGCGTATGAACTCCATACGACTCCTGACCATCCAAGTCAGCGTATGCGTGTCATACGCTCGCAAAAAGGTAGCGTATGAACTCCATACGACACACGCTTCCAAAAGGTAGCGTATGCAAGACACACGCTTCCTAAAAAGGCAGCGTATGAACTCCATACTGCGCTGCGCTAAAGAGCGCGCACAGTTCAGTGACGCAAGCTAAAAAGCTAGCATACACTGCTCACTGTCTTCTCCAAACAGCAAGAACTCCATGGTTGCACCCCAAAGCTTCAAAAGTCCATAACTTGGTCAAAATAAGTCCGAATCCAACTTTCCAAAGGTCAAAATTGGGTAGAATAAACTTCTCTACAACATGGAACCATCAGAACTTGAAAACACAGAAGTTTGATAGATCAAAACCACCAAACTTCGAAAATAACTCATTTCTAGATCTACAAAAATTAAGACTTCAAAATGAAAAAAATGCCAAGTTCTAAACTCTCTTAGGATCTTGCGAGGAAGATAAATGAACAACAAAAGCATGGGTTCTCATGGGGAGCAAGTTGTACTTGCCTACGGTTTGGTAGGTGGAGAGAGTAATGAAGAAGAAGAGTAATGGTGAGAATGAGAGTTTATGAGGAGAGAGAAAGAGATGTAAGCTTTAAATAGAAAAGGGGTGGTATGTGGGAGTTGGGCCGGGTCCAATGGGTCGGGTTGTAGGGGATCCAACCAAAGCCAACCCGAATCCAAATAAGCAAGACTAAGGCAGGGAATAAAAGCAGAAAATAAAGTGCAGAAATAAAATTGCAGAAAATATATTAACATGAAAATTTAAAGAGCAGATTAATAGATTAACATGAAATTAAAGGAATTTTAAATACAGGATAATACATGATAAATATTAAATAAATACATAATAAATATTAAATAAATACACATGAGTTGTACATGTATAAAAATACGCATTCTGGGAACGGGGAGTGACATAGAGGGATATGACCATAAATATAGATATAAAGTGTAAAACATTTAGGCTGATTTGCCTAAAATTGTTGCTAATATGTAAGCATAATTACCACTGAAAGAATTAGGAGTAAGCAAAAAAAATGGATGAATAAAGGTAATAAATTATTAAATACTAAGTACTTAGTATTTCGCTAATAAATATTAACAAAATCTATAACTAACAAGTATTTAGCTTATTACTAATGTAGAAAGACCAATATTTAGTTAGTTATGAAGTAGGAGGGCTATTGGTCTTTCTTAAGATAGTTATAAATTTTGTTAAATATTATTGTGGATGCATGATATGTGTCGGTGTCTGCAACGAAAAGTACGGGCATGACACGGATGGCCACCCGGTGACACACATTCGTGTTGTCTTCTCCTAAGCAACCATACACACCAGCACGACAAGGCATAGGCATATGTTGTCATTCAACATATACCCTCCCACCCCACCCCAAGTTGAGACAATGACGATGAAGCTTTGTAAAGTCTGAGTCTTAAAATTATTATGTTAATGTCATATATTTCAATTAGCTATAGCCAGGTCGCAAATATCTACTATATTTTTATATTATTGTCATGTATTCAAGTAATATTTATCAAGTACTCACTTAAATTGATAATCTTTTCTTTAATTCTTTAATAATATTATGTGTTATAAAAATAAGGAAGAGAGAGAGAGATTATTTTGCGACGGAATAGATCTATGCTTCTCTTATTAACAATATATAGAGGAGAAAATGATTATGACTTGTGTTTATACGGATAGTACGCTTATTTGTGGTTATCCAAATATATAGCTTATAAATTTTGTAAACATCAATAATTTTTCATACCAAGTTCAAGCACACAAACACGAGCAAACATGAATACCAAATTAACAATAGCATGCCTATGCATGAGCCTCGTGGGCGATTGTCCATGACCCATTTATTGGAAGGCTTAAAATTTCATTTAAGATGATTATTATTAGGGATATTTAGACTTTGAATCTCAAATAAGTATCGAAATTAGTGTTTGGGTCTCCATATTATACATAATTAGTGTTTGGATTTCAAAGGTGTCACTAATGTCTCAAAAGTGTCATCAAAAGTGTACTTTTTGAGACCCAAACACTAATTTCGAAACTTATTTGAGACCAAAAGTCTAAATACCCCTTATTATTATTATGTTATTATTATTATTACTACTTTAAGTCTCAAATATGTTTCAAAATTAGTATTTGGGTCCCCACCTCTTACACTATATAATGAGACATCAAAACGGCTCACTTTTGAGCCGTCTAAACCGTAATTATATCACGGTCCATTTTATTTTAAAAAAAATTAAATTATGTAAAAATTGTTGAAAAATTTTAATTTGTCAACATGAGGAATCGAATTCAACCAAAAAAGAAAAATACCTCACATCTTAACCACATGAACTAGAAAAAATATTTGACTATAAATAATATTCTTATTATACGTTATTACACGTACAAAGTACGTATATTTACTAGTTATACATAATTAGTGTTTGGGTCTCAAAAGTGTCGTTAATGTCTCAAAAGTGTCATCAAAAGTGTACCAAAAGTATCACTAATTATTTTTGGTGACACTTTTAAGACCCAAACACTAATTATATATAATATGGAGACCCAAATACTAATTTTAAAACTTATTTGAGACCCAAAGTCTAAATATCCCTTATTACGGATATCCCTTATTATTATTACAATATAAGGGCACACACATTGCAAGTACAAACCATGTTAAGACTAACCTTTCGGCAGCACGGCGGCTTTCGTACTCCGGATCGTTGGTGCGGAGCTTGAACAGCCATGCATGACACGTGTTTCGCACGGTAAGCCATGTGAGGATGCAGTCTACGTGGTAGTGGTGTGCGGCAACCTCCTCCCCATCCCCTCCATCCCTATGTTGCACACCACATCATGTCAGAAGCATAAAGAGAAAAAGAAAGAGAAATAAAGACCATGTCAAGATCATACCTATCCATAGTACTCCAGCTCCCATATTCCAGATCATACGAATTGCAGCTTCCCATAATTATAAATACATTATTGCGACACCGAGTAGATTGGGTCTTAATTTCTGTTATTGCCGGAAACGCCGGAGCACGCTTTTCGATGGAAAATACAGAAACTGAAACAGTTGTAAAGACAATGTTTCAAATGCAATTCCTTAAAGAAGGTTTTGCAACAGAGATCCAGAAGGATTCTGCAAATTACGAGATCTAAAAAGATATCGTAATTCACGAATAATCTAAAGAGATTTTCGTGATCGTAGCAAACTGGCAGTAGTACCTTCTAAAAAGAAGATACTGACAGAACTACTAAAGGCAACAGAAGGGTGACTGGCGAGAGATGGAATTGCTGGGGTGAATGATCACCGTTGCTCAAAGCTTTATTCGCCCTCTGCGAACAGCTTCTAGGAACCAGCAAGGTTGACGGAAAACCTTGGAACACTCATGCTCTTCTGACTCCTCGGAAGACGGCGAATTCCTCTGGCAATGGCTCTACTCTTCTCTCTCTGTTTCTGAAGTAACAGAACCCACGCGTACTAAAAAGTACTAGTGTTTGTGTTAAAAATACGCTCACTACTCTGTTGTGTTAAAAAACACTTAGAGTTTTCTCCCTGGAATTCTGATTTCTCCAACACTGAGAGAGAGAAGAGAACCTGCATATATAGCCCACGGGACGGTTGCCAAGCAGTTGCCTGAACTTCAGGGTAGTGGCTGAACCACTCCTGAACGTGCAGCAACTGCTGCAACTGTTTTCGCTCTAATATGCAGCCAGCCATATGCACATACGCATTCTACGCACACTGCGTACGCTGCGCACACTGCGCACTCTACGCACGCTGCGTACGCTGTGCACACTGCACGTACTGGACGTACTGGGCTGCGTACTGGGCTGCGTAACTGGGCCAGCGTAACTGGGCTCGCGTAACGGGCTGCGCAACGAGGTCGCGCAAGTGGCTCGCGCAACGAGCGCAACTTAAGCAAACTATGCGCCTAGCGACGATGCTGACGTGCTAAGTGCAAAGTGCGCCAACAAAATGCCATATTACGCCTCATGAGCCCTTGAGCCCGAGTCCGAGCCCGAGCCTGAGTCCGAGTTCGAGTCCGAGTCCGAGTCCGAGTCACTAAGCTCCTACGGAGCTTAGCTCCATGGAAATAAATTTCCAAGAGCAAAAAGCTTACAGCTTCTTAATTGTTGATTAAGCCTTTATACCATTAATAATTGATCCCACATGGCACACACCCATGTGCACTACATGTGCATCTCCATAAAGAGCAAAGACTCATATATATGGAGATACACATTCCTTTCTAGCCGATGTGGGACTAAAAACCAAAACTAAAGGCTAAAAATCCAACAATCCCCCACATATCTCTATATATATGAGTACGAGTGTTCCCCACAGTAACTGTCCATTATACTTTTAGGATAGATGCCACTTAAGACTTGAATCTTCCCATGTGAGTCAAAAATCAAACTATAATACAAGAATGGACTAAGCCTTGAATTCTGCATCATAGCTGAAATTCTTTCCACTCACATAATGTAGTTACATGTGCTTCTGGCTGCACATTTAAGGCCGTGTGACAGCCTGGTTTCAGTGTATAATATTGGGCGTCTACAAGTTTACCCTCAAGAGACGGCCTGATATCTCTTTGTCCATACACTATAGGTGAGTTCCTTATTAAAGAGACATGGCATGAAGCGTCCAATGCTTCCTTTGCGGTGCTACGCCGCTATGACATGGCCTTAAGCCGAGGACCTTACCCTGAATCACCGGGAACCTCATCGTAGTGTCATACTACCCGTAGCATGAGGACTAGCCCCTTTGTAGTGTCAAACTACCCAACATGAAGCCTTACGCTTCTGTGCGGTGTTACGCCGCTACGACATGGCTTACAAGGCCGAGGCTTTATCACTAGCCGTGTTTACCTCATTGTGGTGTCGTGCCACCCGTAACATGAGGAACACCTCCTCTTTGTAGTACTGACTACATCCCTCTTTAATTCAATGTACAGCATTAGGCCAACTGCCTATTTGCGGTGCTATGCCGCTGTGACTTGGCTAACATAGCCGAGGCTTTACCTCCTTCGAGAACCTCATGGTGGAGTCACCGCCACACATAGCATGGAGTCACACTCCTTGTAGTGCTGTGCTACCATGCTTCCTGTAAAGCATACCAGACATTCCAAATGCCTGAGAACTCATTAAGGCATTTAAGCCAACCTCCCACAGGACCTGTTTTCCGCAGAAAATAACAGTAGACAACAGTGGTTATAGGTCCGTAACCTCTCCATGCCCAATAGAACATGTACCTACCGTTCCTGATATTCTTCCGATTAGTGGTCCTCCTTTGAACCAAAAGCTATATTCTAGTAGATAAATCTTTGAACTAATAGCATAAAACTTTATGGTAGGAATACAATAATACAATATCAGAATACCTTCAAGCCCATTTTACAAGCTGTGTCATCGACCAGCTGGCGCTTGAGGCCCTTGGTGAACGGATCCGCCAGGTTCTCCTGACTCCGAACATCAATTACTGCAATAACACCTCTCTTGATAAGATCGTGTACTGCCCTGTGCTTCAACCGCACAGTCCTCTTCTTCCCGTTGAAAAGGTCATTTGATGCCACCGTCGCAGTCGCCTGGTTGTCGCAGTATATCGGTATCGCCGGTATTTGTGCCCCAACCACTGGAAGATCATACATGAGCTTCCGAAGCCATTCTGCTTCCTCGACTGCGGTATCAAGTGCAAAGAACTCAGATTCCATGGATGACCGTGAGAGCATAGTCTGCTTCTTCGACTTCCACGATATAGCAGCTCCACCCATTATAAAAAATGTATCCACCTGTGGACCTCTCGCTCTCCACCTCTGAGCACCAACTGGCATCACTGAAGCCTTCCACTACCGACGGATCTCCGCTGTAGTACAGTGCATATGTCTGAGTCTTCTTGAGATATCTCATAACCCGTTCCACAGCTTTCCAGTGTTCAACACCTGGATTGCTCGTAAAACGACTCAACATTCCCACGGCGAAAGCTTTGTCAGGCCTTATGGCAGTAGTAGCATACATCAAACTCCCGATTACGCTTGCATACTCCAGGTGCCTGACGCTTTCCATTGAATTAGGCTTCAGCTTCAGATCACACCTGTACGGCGTATCGATCCCTGGAAGATCCCGATACACATAACGAGTGATCATTTTCTCAATATAATGAGACTGTGACAGCGCTAGTCCAGTGTCTGTCCGGATGATCTTGATCCCTAAGATCACATCAGCTTCCCCCAAGTCCTTCATACTGAACTTGCTTGAGATGAATTTCTTTGTCTCCGTGACACATCTAATATCCGTACCTAGGATAAGCATGTCGTCCACGTACAGACAAACGATCACACCTCTTCCATCAGCGAACTTCGTGTAAACACACTTGTCCGTATCGCTGACCATGTAGCCATTTGACCTTATAACTTTGTCAAATTTCTTATGCCACATCTTGGGAGTCTGTTTAAGACCGTACAAGGATTTCACCAACTTGCAGACTTTGTCTTCAAGACCCCTGATGACAAATCCCTCTGACTGTTGCATGTAAATCTTTTCGGTCAGCTCGCCATTTAGGAAAGCCGTATTCACATCCATCTGATGTATCACCATCTTATGTATTGCTGCGAGAGCAATCAACATTCTGATGTTGGTCATCCGGGCTACTGGAGCATATGTGTCAAAGTAGTCAATCCCCTGCTTCTGAGAAAACCCCTTGGCTACCAACCTAGCCTTGAACTTGTCAATAGTTCCGTCTGCTTTCATCTTCTTCTTGAAGATCCATTTGCATTCGATGGGTTTCGCTCCTTCAGAAAGATCAACCAACACCCAAGTGTTATTTGAGGTGATGGAATCAATCTCATTGTCAATCGCCTCCTTCCAGAAAACCGCGTCTCTGGTCTTCATCGCCTCATCATAGGTAAGCGGATCTGCTTCCACATGATAGGTGACAAAGTCACTTCCGAAGTCCTTCTGCCTCCTCACACGCTTAGCTGACGGCTCAGCTTGTTCTGGTTCAACCGTTGTTTCAACAACAACATCTTCTTGGACCACATCTTCATTGAAGACTTCAGTTTCTTGTGCACCCTCATTGTTCTCCGGAACATCCGCAAGAACAATATTCTTGTGCCTTGTAAATTTGTCTTCAAAATATTCTGCGTCGCAAGATTCAATGATATGATTTGACTCAATATCAAGAAATCTCCGAGCATCACTCTTCTCGGCATACCCCAAGAAGATCGTCTTTGTAGTCCTTGTCCCAAGCTTCTGAATCTTTAGATCTGGAAGCTTGACATATGCCAGACACCCCCACACTCGAATGACATTCAAGTTTGGTCTGACCTTGAACCAGAGTTCATGAGGAGTAACGTCTGAAGTTGCATGAGGCACTCTATTTAGAATAAAAGTGGCCGTCAATACAGCTTCTTCCCAGTAGCACTTAGGAAGGCCAGCAGTCAACAACATTGAATTTATCATTTCTGTCAACGTCCTGTTCTTCCTCTCAGCTACTCCGTTCGATTGAGGAGAGTACGGAGTCGTAGTCTCATTGACAATTCCATGTTCCTTACAGAACGATGCGAATTCATGAGACCTGTACTCCCCACCTTGATCACTTCTTATCCTTTTGAGTTGTTGTCCAGTCTGCCGCTCAGCTTCGGCTCTGAACTCTTTGAACTTTTCGAATGCTTCGTCTGTAGCCTTCAGCAAGTAGACAAACACATACTTTGAGAAGTCGTCGATGAAGGTTATGAAATACTTCATCCCGGCCTTTGTAGAGAACTGTTTGAAGTCACAGATATCTGAGTGTACCAACTCTAGAAGATCTGTACTTCGATTAACCCGAGGAAAGGGTTTCCTTGTGATCTTCGTTTGAGCACAAACTTCACATTTCTCTACCTTACCCCCACACTTGGAGATAAGTCCTAGACTAGACATTCTGTTTATTCGTTTACAATGAACATGTCCTAGCCTATTATGCCACAACTCAAGAGTATAAGCAGAAGGAGTGATTTCATTAATTATATTGGACTGATTTACAAGCTGAATCTTGAATATTCCTTCGGTATAAAAAGCTTTTCCGAAATATGTTCCCTTGATAGACATCACCATCTGGCCAGCATTGATGTCCATTCTGAGGCCTGCATTGCAGAGTAAGCGCTCCCGAGATCAGGTTCTTGGCGATAGCAGGTACGTGCTTCACGCCTTGAAGCGTCAGAGACTTGCCAGAAGTCAGCTTCAGAATAACCGTCCCGATCCCTAGAACTTCAGCTTGTACTTGGTTCGCCATCACAACCGCTTTAGAAGTGGGTGTGTAGGTGGTGAACCACTCCTTACTGGAGCAGACATGGCAGGTGGCTCCAGTATCTACCCACTAGTCTGAATCAGATCCTACAGCATCAACCTGTCCAATCATAGTAATTACATCAGTAATCATTGAGACTTTGCTAGGCTTACCTTGCTCTGATTTCTTGGCCGGTGCTGTGCATTCACTTTTGAAATGGCCCAACTGGCCACACTTGAAACAAGGCATCTTTGCCTTAGATTTCTTTGACTTGAAAGAAGTTCCCTTAACATTCAAGTTGTTAGGGTTCTTCTTCTTCTTCTGGAAATCTGCACGCTTTTCCTTTCCCTTTGGTTCCTTGGTCTGAACCAGATTGGCGTTAGCCAATTGCTTGGACAGTGTGTCCACCTTCAGTTGAGCCCGCATCTGGTCCTCAACATAGATTTCCTATAGGAGATCTTCAAGGGTGATCTCCAACTTCTTCCTATGCATGTTTGCATAGAACTTACTCCACCCAGCGGGGAGCTTTGAGACAATTCCTCCAACAACAAACTTGTCGGGGAGGGGCATCGCCTCGTCTTCCAACTTCTGTCGCAGCTTCAAAAATTCTTTGACCTGCGGCAGCATGGACTTCTCGTCCTCAAAGAGCCATTTGTGATATTTTTCAACCACAAATATTTTGCTCTTGTTCTTGTCTTCTTCGTACAGTTTTTCCAGAGACTCCCATATGTCTCTGGCAATTGGTTTCTTACTGCAGGATTCTGCTAGAGAATCCTCCATAGCATTCAGGATAAGCAACCTGCAAATGCTATTCTTCCTTCTCCACTTGGCCTGAAGTTTAGTAGCCGCAGAGATTGCGACAGCAGACCCATTATCTGGAACAGTAGGTTCCTCTTCAAGCAATACATGATCAACGTCTCTAAGTTGAAGAGTGAGATAAACCTTCCTCTTTCAGACTTGATAATGCTCTCCATCAAACTTCTCTAACTTACAGAAGTCAATGTTTAGGAGTGAAGCATTAATATTTTCCATCGTAGCAATAAAGCTTTGAGATTGTTATTGCCGGGAACGCCGGGCACGCTTTTCGATGGAAAATACATAAACTGAAACAGTTGTAAAGACAATGTTTCAAATGCAATTCCTTAAAGAAGGTTTTGCAACAGAGATCCAGAAGGATTCTGCAAATTATGAGATCTAAAAAGATATCGTAATTTACGAATAATCTAAAGAGATTTTCGTGATCGTAGCAAACTGGCAGTAGTGCCTTCTAAAAAGAAGATACTGACAAAACTACTAAAGGCAACAGAAGGGAGACTGGCGAGAGATGGAATTGCTGGGGTGAATGATCACCGTTGCTCAAAGCTTTATTCGCCCTCTGCGAACAGCTTCCAGGAACCAGCAAGGTTGACGGAAAACCTTGGAACACTCCTGCTCTTCTGACTCCTCGGAAGACGGCGAACTCCTCTGGCAATGGCTCTACTCTTCTCTCTCTGTTTCTGAAGTAACAGAACCCACGCGTACTAAAAAGTACTAGTGTTTGTGTTAAAAAACACGCTCACTACTCTGTTGTGTTAAAAAACACTTAGAGTTTTCTTCCTGGAATTCTAATTTCTCTAACACTGAGAGAGAGGAGAGAACCTGCATATATAGTCCACGGGGCGGTTGCCAAGCAGTTGCCTGAACTTCAGGGTAGTGGCTGAACCACTCCTGAACGTGCAGCAACTGCTGCAACTGTTTCTGCTCTAATATGCAGCCAGCCATACGCACATACGCACTCTACGCACACTGCGTACGCTGCGCACACTGCGCACTCTACGCACACTGCGCACTCTACGCACGAGTGCAAAGTGCGCCAACAAAATGCCACATTACGCCTCATGAGCCCTTGAGCCCGAGTCCGAGTCCGAGTCCGAGTCGCTAAGCTCCTACGGAGCTTAGCTCCATGGAAATAAATTTCCAAGAGCAAAAAGCTTACAGCTTCTTAATTGTTGATTAAGCCTTTATACCATTAATAATTGATCCCACATGGCACACACCCATGTGCACTACATGTGCATCTCCATAAAGAGCAAAGACTCATATATATGGAGATACACATTCCTTTCTAGCCGATGTGGGACTAAAAACCAAAACTAAAAGCTAAAAACCCAACAATTTCAAATCACATGTCTATAACAAACAACAATGTCCTAGAAAATAAAATAAAAAAGTATATTTTAGTAGTTCAAAAACCAAATAATGGTCTTATAATTGTAATATTTTTTAAGCGAAGTTTAGTCCGATAAATAACATGTTATTGTTGGCTTTAGCAAAGTAGTATTATTCACTCGTGTTTTTGAAATATGTATGAATTTAAAACGGTTATAATTTCTTGCATACTTTAGTAGACAAACCTTCTAATCATTGGTCCATGTTCACCGAGAAGAATTATTAAAAGATAACGAATAATAACAAATGAGATTTAGAGATGTGCTTATTTACTCTTGATGATTAATAATTGAAAGAAGAGAAAATGATATTCTCTTACATGTCACCCTTTCCTCATTCACCAAAGTTAGACACTAAGTCATACAAACTAAAACATTGTTATATTCTAAACTATATTAGACTTCAACATGTTAGGCATTAAACATGGAAGGAGAAAAATCATAAACCCTTTTAAAATAATTTATATGGACGAGATCCAAAAGTTTCTCTTAAAACAAGTCCTTGCATGAATAAAGAGAAAAACAAATGCTTCTTGGAAGATACATCATCGCAAAAAATACACAAAATAACTTTTTATGGGTGAACAAAAAAATCATCGTTAGAAATGTGATGCAAAATAGTTTTTTGATACAAATTCAAAATGTTGTCATAAAAGAGCATCACAAACAACTCACTTGTGACATTAAAAAATTGACACAAAAAGGGAATACAAAAACAGTCTCAATGACAATGATAAAAACATATCGCATTCAAGTGACGCATAAGTACATTTTGCTACTATAAAAATATATCTTCGTAAAAAAAGGGCTCAAAAGAAGTTTTTGCTACTTCGATAAAAGTCGTTGCAATAAAGTGCACAGAAAAAAAATTTACGACTACAAAAATAACCGTCGCAATAAAGAAGCAGCAAAAGTATTTATTGCAATAACGAAAGAAGCAGTCGTGAGAAAGCGAAGCAACAAGACATTTGTGACCAAATGAGGCAACTGTCACTAAAACTCAGACATAAAATTACTTTTTGCGACACAAATATGATCTTGTCACATAAAAGCGACGCAAAAGAATATTTTATGACCAACATATAAAAGTCGTACCAAATGGTAGTCCTAAATAAAAGAATATGTTAAAAATAATATATTTTATTTAGAATTGTCAATTTTTTTGACAGTTCTAGAAAATATCAAACTGATTACTGAGCACTGGCATTGCGTATCCTGTATACGGAGCAACATCAAACCAGAAGGTTTCTTTCCTCCCCTCATGTGCTTAGAGCTGTCAAGTGGGCCGGTCCGGGCCTCTTGAGCCCATGAACTGTAGCGGGCCGGGCCGGGCTATGGATGGAAATTTTAAGCCCAATCCGACACATGACCCACAACACGGTGGGCTTCGAGTCGTGCCGGGCCGGGCCAGAGCCAGGTCGCCCTGGAGGCCATCATTTTAATGAATTCATCTATGGATGCATTCATGTATGTTGTTGTTACAGCAACTTGCAACTAATATGTATTGAAATGAGTTGAATTGAATTTCAATTCAATTCTGTTCAAACATTCACTTCATTTCAATTTAATTCACTACTATACAATATAATCATAATAATAACATAAGCCACCACCACTTAGGGATCATCATTTGGCCCGAAGTCCATGGGCGTCCGAAAAGTCCATCCTGTCCGACGGGCCAAAGTTCGATAGAGCCCGGTCATTAGGGTAGTCCGACCCGATCCATATTAGTATAGTGTCGGGCTTGGGCTATACGTCCGTCCGCCTGAGCCCGGCCCAAAGTTCGTCCGATACAAACTTGGACTATGTGTCCGCCCGAGCCCAGCCCAAGCTTAGAAGGGAGCTACGTCCATATAGAAGATATATACTGACACAGACAAAAGAATAACCCCCCTACAAATACAATACTTGTCAGATTCAGAGGTTTGAAACATCGAAAAGAACAATGTAAGTCCATTCAACATACAAATTGATCACAGAGCTCACAGTTTAGCTCATTTGAGATACAGGCTCGCAGTAGAGCATCAACTTTCATTTACTACAGTCTTACTAATGGCACCACTGTAATGCCCCGCTCCGCACGAGGCATTTGGTTGGCTTGTTGGATGGGATCAGAATGTTGGACCGTAACTTATGTTGGAGATCTGGAGAATTGAGACTGATGCAGTCTTTCTTAGCTGGCTAGACGGAATGGATATTGGAACGTGGCTCGCTGGTGGAGCTACGCTTAGTGGGATTGGAGCAGGAAGACCATTACATAAGGCAAGTGGAACTGTCCTCCTTCCTCCTTATTCCTGCATGCTTAATAAATGGAATAACGTGATGCTATGAATATGTCCCTAAAGTCTCTTACCTAGAATGTTGAACAATTGTGAAGTGATGCTTAGTTGCTAAATCGATAGAGATGCATATGCTAGAAATTATTGAATGAATAACACACGAATATCGAACTGCTAATGTAACATGATGCCTGAGAATGAATCGATAATGTACCTTATGCTTAATCTGATGAAATGAATGAATCACTTGAGTAATGAGATGCTACGAGAATGATACATGAGTAATGAACTGGCTATGCCATTAACACAAAGAATTGAATGAAACACTAGAATCATGTACATTCTGTATAACTGTTGCTGTTGCTTACTTCCTTATAAGCAATGAAAGAAAGTATACTGTCCCTATGATATGAATGAAATGATGCTGGTCCTATCGGTATGAAAGAAATGTTATTGTTTCCTTTTAGAAAGGAATGATATGAGAAATGTTGCAATGATTGATGCAACGAGAAATGATGAGGCTTGGGATCATTGAGATCACCAAGTGAACAGGTGGAAATATTGGAAAGACGAGATGATGAACTGTTGCCTTTTCTTATCTTATTATTTTATCATGCGACTTCGAACACGATCGGGTCGGACACGCATTCGCATGACCATAGACGTACTTGTATACAAGGATTTCCTCGAACGGTACCCGCGGCGGTGGGATCGAGTCGGCCTAGGAGGAATTGGTGCTTTGGTAGCACGGTATTGGGATCCTCATTCGGGCTCGCAACCTGGTGAAGGGTACATCCCATACCCTATGAAGTCCTATATGGCACGTCGACATGGTGCACAATCACCAGTGGTCATGTAGTCAGGATGCATGCTAATGAATGTTTTATGCAGACAGAGTAAGAATATCTTATTATCCTGTATTTTATGCAGGTACGAGGGAGTCGGCTATCAGTAAACAATCACTTAATGTGATAATTCAATATACATGTTGGTTTAACTTGCGTGCTTAAGTTCCAAATAAGTAAATGATGCTGTATGTAGCCTTTCAGTATGAGATCCTGCTTAACATGTTAAATTGAGTATGCTAGAAAGATGCCATGCTATAATTAATGCTCAAACACAACATACATGCTAAGTGATGCTTGAAGTGAGAACTGTTATAACATGTTTAAGATGTTAATATTAACGATGCCTCAATGATGCCTTTTCATGATAATACTTAGTATGCCTCAATGATGCCTTTGCATGATAACACCAAGAATGCTAAAAAGATATGTCCACATGAATGCTATTAAGAATATGTTACATGCTTCACTCTGATTATTACCCATGAACTGTAAACTGATGCTAGGCCCAATTAGAAGATCATTCTAATAAATGCTTGATTAAATGATCACTTTAAATGTTGGTTTATGCGAGTGGGTTGGATTCTGCTCGCCAGTACATAGATGATGTACTGACCCACGTTTTGTGGGCAGGTGCTCTTGATTGGAATATTCAACACACGAAGTTTTGGCTGGATTGGTCCCGCGGCATCGAAGATTTGTTGGGCATACAGAAGCTCTCCTTGTACAAGATGATGTCTTCTGTTTATAAAGGGCATAATGTATGGAACATTGTAATCAGTTGTACCAGTGAGATTGTAAGCCAAGTCAGTGTATCGAGTTGTAATCCATTGTATCCAAATACCAGATGTAAGCTGTATAGCATTGTTCAGTTGGTTTCTATTGTAAAGTGAGATATGCTGTAATCATTGTACTTCAATACAAGTCTTGTACTCTTCTTCAATTATCAATAAAGAGAATGAAGTTTTATATATCTCTGTGTGGCTTCAAGTTACTCTTTTCTCCGCTGCTATAATAAAGTGATGTACTTCTATTCAATGAGAAAGATTGTCCTCATTAAATTCAATTTATCTGCTTCTGCCGCTGCGATGTGTTCCTATTTGAACAAAAATCGATTATGTACCATCTTTGCCTTGTACAAGTGCAATACCAGACTTGTACGGCATCACGCCCAAGCGAGGACGATCGATTCCAGGAGATAAAGTATGTGAATAAATGACTCTACGAATCGGGGCGTGACAAATTGGTATCAGAGCACGGCTTTACGTCCTTGGTCTTTTTTTGATTCGTTTCAAATCAAAGTTGCATCGACGATTAACCAAAGTTGCTTCCGCGATCACTCAACGTTGCTTTCGCGATTAAATCAAAGATTGCTTCCGCGATTATGTTGTTGTTGTTCTGTAATCATCCTATGTGGTTCGTATTTGAAAGATCATTGACCCTCTTGGCTGCTCACTAGATGTTCCATACAATAAGTCTATATACATTGTAATGCCCCTAAATGAATGATTGTTGTTGGTTTGGACACAAATAACCCAACAATGACTCGATGCCATAGTATGCTATATTGTGAATGTTGTTTGGAATTGTGGGAATAGAAGAAAGTGACTATGTATGCTGTAACAAGTTGAGAATTGCATGTGATGTTGGAAAAGAATTTTGAATAGAATAATTGATGAATGAGTTTAACAGAACTATTGAATTGACTCATGTGTGTTGGCTACTGCTTTGAGACCGTAAGAATGTTGGCTTGTGATATTGAGACCCCGAGATGTTGGTTGAGCATTGTGATCATTATAAATCACGAATGTTCGGAATAGATTGAGTTGGTATTGTTTAAGGATGGCTTCGTTTCTGAGTGGTATATTGCCTCTACCACCTCAGAACGAGATGTTTGTTGACCCTTTCTATAGGATAGCAAGGAGACTATCTGTGGGTATTGGGTAGTGCCGAGACTTAGCTGGAAGTCATGTATTGTGGCTAGATGACTCGAGTGTCCCTTGACGGTTATGCTATGTTGGGTAGCGAGATTGTTGGAATTGTAACAGGTGGCTTTGGTTAGAAATTGTTTAGTCGAGTGATGACTCAGACTAGTGAGACCGTTAGTATGTTACGGATAAATGGATTTGGCTAGAGAATGTTGTGGCTTAGAATATCTAAATGTTGACTTCGGTTGGTTGAATGCAAATCAGATGTGGCTAATACAAAGTTGGTTGCTAGGCTGAAAGTTTTAGAAATATTGTCGGTGAATCAAAGGAATATTAGAGATCTATGCTTTGACCCTAAGGTGTAATAGATGTTAATCCATCTTGATCACCAAAGGATAGTTGTTGCCTATGTGCATGTATGCTGAGGAATTTAATGGGATTAGAAAAGTAACAAGTAGCCACCTTGAATATTTGTGTTGCATAGATGATGGTTAAGTGATACATAAATTGTCGGATTGAAAGGAATGAACTACTCGACCCTTGAGGTAGAGAATTTTAAGAATGTCCGTATAAGATTTTGATGGCTGGGAAAGGAACGAGATTTAAGAATATCTGTAAGAGAGTTTGATGATTAAGAAACGAATGGAAACGAGAAACTTCAAATGTGTTGGATAATGTCGGTATAAGTGATTGTTGGTTGGGAGATAGATAGTTGGCTTATGACTTGGTGGTGTGACTCTGTCATACAGACCGAATAGTACGATTCCATAGTTAGGTTAAGACTATCGGAACCGATGACCCTTGAATAGTTAACCTTGGTTTATAAGTTTATGTGGGTACAAAGGAATTGGAATAGAAATTTGGATCATTGGAAATTTACTTGATGGATTATTAGAACGATGAAGATTTGTATGTCGGATTGGAATTCACCGTAATGTTGATAGATCGATCTTAGTCGATCGTCGGGTAAGTCTAGAATGAGCCTCTGTGGGAATTATTTCCTTGAGGAAGACCCTGGATAGATAGACTTGGCCCTAGTGACCAATTGTTGGCATAGCCGACAATAGAGATTAGTATTCAGACTGAGTGGATACCCATAGGTTTGGGTAGAGTTCCTTAGAACTGTCAGTTGTTTATTGGCCCTGAGAATAAGAAACTAGCATGATCCCTAGTAGCCGTCCACTCTAGGGAAGTCACCTGAATGATTAGGTATAGCTGTCGGTATAGCTAACCATTGAGACTGGACCAAAGGATAGATGGATGTTGGCGACCCATAGAATGACCTTGTGGCATTGAACGAGAGATGGTGATGAGTATGATCTAAGAATGATAAGTTGTAAGTATATGCTTCAATATGAACCTTAGAGATGTTTGACCCTTGAGGATTATGTGTCGGCCTATAGCGGGAAATGGAATCGTGGGATGAGACTTGAGCTGTATGCATAAAAGAAAGTGAATTATTATATGAGATGGAATTGACTGCTCAGGATGGAAAAATTGGATAGATATCTATAGTCGGGTAGCTGGGTTAACCTTGACTGTTGTATAGAATTATACCCTGACTCGGATAATCGATAGTTGGTGATGTCGGATTGTATCTTTTAGAAAAGATGAGTTGCCTCGGTGAGAAATATTGTTGAATTTGGGAAGGAATATGATTACATGTTGTGGACTCTTGACATGATTGGCTCTAAGATTAGACCCGTGATCGAATGCTAGAAATATTATGCTTGGATAGAGAGTTGTCCCTGATGTTAAGTGTTGTGTCCTGGAAGATAGTAATTTTGGCGAAGTCAACGGAGTAATAAAGTCAATTGAAAGGATGCTAAGTCGGATTTGGGAAAGAGAGTTGTATCGTGGCTGATCAAATCGCACTAACATGGAAGTTGGCTGAAGTACATATGTTTTGGGGACGCCTAAAATATGTGTATGGATCCAGCCGAAGTGATTGGTTGCGACTGAGATAACATTATGGGAAGAATTTATCGCACTAGCGCGGACTTTGGCTGAAATACATATATTTTGGGGACGCCTGAAATATGTGTATGGATCCAAATGAAGTGATATGTTGTGACCGAGATAGAAATGCAAGGAAAATGTTGTGAATCAATGAGAAGTTACAAGTAATTGAAAAAGAGATAGACAGATCGAATCGTTGATGGATTTAAAATAATACAAGTTAGATAACTATTTTGAAATGATCAAGTGGGCTAAAGTGAATATTGAATTGAAGCTGAATGAGTAACTCATTGTGATTAAGTAAATCTAGTAAGAAGAGTTGTTTCCTTAAGTTTCGAAGACGAAACTTTTTCTGAGTGGTATATTATGTAATGCCCCGCTCCGCACGAGGCATTTGGTTGGCTTGTTGGATGGGATCAGAATGTTGGACCGTAACTTATGTTGGAGATCTGGAGAATTGAGACTGATGCAGTCTTTCTTAGCTGGCTAGACGGAATGGATATTGGAACGTGGCTCGCTGGTGGAGCTACGCTTAGTGGGATTGGAGCAGGAAGACCATTATATAAGGCAAGTGGAACTGTCCTCCTTCCTCCTTATTCCTGCATGCTTAATAAATGGAATAACGTGATGCTATGAATATGTCCCTAAAGTCTCTTACCTAGAATGTTGAACAATTGTGAAGTGATGCTTAGTTGCTAAATCGATAGAGATGCATATGCTAGAAATCATTGAATGAATAACACACGAATATCGAACTGCTAATGTAACATGATGCCTGAGAATGAATCGATAATGTCCCTTATGCTTAATCTGATGAAATGAATGAATCACTTGAGTAATGAGATGCTACGAGAATGATACATGAGTAATGAACTGGCTATGCCATTAACACAAAGAATTGAATGAAACACTAGAATCATGTACATTCTGTATAACTGTTGCTGTTGCTTACTTCCTTATAAGCAATGAAAAAAAGTATACTGTCCCTATGATATGAATGAAATGATGCTGGTCCTATCGGTATGAAAGAAATGTTATTGTTTCCTTTTAGAAAGGAATGATATGAGAAATGTTGCAATGATTGATGCAACGAGAAATGATGAGGCTTGGGATCATTGAGATCACCAAGTGAACAGGTGGAAATATTGGAAAGACGAGATGATGAACTGTTGCCTTTTCTTATCTTATTATTTTATCATGCGACTTCGAACACGATCGGGTCGGACACGCATTCGCATGACCATAGACGTACTTGTATACAAGGATTTCCTCGAACGGTACCCGCGGCGGTGGGATCGAGTCGGCCTAGGAGGAATTGGTGCTTTGGTAGCACGGTATTGGGATCCTCATTCGGGCTCGCAACCTGGTGAAGGGTACATCCTATACCCTATGAAGTCCTATATGGCACGTCGACATGGTGCACAATCACCAGTGGTCATGTAGTCAGGATGCATGCTAATGAATGTTTTATGCAGACAGAGTAAGAATATCTTATTATCCTGTATTTTATGCAGGTACGAGGGAGTCGGCTATCAGTAAGCAATCACTTAATGTGATAATTCAATATACATGTTGGTTTAACTTGCGTGCTTAAGTTCCAAATAAGTAAATGATGCTGTATGTAGCCTTTCAGTATGAGATCCTGCTTAACATGTTAAATTGAGTATGCTAGAAAGATGCCATGCTATAATTAATGCTCAAACACAACATACATGCTAAGTGATGCTTGAAGTGAGAACTGTTATAACATGTTTAAGATGTTAATATTAACGATGCCTCAATGATGCCTTTTCATGATAATACTTAGTATGCCTCAATGATGCCTTTGCATGATAACACCAAGAATGCTAAAAAGATATGTCCACATGAATGCTATTAAGAATATGTTACATGCTTCACTCTGATTATTACCCATGAACTGTAAACTGATGCTAGGCCCAATTAGAAGATCATTCTAATAAATGCTTGATTAAATGATCACTTTAAATGTTGGTTTATGCGAGTGGGTTGGATTCTGCTCGCCAGTACATAGATGATGTACTGACCCACGTTTTGTGGGCAGGTGCTCTTGATTGGAATATTCAACACACGAAGTTTTGGCTGGATTGGTCCCGCGGCATCGAAGATTTGTTGGGCATACAGAAGCTCTCCTTGTACAAGATGATGTCTTCTGTTTATAAAGGGCATAATGTATGGAACATTGTAATCAGTTGTACCAGTGAGATTGTAAGCCAAGTCAGTGTATCGAGTTGTAATCCATTGTATCCAAATACCAGATGTAAGCTGTA
Source organism: Iris pallida (assembly GCA_029216955.1). Classification (NCBI taxonomy): domain Eukaryota; kingdom Viridiplantae; phylum Streptophyta; class Magnoliopsida; order Asparagales; family Iridaceae; genus Iris; species Iris pallida. The sequence goes on from JANAVB010001399.1 coordinate 10,963,722, forward strand.
TAGCATTGTTCAGTTGGTTTCTATTGTAAAGTGAGATATGCTGTAATCATTGTACTTCAATACAAGTCTTGTACTCTTCTTCAATTATCAATAAAGAGAATGAAGTTTTATATATCTCTGTGTGGCTTCAAGTTACTCTTTTCTCCGCTGCTATAATAAAGTGATGTACTTCTATTCAATGAGAAAGATTGTCCTCATTAAATTCAATTTATCTGCTTCTGCCGCTGCGATGTGTTCCTATTTGAACAAAAATCGATTATGTACCATCTTTGCCTTGTACAAGTGCAATACCAGACTTGTACGGCATCACGCCCAAGCGAGGACGATCGATTCCAGGAAAACTTTACGTCGCTAATTTTGCAACGTAGTGCGACTACGTAGCGACGTTTATTTCTATTTTAATAATATGTCGCTGAACGTCGCTATTTCGCGACGTAATTTATCTACTGTCGCTGAACATCGCTATTCAGCGACGTTTTGCGATGTCAATAGAAGGGAGTCGCTATATTACATATTTAGCGACAGTTTTTTATTACGTCGCTAAACAACGTCGCTAATATAGCATATTTTAGTAGTGCCGACCTGATCCGACTTGGCCCAAAAAGTCCGACTCTTGTGGGCGGGCTTGGGCTTCATAAATAATAATTAAGTCCGGCCCGACTAGGCCCAAAAAAATTTTAGGGGCAAAAAAAACCGACCCGAGTCCGGCCCAAGCCCGTACTTTATGGACTTGGGCGGCCCGACCCGGCCCAAAGTCGAACCCTACCACCACTTGCACTTGTTGCTTTAGGCAGTGGTACAAATCATATTTGGAGGGCAGAGTGTTTGTTGTGTACATTTTTTTTCCTTGTGAAAGTGACAATACTGCTGTTAGCTGGTAGAATTTGGGACAAATCAAAGGGATTGTGCAGGGGATGTTGCGACCGGGCCGGCCAGCTGGGTCGGACTTGGGCTTCGGGCCAGGACGGGTAGGGCCTATATTATGGGTTAATATACGTGGCCCAACACGACCCAATATAATGGGCCGGGCCGACACATGGGCCTATTTTTCGGGCCGAGCTCGTGTTGGACTCAGCCGGCCGGCCCAATTGACAGGTCTACATGTACTGAGTACAAAAGTAAATAAAACATGTATTCCATAAAGTCCATATCATAAGAAACAAACATAAATTCCATAAACTCCTCATAGATTGCCAGGATTTGTTGAAATGCAGCTCGTGTTTGCAAATTGTAAAACTACTTGAATTCGTTTTCATATGAAAATGAGTTTGGAGGGGCCATTCTAACAAAGTTAAGTATGCAACTCTCTTTTCAATAATATTGAAAGTTGAAACTGTCCAAATAATATATATTTTTAGGATTGTCAAAAAATTTAACAGTCCTACTAATTGGAAGGACTGTTAATTTTTTTGATAGTCATACCAATTGGAAGAACTGTCAAAACTTTTGACAGTCCTACAAAATATATTGTTTTCTTTAAGGCTATCAAAATATTTGACAGTCCTATCTATATTCAAGACTGTCAAATTTTTTTACAGTCCTGCTTCGTCCCTTTTGCGATTGTCGATAGATTTTCGAAGTTCGAGAATCCGTCCAAAATGTATCATAAACTATTTTTAGTTACTAGAAGATGAATTAAGAATTGATTGATTCTTGGAATTGGATGAGATAGAGAAGGAAAAAGTTTAGGATTTTAAAGTGAAAGGAAAAGGATTTTGAAGAGAAAGTAAAAGTTATAATGTTTGATATGGGAGGGGTTTGGGGGGTGTCCAGCCCATAGTAAAAAAAAAAGGGCTGCTCTGAGTAATAATTTCTCTAAGCTGGACTAGTACTTTAGTAAATTTAGATGTGTCTTTATAAATTATATATATATATAGGTGTATATAGGGGTTATTATTATACTCCTTATAGCATCATTAGTAGTTGAGGCTCTTAAATACAATTTGGGGTCCAAAATTTCAAAAAAAGAAGAAGGTAAATCTAGAATGGGTTGAATTTGTACAAAAATAGTAGGAAATAATAAAGTGAGCTCCGGTCCCAAGATTGTGGTAAAAAATTGATGTAGAAAAATAATAATGTAAAATCTATAATCTAGAAAGTTGGACTCCAAATTGTAACTTACTGTTCTACAGAATTAGTTCCTACAATCTAGAATCTAGAAATTGGAAGGCCTAACCCTTAGCACCTATGGGTGGGATGTAATCCAAATTGTAGAAATTAGAACTATAGATGAGATATACTATTCTACAAAATAAACTCTCGTATTCTAAATCTAGAATCTAGAAAAATGGGATTAGCCTTACTAATGATATTCTTAGGCTTGTCTCCCCAATCTGAACATACAAACTGGTTTGCAGCGGACTGGTTTTCTGTTCCGTTAGAAAGGACTGTTGGGCAATTCCATCCAATCCTTCTTCTATCATCCCAAAGTAAATTCCTTCCATTCCCTCCCCAAAAAGAATAGGACAAAAAAAAATGTTCTCTCTCTCTCCGATGTGCTTTTTCTTTTCAACTAAGTCCAATCCAGAAAGTGGATTATCACATCAAACAGTTGCAGTGATCATGCACTAATGCTTAGAATGTGTTAGGCATGTCGGCTAAAATTTTGTAATTATTTGGAATGACAAGTACCAAAAGCAACAATAACAGCCTACAGTAGTGTTGTATAGAATATAGATAGGATAGTTGAACATTTAGAGTTTGGTGTCCGACCTCTCTGGAGTTTGTCAGTGGAGAAAGACTACTGCTGCTGCTACATATGTGACTCGTGAGTTTTGCATATATATACTTAGATAATAATGATATTATCATATATATATACACACAATTACACAAAGCTCCATCTTTAATTAAGAGTTACATATAATATCAGTTTGAATTATAGTTATATTTTATCCGAAACTTCTTTTAATGCCGAGTATGGAAAGTAAAACTTTTATTGTAAATAATTTTTATTTCCAAATTTAACTTTATAACTCAAATAGATATTTATGAAACACTAAAACAAGGTACGTTCCGAAAATGAAACACTTATCATTATCATTTATAATGTAGTTGTTTAATCTGATGATTTTACAAAACTTCTCATACCACATCATGGGAGTCTACTTTAAACCATAAGAGATTTATTAGTTTGCACACATTGTCTTCACAATAAAAGCTTCTGGTTACTTTATATAAATCTCTTCCATCATACCTCCATTTAGGAATGATATATTTGTGTCCATATGGTGAACACCATCTTATGAATTGTTTCTAGTATGATTAGCATCCTGATAGTTGTTAATCGAGCAGCTGGAGCATATGTATCGAAGTACTCGATCCCTTGTTAAGAAGACCCTTTTTCCACCAGCCTGGCCATAAATTTGTCTATAGTTTCTTTGGCCCTATTTTTCTTCTTGAAGTTCCATATGCATCCAATGGATTTTCCCCTTTAGGTTGACCAACACCCAACTATTATTAGAAGTTACAGAGTCAATCTCAGCATAGTTTTCTTTTTTCTGGAAAACAATAATCTATGCTTTATTGCCTCATCAAAGGAAGTGGATATACTTCTAGAAAATAATATCTTCGGATTCTTTCAGCTTCCTCACTCACTTTGAAGGTGGCTCAATTATGGTTCTATAATGACATCATGCAGTAAATTCATTTTCTCCGAAGTTTAATCCCTTTTGCTATTTTCAGCTGGATAGGGAGCACTGTCTTTCTTTTTATTTTTTATATTCTTAGGTAATTCCATAAGAATCACGTTCTTGTCTCTGACAGACTTATCTTTGAAGAAATCAGCATCACGAGACACGATGATATGATTAGTTCATAGATCAAAGAATCTTTAAGCATTACTCTACTTGTCATGGCCAAGGAATGATAATCTTAGTGGTCCTTTTTCTAATTTCTGGATCTTGAAATTCATAAGCTTAACACATATTAAACACCCCCACACTGGAATATAACATTCAAATTAATCAGGTATGAACTTGAACCATAGTTCATGAGGAGTTACCTCTGATTGTGCGAAGAATACTCTATAAAAGTAGATGTCAAATTAGCTTCTCCTCGGAAGTAGTTAGGAAGTCATGTCATTAACAACAAAGAGTTCATCACCTCTGTCAATGTATGGGATCTTCCCTTCCAACTCTATTCAATTGTAAGGAGAATAGAGCAGTAGTCTCGTTCACAATACCATGTTCTTTACAAAATGATACACATGTCTATAAATGATCTTCTCCGCCTCAATCACTCCTGAGTCTCTTAAGTTGTTGACCAGTTTGTCATTAGTTTATGCTTTGAAGTCTTTGAACTTATCCAATAGTTCATCTTTGGACTTGAGAAAATATATGAAAGGATAATTTGAGTTATCATCAGTGAAGGTGAGAAACTACTTCATTCCATCCTTCCTGGTGAAGTGTTTGAAGTCACAGATGTTGGAGTGTACAAACTCCAAAAGATTTGTACTTTGGTTCACCCTCTTAAACAATTTTTTTTTACAATTTTTGTTTAAGCACAAACTTTATATTTCTCGATTTCTTTACCCCTACATTTGGAGATAAGACCTATGCTAGATATTGCTCTATTAAAGTGAACATTTTGTAGTGTATGATGCCATAAATCAAGAGTAATCAGAAGTAGTCATTTCATTATACATTCAGATAGAGCAAGAAGATGAAGTTTAATTATTCCTTTGGTACTACAAGCTTTACGAACTAAGCACACATGTAGGACATTATTATTTGTCCTGCATTGATATCCATTCTTAGACCATTATTACACATGACGCTTTCTGAGATCAGGTTCTTGACTACAACATGCACATGCTTCACATTTTACAGAGTAAGCAATTTTCCCGTAGTCAGCTTCAACACCACCATCCTGACTCCCTTCACATCACCTTAAGTCTTGTTCTCCATAGTCACCTCCTCAAAAGAAGGTTCATATGTTGAAAACAAGTCCTTCAAGGAACACACATAAAATAAGGCTCCAGCGTCTACCCATTAGTGACAATTGTCAACATCTCTACCTACGAGACCCTAACAACCAGGTTATGTAAAACCCCTAACCCTTGAATTTTGATTTCTTCCAAATTAAAATTTAATTTATATTAAATTCATTAGTTCCTTCCTTAGAGGTCTATAATATCTCAATTAATTTAAAACCAAATTCTAATTGATTTAAATGTAAAGCATTTAATTAAAATCCTAATTAGATTGGTAAAAACTAAATCCATATAAGTGGTTAAACCTGATTCTAGTACTAATTCTAGAACAAACATTTAATCTTCCTGAATCATATTAAAATGTAATAATTAAATTCAAATCCTCCCAATGCCTACTCATTTGTGTTGGAGTGGGTGGGGTTCCCAACCTATGTGGAGAAGACCCCGGAGTGCGACGAGCGCCGTCCGATGTCGGAGAAGCTCGGAAAGTAGGCGACGAAGTTGCTGCTGTTGCTGCTGGAGCTGCTGGAAGCAGGGGATCCGAGTTCGGCCCGAACTCGGTCCCAGGCCGAGTTCTGGTCGAACTCGGTCTGGCGCTTCCAGAATGTTGGCGTGAGGTTCTGTTTGCTCGACACAGAGTTCTGGCCGAACTCTGTGTCGTCGGGGGCTGAAGCGGATTTTAGGATGAGTTTTCATCATTGGATCTAATCCAACGGTCCAGGTTTGCTGCGGGATTAGGGAGTTATATTGAGTTTTCTCAACCCTAATTCAGAACGCATCATTATCGCAAGGAACACAAGTTTGAGAGAGAAGGAGGCAAGAGTGCCATTACAACTTCGGAGAAGAAGACGGAGGATTGAAGGTCGCCATTCGAAGGAGATCGTGTTCGGGTAATCTCTACTCGTCGTTCTCGCTCTTCGTAGCCTTGTAATCATTGTTCTTATCTCTGAGTGTTGTGGGGATCCGATTTGGATCGGGAGGAGTTTGTAGAGGGTGTAATTCTTCTATTCCATTAGTGGAGGCTTCTCAGGGTTGGACTCCGATCGTCCCGTGTTTTTTTCCCGCAAGGGTTTCCACGTCAAAAATTCTCTGTGTCTGCGTGAATTATTTTTGTGTGTTTGTTTTTTGGGTTCATGCGTTGTATTGCTCGGTCCTCTCGCAGGTACTCTCCGGTTTGGGGAAAGGTTTTCGCGTTTCTTTCCCAACAATTTGAACTCTTAGAATAATGGTCTTCAAAGTTATGTCGAATACAGTATGCGTTCAAATCTATTACACACTTATCTATTGAAATAAATCCAGTACAAATCCCATTTAATTTAAATCAGATTCAAATAAATTCAATCCTAATTAGAGCTATTTTAAACTTATCATATTTTAGATAATTCAAAATCGATCTAAAACTACCTATCCTTATATCTATTGAAATTATTCAAATCCTCACCATCCAATTGTTCCCGTTGTCTCTAAACTCGTAGACATCTCTTTACGGTCTCCACCGATTCAATCCTCGTCATGATCACGCTTTCCGTGCACCACCTATGCATCCCAGACCGACCCCTGATGAACAGTAACCTGATCGCCTTGATACAACCTGTAGACCCCTATCTCGACCCATCACAACAGTGGGGTTAGTTGACCCCTCCAAAAAAAAGCAGTAGTGTAGAGCCTCGTCGATCTTCCCTTAAAATCCCATGGCTCCTAACGATCAGCCCAGAGTCGCCGTCGGCGAGCCCGCAACGGCCGCACCGACAAAAACATGACAGCCAAACATAGTACTGCAAGCTGATAGCAACCCATCTTGTGAGATTTTTGCGCTCTGCTGGCTCGTCGATCAATGTGTCAGTCTTTGTCAGAGCCTTCTCTGACACTTACTCTCCAACCATGACGAGTCACGTCTAGTGGAGATATTGTTTGACTATCCAGAATATAGCTCGAAGTACACTAGCTAGATTGCTTTATGAGAATTCTCTGAGCGGGCATCGTCCTTCCGATATGCCTAATTCTTTCACTCTTTATCTGTACGGAAAGATGTGTGTTGTTTTTTTTATGTGTAAGATTTGACAGATTTCAAAATTCGTGATCGAGCACGACGAATTTGTCCCATATCCGTCAATTTTTATATTATTAGGCACACAAATATGGAGTTATATCTTATCGTACGCTCGTCACCATTGGACTATCAGCGTTGAATTACCCTTTTATGGTATTTTTGTTAGATTATGTAAACTTTCTCCTGTACGACATTTGTGGGGCCCACAAACGGGCAAATTTTGTCAATTTTGCAATATGGGACTTTGTTTTCAATTTTGTAAGTTCCTGTCTCATTTTGAACTCGTTCTAAATTATCTCTTTTTCCATGTCATGTGGGGTCCTCGTGTCGGTATGACTTGACTTTGGTGGTAAGTGTTCACAACTTGACTATTCTAGACTTATGGGCTATGCCTATCGACTATTCTTGTTGTTCTAGACATGTTGGTACTTTCAATCTATTTTTTGAGACAATCGACTTTCGATCAACTACTATTGGCACAATTTTGTGTGTCGTGGCTGTTTGATCTCAATTTTTAAGGTAAACCATATCCTTCATCTTTTACTTCAATTTAAGCAAATTATAATCAAATTTAATCAATTTGGGATAGTTATTGTACCTAATAAGTTAATTATATCTAGATAACTTATCTAATAAAAAACCCAGTTAACTTAAAAAAACCTAGTTAACTTAATCAACAAATAACCTATCTGCCTAAAAATAGAATCCTAATTTGATTTTGTTTGTCTTCTTGATATTAATGGATACTTGTGGATTTGTGTGGAATCCGATGATTGCTAGTAGACCAATATAACTCATGGGTAGTCCTTAGACAACATGGTTCGAAGTTTTTAACTGTCTTACCTCCTAGAGGATCAGGCAAGTACATATATATGTCTTATTGCTCACCTTTACTTTATAGAAGCTATTATACATGTTCATACTGTTAGTTAGTATTGTTGTATTATATCAATGTTGACTTGTGCACGACAGGGTTCTTTGTTCTGATTCTAGTTCGTGATCACTTATTTTTACTCGTTCATCGTGATTCGTATCCGTATAGTTTATGATCACTTATTTTTACTTGTTTACCATGTTTAGTGATTGTGTTACTTGTTCATAATGACACGTATCCATATATCTTGTAATCGTATATGGGTGAGAAAATACGCTAGTAAGAATGTGATCAACCCGTACTGTATCTTTTATTCGTCTGCACTCGAAGGATAATAGTCATGCACCACACACATCAACTTACCGGATCAGACCCTAGCCGTTTACATTCCCTTTTTCTTTTTTCTTTCTGTTCCTTCTTATTTAGACAAACCATAAATATTTAGCCAATATGCAAAGAAGTGCTGAAAGAATATATTCCAATCTATTCTGATGGTTACCTTTAGATTTTCTGAGTAAACTATACAGTCTACTGGCCTCTGAGACATGAATCTATACTAAGTAATGTAACAAAAATTCTAGAGGAGCCCATGAGTTCTTAATTTTTGAAACTCGACTATCAATAGCAGTTGGATTACATGCATTCAGATTTTATTTTTTTTAAGAACCTAAACAAAAAAAATCAATGACCTAAATAGAAAAATAATATCACGTGCCATCATCATATTACAACTTTCTATTTGAGTTTATTTAGTCGAACTGCTAGTAATGTACGGTTCGACTACAAGAACTCAAATATTTAACTTGTTCTGCAATTAAGCGGTTGTGACATGCTTGTGAATCGCTTGCAGAGGAGTTTGATCTTAATATTGTCAAAGTTTGTATGCTTTTTTTTCTTTGATCTTGTTATGTGATCTCTTTTGTAGATAGAACTTGTTATTTAATTATATTTAATGAAAATTGAAGTTATGTTTGTTGGCTTTTGATTTTATTTTTTTTGGGTTTTTTAGTTTTAGGGTTCCATATGGTATCAAAATTTACGTTTATGGCTTCAGAAGAGGATTTGGATCTCATTATGACGATTATTTGGGCTGACCGGCAAAAATAAGGTTCCATATGAATTCAAAATTTACGTTTATGGCTTCATAATGTTCAAAAGAGGATTTGGATCTCGTTTCGACGATTAATTTAGGCTGACAGTCGAAAATAAAAATCTAAATACAAATTTTGAATATTGTGAGATCCTAAAAACTAAACACAAAAATATTATAGAGCCATAAATGAGATCTATCGATCATCTAATTCATAAATGAGATCCAAACCCTCTTCCAAGCCACATTATAATGGTAGAAATAGATATTGATCCCAACTTCTGAGATACAAATATTTGATAATTTTAGTTTTGATGAGTAATAGGTAAGAGGTGACGAGTAAAAAAGGAGCTCAGATTTAATTATCAGTAAATCAAATGCTTTGTGGGAACCCATTCCACACAAATTCTTCCTCATCGCCCGGATCCTTTGCTCACTAGTGTGTTTATTAGGAGCCTCTATGTATTTTTGTGGGCGATGTGGGACTATTCCTCATCTTGGAACAGCCCAAGAACTATGTCAGTGTCCGCTTCTCCTCAAAAGTTCAAGTTATGCTATTATGGATCGGATCATTGTGAGAGTACTCTCTGTCACATGCGTCGATAGAGAGCAACGGCACAAACGCCCGGCCACTTTTCTCCGTCGACGCACATACGACAAATGCATTATCCTCTAATAGTAGGCTGTCATTTGGACCCACTACTCTGACATTGGAGAAATGTTTCTACGAGTTAGACTCGGAAGGTCTTGGTCCACATAAATTTTATCCAACCAGAACCAAATCTCATAAAAAGGTAAACCAAACATGACCATAGTATATATTGGCATAGAATCAAATCTGGCTCCAATCCTAGGCGACTTAGACATAAGGTCAAGGACCTCAAAATTTATAAACAAAGGATCCCAAAATTTTATAAAGGCCCCAAATTTTTTTGTAAAGGCCCCAAAAATTGGTCCCAAAATTTTCACATAGGAGCCCAAGGTCGGCTGCATCTCATCTTTGCAAGAGCCGGTCATGCATAGATATGAAGTTGTCTCTAGTTCAAGGGTCCATCAATGACAAATGATCCTCACGGAGTCCTATGATCTCCATGGGCGAGCCATACCACCATCACCTCCTCTGACCTCTATGGAAGAAGCCGAAAGGACCACTCCTCCGGAAGCCTTACTTTTATCTAAAGAACTGGCCTTAGCTTCCTCGGTAAAACTCTCTCTCTCTCTCTCTCTCTCTCTCTCTATATATATATATATATATATATATATATATATATATATATATATATAGAGAGAGAGAGAGAGAGAGAGAGAGAGAGAGGACGACGATGAGTCTGGCCTGTGCGATGCGGGCATCCACAACGTCGGAGGACTGACAAAAAATGGCCACGATCTGAGCTGGCTTGGGACAAAATGGGGCGCCCCGCGCATGACAACTCAACGGCTAAGGGCATCGCGCGGACGGTCGAGGACCGGCACCATTCTACCACGGGTATAAACGACGGCCGACCAGCAGCCCGTCATGCGGTGCCAAATGGGCATCTCGAAGACGTCGTAAGGACGTCGTGCGCATAGAACGAGTGGCTGGACGGCATCGGCTGTCGTAGGCGTCGTAAGACGTCGGAGGCGCCTTCGGCGTCGTGGGCGAAGCGAGACGTTGAGTTGCCGACGTCGAAAGACGTCGGCCGTCCCGTGAGACTCGGGAGCGCGCGGAGTGCGCGAGGCGTACGTGTGGAGCGATGAAGAAAAAGCCAGTGTGGACAAGATCCGCACGAAGAGTCCGAAGCGACATGACAACCGGCTAAAAATCGTATGCGGGGAGACACACAATTTAACAGTGCCCGCACGTGCTGGTTAAAAAAGAAAAGAATATATATATATATATATATATATATATATATATATATATATATATATATATATATATATTTCAGCATGTGCGGGCTCAGTTAAATCGTGTGTCTCTCCGCACATTATTTTTAGCCGGCCGTCATATTATTTCGGACTCTTCGTGCAGATCTTGTCCGCACTGGCTTTTTAATCATCACCCCACATGCACACCCTGCGCACTCTGCGCGCTCCAGAGCTCCACAAGACGGTCGTGCCGTCTTTCAACGTCCGCAACTCAACGCCTTGCTTCGTCCCCGACGTCTTCATGATGTCTACGATAGCAGATGCCGTCCAGCCACCCGTTCTATGCGCATGACATCCTTACGATGTCTTCTCGATAGGGCTGAAAATCGAACTAACGAGCTCGAACAAAGAGCGTTCAAGCTTGGCTTGACTTAACTATCGAACGAGTTTGATTCGAGCCGAGCTTGGACCGAGCCGAACACAAGCCGAATGCGAACGGTTTGAATTGTTTTATAGTCCTAGTAGTGAGTATTTATATGACATGTTGTATAGACTATCACACTGTTTCTCTCAAAATTTAAAGATTTTTTTATTGAATTACTTATGCTCTTTACATCATAAATTTACCATCATATAAAGAACATAAAAATGAATAAAATGTCTAAGACAAAATGTATTTCTATCTATTAAAAAGAGGCATAACATATAGAAAAAAGTTCTAATATGAGAAACCGAACCGAGCTCGAGCCTGTTTGCGAACAAGGTCGAGTCGAACAACCTATGGTCGAACTCGGTATTGATTAGTCCACGAACGAGCTTAAACCGAGCTTGGAACGAGTCGAACACGAGCCGAATGCGAATGGTTTGAATCGCTTTACAACCCTACTTCTCGACGTCCTTACGACGCTGCACGATGTGCTGCGTGGTCGACCGTCGTTTATACCCGTGGTAGAATGGTGCCGGTCCTGGACCATCCGTGCGGCGCACTAGCTATTGAGTTCAACCTTAGGATTTGAACTCGAGTAGCCAAGCTAAATTCCTTCTACCTTAACCACTTGAGTTGAAACTATTTGGTTGTTATATATCTTATTAGATAGTTTAATACTTAGTTTATTTTTTTAATTAATGGAGTATTTAGGTAGTTATTTAGTTATTTATTGTTACTTTTTAAATTTATTAAAATGGTTGATTATATTATGCGGCTTAGACGGCCCATATATATATATATATATACATATATATATATATATATATATATATATATTTTGCTAACTAATTCATAAATTTGATATTAAACTCACAAGCTATGGAATAAAGCTCATGAATTCATAAAACATGATTAATTTGACTTAATCTTCTTTATAATTCAACTTCATCAAGCTTTCGTACATTATAGTGAGTTGAGTTTGAGCTCAATTTTTTGGACTTTTCTCAAGTTTTAGCTCCACTTTTCCGTAGGAAGCACAAGCTGCACGGAAGGGTGCTTTGTCAAATCTTGGCTCGTTAAAAGTACACCTAGCTACATATTGGTATTTTGAAGACCTAAATCTATTCCAAACTGTAAGAGGATCAAACAAATTACAAGTTTAAGATTCAAGCTTATCAATTTAAACCTTCAACTCATCCATATCAATCATCACAGATAAGGAGGATATTTTTTGATTATATTATTGTTATCTTAGATTATTCTGTTCTATCTTTATTGTTACTAAATTTCTTATAAATAAGAAGGTCATCAATGTAATCGGCATGGTTGAGGTTTTTAACCCTCCTCCATATGTTGATTATGAGATTTTCATCTACCTTTTTTTCTTCTTGGTATCATAGCAGGTTGTGATCACTCGACACAACACTGTTTCTTCCAAATACATCACACCAATCCAAATAATACCACACCCAAAATTCAATCCAAACGCTGACACATCACACTAAATCCAAACAATCCTACACATCAAATCCAAACAATCCCAAATTCCACTGATACAGAAAATTTCGCACCAAAACCAAATCCAAACAATCCCAAACACCAAAACCAAATCCAAATAATCCCACATACCAAATCCAAATAATCTCACTGATGCATCACACCAAATTCAAACAACCCAACATTCCAAATTCAAACAATCTCACACATCAAATCCAAACAATTCCATTGATTTAGAAATTTTCGCACCAAAACTAGCAGATGATTTCATTAGTTGGCACAGATCTGATCGTCTTCTTCGTGGGTAGAATCGAAACACTTTCTGAAGAAACTCTCAGTGCGTGATTGACTTAGACACAGTCCATGCTATGTGGGAAGCTCTCAAAAGCAATACTAGACAAAATAAAGGACAAAAGATAGTGGATGAACTTGATGTTCTCTCTCAAACAAGCTCATGAAGATGGTGGATGAACTACTCTGAAATCATTATGTTAAAAACTATACATGTCCACCACGCACAGTTTGAGGAAAGATGTTAGAGGATCAAACAAATTACAAGTTCAAGATTCAAGCTTATCAATTCAAACCTCCAACCCATCCATATCAATCATCATGGATAAGGAGGATATTTTTAATTATATTTTTGTTATCTTAGATTATTTTGTTCTATCTTTATTGTTACTAAATTTCTTATAACTAAGAAGGCCATCAATGTAATCGGTGTGGTTGAGGTTTTTAACTCTCCTCCATATGTTAATTATGAGATTTCTATCTACCTGTTTTTCTTTTTCTTTTTTCTTCTTTTTTTTTCTTCTCAAACATGCATGATGTGGTATCTAAATCTTCACCTACTTTTATATGTTTTTGGTACATCATAGATGAATGGTAGCAGTCATTTTTTTTTCAATATTCTATATATAGATAAATATGGAGGATTCTAGGTAGAATCCTATCAAATTTTTTGCCATTAAATTTACTTTGAGGCTCGAAAAAATACTAGCTAATTGTTAAAATGCTGAATAAAAATTTATACAATATTAAATATTTGTCTATATCTTTCTATTTCTATAATACTAACATCATTATATGGCTCGTTTGGGTATTTCTAACTTCTAAGGTATTTGATTAGTAGTTTTAAGGTATATGAAAGTCGTTATGATATTCTCGTTTCACACACACACACACACACTCACACACACACACACACACACACATACACACATATATACACACACACACACACACACACTACCTACTACCCATTGTACATTGTCTAAACAGTTTATTATGGTTTTTTAATTCTAAAATACTTGTGAATTTTATGGATGCTACAGTGGGAGCAACACTACCTGTGAAGCATAAATCAGTTGGTGTTCTTGATCGAAGGGAGAAAGTGCTTAATAGTTGAACCATTCTCTATTGTTCGAGTTGCTTGGAGCAATAACATACCCAAAGAATCCACCCACTACAATAAGAGGTATTAACGACTCCAAAATATGTCACATATCCCGTTAAAAATGTCACTAACAATGTTTAGTGACTTCATCAATGTCGCGGAATGTCGCTTTGGCGACATATAAGGAACACACTAATTTGTTACCATTTTAGCAATGCTCAGCGATTACATATGTGTCACCAATACATTGACTCGGCACGACACTCTCGTAGCAATATAGCAACTTCAAAAAATGATATGGCAAGTATGTCTTGTCAGCAACTTTAGCGACATCTAACAGTGTTCCGAGACACTTTTTTTTTCCTTCAGTTAGTAACGCCAGCCAAAGTCACTAGACGTTGCTACATTTCTAGATAGCGATATTCTGATACCAGTTAGTGATGTACGGTGATGTTTTGATACCATGTAGAGACGTTATGATACCATATAGTGACACATTGTCACTAGATATCGCTAAATACAAAAATAATAATAATAATAATAATAATAATAATAATAATAATAATAATAATAATAATAATAAAGGTAAACACAGAATGGGTTGGACTAGTATGAGAATAGTAAAAATGATAAAGTGAGCTTCGGTCCCAAAAATTGTGTCGTCAAAAATTGATATGAAAAAAAAAGAATAATGCTAAGTTTACTGACAACTCCTTACAACTAAATCTTCCCCTGCTAACATGGTCTCACCCGCCCCCACCCATCTCCTCTCCAATGGAGTCCAACCACGTGACATTTGGTTATAAGATGGTTATAACATGGTTGTAATCATAGAATTATCCAAAAAGTAATATAAAATCTAGAATTTAGAAAGTGGGGCCAAAAATAAAATTTACTATTTTACAAAATGAGTTTCTACAATATAGAATTTAGAAATTACGAGACCCAAACCTTAGGTCCTATGGATGGGACGAGACGAAAATCCAGAAATTGAAACCGAAAATAGAAGTTACTATTCAACCAAATAAGTTTTAAATTTTAATTTTAGAAATGGATACCGGGATGAGCCTTACTAGTGATGCTCTAACAACTAACAACTCCTAGGGCTGCAAATGAGCCAAGCCGTTCGCGAGCTGCTCGAAACTCGGCTGATAAAAGCTCGTTTGAGCTCGGTTCGTTTAGTAAACAAGCTGAGCTCAAGCTTCATTTCCGAGCTCGTTTAATAAACGAGCCAAGCTCAAGCTTAGAAGTACTCGACTCGTTTGAGCTCGCGAGCTGGCTCGTTTAGGAGCTCGTTTGTTCTTTATTGAATTTTATATATATATATATATATAATATATAATATATATATATATATATATATATATATATATATATATATATATATATAATATATATATGTTAGTCCCGGGGCTTGATCGAAGATGGTAAAACAGATGCAACAGAGATCTACGAAGATACAAAAACCAAATAACCCGATTACAATATGGAGGAGAAAAATAGAGAAGAGAAGATCTCTCGTTCTTCCTTGCAAAGTGTTGCAATTGCGACAGAACGAGGTACAATAATCTAGAGAAAGATGAGAAGAAAAAAAATGCTGGGGTGTCAAAACACCGTTGCTCAAAGCAAGATTCGCCCCACACGAACTACTTTCAGGAACCAGCAAGTTTGAAAAACTTGTGGAACGCTCGAAGTCACCTCTGTTCTGACTCCTCGGATGGACTTGCAATGGCGGCAGCAGCTCTCTCTCTTTCTCCTTTTTTGACTTATTATTTCGTAGTTACCACAAAGTAGGCCAGAAGAGAGTATTTATAGAGAGATGTTGGAAACCCTAGCCACCTTTTCAGTTATGGAAAGATTGAATCAAATCCCAAAAAGATAGCAACGAGATTAATTCAAATCCCACAAAGATAGCAACGAAATTAATTCAAATCCCACAAAGATAGGATCTGAATTAATCGCATTGAATCAGTCTTTCCATCTTGTAGTCTGCACAGTCAGTGGAACCCTTCATACGGCAGCAGCAGCAGCCTGGCCACATGAGCCTCATGGCCGCATGGACCACATGAGCCGCAAGGACCGCATGGACCGCATGGGCCGCATGGTCCGTATGAGCCGCATGGACCGCATGAGCCGCATGTGCCGCATGGACTGCATGAGCCGCATGGACCGCATGGACCGCATGGACCGTATGGCCGTATGAGCCGCATGGACCGTATGAGCCTCATGGACCGCATGTGCCGCATGAGACCGCATATGAGCCGCATGCTGCATAAGACCGCATGGCCGCATATGAGCCGCATAAAGACCGCATGACTGCTGACGTGCTAAGTGTAAAGTGCGCCAACAAAACGGCACATTACGCCTCATGAGCCTATGAGCCCGAGTCCGATTCTGAGTCCGAGTCGCTAAGCCCCTTTGGGGCTTAGCTCCAAATGGAATTAATCCAAGAGAATGACAAAAGCTTAATGCTTAATCCTTGGAGCCTTATTCTTACCTCCTAGTAAAATCACCCACATGGTTCCTCCTTAGGGTCACCACCCTATGTGCATCTCTCAACAACACAACCAAGTATATATGTTGAGATAACTCATGGTGCATTTCCGATGTGGGACTAAAATTTTACAAGGCATGTTGAGAGCTAGCTCTCTTCATGTAAAGAAAGCACCAACAATCCCCCACATATCACAACATATATATGTGTCCAGGGTTGAGCGTTCCCCACAGTAACTGTCCATTTTGTATTAGGATAGATGTCGCTGACGACTTGAATCTTTCCGTATGGGTTAAATAACAATGTGATACAAGAATGGACTACGCCTTGAATTCTGTACCACAATTGTAATTCTTCCCACTCACAAAGTGTAGTTACGTGTGTTTCTGGCTGCACATTAAAGGCCCTATGCTAGCCTGGTTTCAGTGTATAATTTTGGGCGTCTACAAGTTTACCCTCAAGAGACGGCCTGATATCTCTTTCTATACACTATAGGTGAGTTCTTTATTAAAGAGATATGGCATGAAGCCTTGCGCTTCCTTGTGGTGCTACGCCGCTATAACATGGCCTGAAGCCGAGGCATTACCCCTACCTGGGAATCTCATCGTAGTGTCATACTACTGTAGCATGAGGTCTCAGCCGCTTTGTAGTGCCAATCTACTCAGCATGAAGCCTAAGGCTTCCTTGCGGTGTTACGCCGCAACGACATGACTTGCAAGGCCGAGGCTTTACCCCTACCTGGGTACCTCATCGTGGTGTCGTGCCACTGTAACATAGGGCCATCCTCCCCTTTGTAGTGCTGTCTACAACTCTTTAATTACGTCATACAGCATTAGGCTACCTGCCTATTTGCGGTGCTACGCCGCTATGACTTGGCTTGCAAAGCCGAGGCATTACCCCTACCTGGGAACCTCATGGTGGAGTCACCCTACTGTAGCATGGAGTTTCACTCCTTGTAGTGCTGCTCTACCGTGCTTCCTATAAAGTACACCAGGCATTCACTCTGCCTGAGAACTCATTAAGGCGTTTAAGCCAACCTTCTACAGGATCTATTTTTTCTGCAGAAAATACATAGTAGACAACAGTGATTATGGGTCCGTATCCCTTCCATGTTCCAGAGAACAAGTACCCACTGTTACCTGATAGTTTCCCAGTCAGTGATCCTCCTTTGAACCAAAAGTTAGATTCCTAGTAGATTTCTCTTTGAACTAATAGCATAAAACTTTATGGTAGGATTACAAAGACACACTATCATAATGCCTTCAAGCCCATTTTACAAGCTGTGTCATCGACCAACTGGCACTTGAGGCCCTTTGTGAACGGATCTGCCAGGTTCTCCTGACTCCGAACATCAACCACTGTAATTACACCTCTTTTGATAAGATCATGTACTGTCCTGTGCTTCAACCGTACAGTCCTCTTCTTCCCGTTGAAGAGGTCATTTGATGCCACTGCCGCAGTCACCAGGTTGTCACAGTATATCGGTATCGCCGGTATCTGAGCCCCAACCACTGAAAGATCATACATGAGCTCCCGAAGCCATTCCGTTTCATCTGCTGCAGTTTCGAGTGCATAGAATTCAGATTCCATGGAGGAACGAGAGAGTATAGTCTGCTTCTTCGACTTCCACGATATAGCAGCTCCACCCAAGGAAAAAATATATCCACCTGTGGATCTCTCGCTTTCCACCTCTGAACAACAGCTAGCATCACTGAAGCCTTTCACTACTGTCGGATACCCGTTGTAGTGCAGTGCATATGTCTGAGTCTTCTTGAGATATCTCATCATCCGCTTCACAGCTTTCCAGTGCTCAACCCCTGGGTTGCTTGTGAACCGACTCAGTATTCTCACGGTGAAAGCTATGTCAGGCCTTGTGGCAGTGGTTGCGTACATCAAACTTTCGATAATGCTAGAATACTCCAGCTGCCTGAAGCTTTCCCTCGAGTTTGGCTTCAGCTTCTGATCACACCTGTATGGCGTATCGATCCCTGGAAGATCCTTATACCCATAGCGTGTGAGCATCTTCTCAATGTAGTGAGATTGTGACAGCGCTACTCCAGTATCTGTCCGGATGATCTTTATGCCCAAGATGACATCTGCATCCCCCAAGTCCTTCATACTGAACTTGGTTGAGAGGAACTTCTTTGTCTCTGTGACATAGCCTATATCCGTACCTAGGATTAGCATGTCGTCCACGTACAGACAAATGATGACTTCTCTTCTATCAGCGAACTTTGTGTAAACACATTTGTCCGTCTCGCTGACTGTGTAGCCGATTGACCTAATAAATTTGTCAAACTTCTCATGCCACATCTTGGGAGCTTGCTTCAAACCATACAATGATTTCACCAACTTGCAGACTTTGTCTTCAAGACCTTTGACGATAAATCCATCTGGTTGTTGCATGTAAATCTCTTCGGTCAGCTCCCCATTCAGGAATGATGTCTTTACATCCATCTGATGTATCACCAACTTATGTATAACTGCTAGAGCGATTAACATTCTGATGGTTGTCATCCGAGCTACTGGAGCGTACGTGTCAAAGTAGTCTATCCCCTGTTTCTGAGAAAATCTCTTGGCTACCAGCGTGGCCTTGAACTTGTCAATAGTTCCATCTGCTTTCATCTTCTTCTTGAAGATCCATTTATATCCGATGGGCTTTTCTCCTTCAGGTAGATCTACCAACACCCATGTGTTATTGGAGGTGATAGAGTCAAACTCGTCATTCACTGCCTCCTTCCAGAAGATAGCATCTCTGGTTTTCATCGCCTCATCATAGGTAAGCGGATTTGCTTCCACATGATAGGTGACAAAGTCATCTCCGAAATCTTTCGGTCTCCTCGCTCGCTTAGCTGACGGCTCTACGAGTTCTGGTACAAGAGTTGTTTCATCAATAATAGCTTCTTCTTGGACTACTGGCCCATATGAGATTTCAGTCTCATTTGCACCTACATCATTTTCCGGAATGTCCGAAAGAACAATGTTTTTGTCTTTTGCAAACTTGTCTTCAATGTATTCAGCATCGCGAGATTCGATGATATGATTTGACTCAATATCAAGAAATCTTCTAGCATCACTCTTCTCGGCATACCCCAAGAAGATCGCCTTCGTAGTCCTTGTCCCTAGCTTCTGAATCTTCAGATCTGGGAGCTTCACATACGCCAGACACCCCCATACTCGAATGACATTCAAGTTAGGTCTGACTTTGAACCAGAGTTCATGAGGAGTTACGTCCGAAGTTGCATATGGCACTCTATTTAGAATAAAAGTGGCCGTCAATGCAGCTTCTCCCCAGTAGCATTTAGGAAGACCCGCGGTTAGCAGCATTGAGTTCATCATTTCTGTCAACGTTCTGTTCTTCCTCTCCGCTACTCCGTTGGATTGAGGAGAATATGGAGCAGTAGTCTCGCATATGATTTCATATTTTTTGCAGAACGATACGAATTCATGAGATCTGTACTCCCCACCTCGATCACTTCTTTACCTCTTGAGTTGTCCAGTCTGCCGTTCAGCTTCAGTCCTGAACTCTCTGAACTTCTCAAAGGCTTCGTCTTTAGACTTGAGCAAGTAGACGAACGTGTATTTTAAGAAATCGTCGATGAAGGTTATGAAATACTTCATCCCGGACTTCGTAGAGAAATGTTTGAAGTCACAGATATCGGAGTGCACCAACTCCAGAAGATCTGTGCTTCGATTGACCCGATGAAAGGGTTTCCTAGTGATCTTCGTCTGAGCACACACTTCACACTTCTCCACCTTACCCCCACATTTGGCGATAAGTCCTAGACTAGACATTTTGTTAATTCTTTTACAATGAACATGTCCTAGTCTATTATGCCACAACTCAAGAGAATAATCAGAAAATGCAACTGCATTAATGTCATCAAACTGGTTGACAAGCTGAATTTTAAACATTCCTTCGGTTAGATAAGCCTTCCCGAAGTATGTTCTCTTCTTGGACATCACCATCTGACCAGCAGTGATGTCCATCCTCAAGCCTGCATTGCAGAGCAGGCTCCCAGAGATCAGGTTCTTGGCAATCGCCGGAACATGCTTCACACCTTGAAGCGTCAGAGTGTTTCCAGAAGTGAGTTTCAGTTCCACGGTCCCGATCCCCAGAACTTCAGCTTGGCCCTGGTTCGCCATGACAACCTTCTCAGGTATCGGCTGGTACGTGACGAACCATTCCTTGCCAGAACAGACATGGCAAGTCGCACCAGTGTCTATCCACCAGTCAGAGTCAACCCCCATAGTTGTGACCTGTCCAATCATAGCAACAATGTTAGAAACCAATGAAACCTTATTAGGCTCACCTTTCTCTGATTGTTTAGGCTTAGATCTGCATTCACTCTTGTAGTGGCCTTTCTTGCCACAATTGTAACAAGTCACGTGGGACTTAGTCTTCTGTTGCTTGAAAGAAGGACCCTTCATTTTTAGATTAGTGAAGTCATTCTTCTTGGAATGAGAAGCCGCCTGCTTCCCCTTGGGAACTCTCGTTTGCACTAGATTGGCTTTAGCCAACTGTTTGGACAGAGTGTCCACCTTCTGTTGGGAACGCATCTCGTCCTCAACATGGATCTCTTGAAGTAGATCTTCCAAGCTAATGTCTAGCTTCTTTCTGAGCATCCTTGCATAGAAGGTACTCCATCCAGCAGGAAGTTTTGAGACGATCCATCCAACGACAAACTTGTCGAGAAGGGGCATCTATTCGTCTTCCAGTTTCTGACGCAGCTTCAGAAATTCCTTCACCTTTGGCAACATGGACTTCTCGTCCTCAAAGAGCAATTTGTGATATTTTTCAACCACAAACATCTTGCTTCTGTTCCTGTCTTCTTCATACAGATTTTTCACAGACTCTCATATGTCTCTGGCAAGTTCCTTCTTCGAGTAGGATTCTGCCAGGAAATCCTCCATAGCATTCAGGATGAGAAGCCTGCAGATGCTATTTTTCCTTCTCCACTTGGCCTGGAGTTTGGTAGCCGCGTTGATTGCGGCAGTAGATCCAGTGTCTGGAACAGAGGGTTCTTCCTCCAACAGAACATGATCAACGTCTTTTAGTTGAAGAGTTAGGCAAACCTTTCTCTTCCAGACTTGATAATGCTCTCCATCGAACTTTTCCAACTTGCAGAAGTCCGATTGGAGAAGCGAAGTATTAATGTTTTCCATCTACACGGATCTTGCTTTGAGATTGTTAGTTCCGGGGCTTGATCAAAGATGGTAAAACAGATGCAACAGAGATCTACGAAGATACAAAAACCAAATAACCCGATTACAATATGGAGGAGGAAAATAGAGAAGAGAAGATCTCTCGTTCTTCCTTGCAAACGTGTTGCAATTGGGACAGAACGAGGTACAATATATATATAATGTGTGTGTGTGTGCGCGCGTGCATTATATATTTATGTCCTTAATAATTGATATTAAGGAACATTTTTAATTAAAATTTTATAAATAAATTGTTAATATTACAAGTAATTGAATTAGAACATAACTAAATTAAAATCGGACTTGTTAAGCTTGAAATCAAGCTTAGTGAGCTTGAAATAAAGTTGATCGAGCTTGAAATCAAGCTTAATGATTTTGAGCTTATCAAGCTTGTTTATCAAGCTTGTTTATCAAGCCAAGCTCGAGCTCAAACCAAGCCAAGCTCAAGCTTAATATAAACAAGCTCGAGCCAAGCTCGAGCTCTAAAATAAAAAATTTATCAAGCTCAAACTCGAACTTGAGCTCGATTAATTCTAGTCAAGCCAAGCTCAAGCTTACAAAAGCTTGGTTCGGCTTGGCTCGTTTGCAGCCCTAACAACTCCTAGACATGGAAAGATCGTACTTCCACGTGGATAGAGATCTTTGGACTTATTCTAATCACATTTTCAAGTGGCTTGAGATCTTCCACATATGGCTCCACAAGTTCTCATGAATCTCAACTAATTAAGCACAACATATATTTTTGCTTCACCAATCCAATCATTCATATATCCCAACAATTAATAAGCATTCAACTCAAAGGGCTTCCAAAAGTACAAGGACCCTTGTTCCTAGGCTCCATGTTCGCGTGCACAAATGAGAACAAGTGTGAACTTTTTGGAGGTGACAAGCTTTGCTTATATGCTCCCTCTTGATGAGCTTGCAAGCTAAAGCTAAGCATTGTCAATTTATAATGTCTTCAAGTCCAACCTACCTTTTGCCAATTAATGCATGAAGATCTTGATGTGTGCGCCCTATACATTCTTGTAAAATGGAAGTATTATTTGAGTTAGTTTTTATTTATTTTATTTTATTTTTTGAAGTGTTCTTTTTTTTTTTCTTCGGACCGACAAACAAGATCAAGAAAAAAAATTCAAACCATGTCCATCTTTACGGGACCTTTCCTTTCCGCGAACCAAACGAGGCCTTAAGGAATGCTTGGTCCTCGAAAGAGAAATTAAGTTTCTTATCTATTTAAAATTAAAATTCATGTCAGTATCTTTTCTGTATTTGATAAATAAGAAATACATTCAAGAAATACCATTTAGG
Organism: Iris pallida; assembly: GCA_029216955.1. Taxonomy (NCBI): domain Eukaryota; kingdom Viridiplantae; phylum Streptophyta; class Magnoliopsida; order Asparagales; family Iridaceae; genus Iris; species Iris pallida. Next base: position 10,986,844 of record JANAVB010001399.1, read on the forward strand.
TTTTTTTTTAATATTTGGTTGGTGCGTAAAAGGAAAGGAAGAAAAATTAGTATTTTAATAACATTCTTATATTTTAAAATAAAAAATAACATCATGAAAATTCAAAAGTAATAAGTTAAATAGACAATAACACATTTGAGTAGGACTGTTGTCGTTCTAAATTTTCGTAATAAATGTTGATAAAGAAAAACAGAAAATCAATCCTATAGACTCTGAGATTAACCATCTTCCTCCTTATTATTTTTTTTTGTTAGAAAAATATTTTCGAAGTTTGTGGCTACCAAAGGAAGAAAAGTAACAACTTTTCTTTCTTTTGATTCCTTAAATTCGTGAACAAAATCACACTTATCCCTCCTTTCATGTGAACTGTTTCGACATTTCTAGCTTCACTTGGTCAACAATGGTGAGGTTCATGTTCATGTTAGTTTTAGTTAGCTTGACCTAATAGAATCGGTTAGGCGTTGGAAGTTTTATCGATAGTCGAGCTACAGGTTGGTTCGTCAACTATGAGCCACGTATTGGTTTTGCATGATCCATATCTTATTTGCAACATAATCAGTATCAAATAAGTCTATTGTTTAAGGCCAATGTTAATAGCACTCCACAAAAGGGTTTGACTATCATTATTATTGTATTTTTGGACCGACAAAATTTTGAAAATTTTGACAGTCTATGATTGCAAAACTTTTGATAGTCATAAGCGACTGCTAATTTTTTTTTATATAATTTTACTATGTGCAAGACTGCAGAAAATTGACTTGGTCTTGTTTAAATGACAAAAAAAATTCCAGTCAGCGGAAAGAAACCACTGTACCACATGGCAACGTGCGATTGGTCGGAGCAAACACAATAATGTCAGCTCCGGCTAACATAGGCCAGAAAGAACCGGCCAACCGTGCACGCATGTGGGTTCTTTCACCGTCTGAGTTCACGCGATGTTAAACGATACAACTGTTATAATTTTTTGATAATTGGACTATTTTTTTGGGTTGATGTAGTACAGCCGTCAGGTCCCATCTGTCGGTATATCTTTCTCTATTCTCTGAATAGGGAGAAAAAGTAAATGGCTTTCCATACTTGGCTACAAATTTGGTCAATTTTGGACTTATATATACTGATGGGGATAGTTTGGTTCTTTTCTACATCTTTTGTTATGTTGATCAATTCAAGTGCAACTTTACTTCTAGTAATTTAATGTTATTTTTTAATTAGTACATTTTGTTTTCAATTGTGAGTTCCGTTGCATGAGTCGGTAATATTGACGAGTTGTGATGGATATCAAATCAGTGTTGTCTTTGGTTGCCGAAACTTGTGACATGAAGTCATGAAGTGCCCCTTGATGTTTCATTCGTAATTGCCTCCAATATTGTTTCCTACATTGATGATTGATGACCTCCTCTCGTCGTCACCAACTTTTAGTTAATGTTGTTTGATGACATTCTAGTTGGTAGTAAGCAAAAGACCTAAGTACAATTGACATCAACTAATCACAAGCAGTGTTCTAAAAATCGGCCTAGGCGTCCGCCTAGGCGCCGGCCCACCGCACCGAAAACCTCCTAGGCGGTGGGCTAGGCGGCTAGGCGGGCCCTAGGCGCCCCTAGGCGGTGGATTTTTTGAATTTTTTTGATTTTTTTTTTTTGATTTTGTTTATTCTTAGTTGTATTTTGGATATTTGTTTGGGTTTTAAGATAGTATTTGGATTTTAGAACATTTAAATTTCAAATTTCAAATTTCAAAATTTTTAAAATTTTCAAAATTTTCAAAAAAAAAAAAAAAAAAAAAAAAAAAAAAAAAAAAAAAAAAAAAATTCTAGGCGGCCGCCTAGGCGCCGGCTAGGCGGGCTAGGCGCTAGGCGGACCTCCACCGCACCGAGTCCGCCTAGCGATTTTTACAACATTGATCACAAGTCGATATATATGGAAATGGAATCACTACTATAATGAGTTGAACATGTCACAAGCTTTGGTCATTATATGCCCAAAATATGATTCCACTTGATAATAATTACTACGAATTCTTATGGAATTCGAAGAATCCATGAGCTTGGATCCAAGAAAATTATTATGAATTTGGTGTAATTTTACTGTCCAAATATGTCCAGGAAAACCATTTCTGTGTATGTAAAAGTTGTACAATTGTGCAAGATCTAAACCATTTTTTATTATGTACAAGTTGTACAATTGTATAAGACTTAAAACTTTGGAAGATCTCAAAAATTTTAACCTCGATATATATTATTAATATAAATTTTTTTTTTAGATTTAAACCTTCTTATTTTTTTTTTTCAGAAACTCAGAAGATTAAGAAAAATCTTTTTATAGTGTTTTTTTACTAGTAAAACTTTATTAAACATCACTAGAAGAAAGAGGAGTTACATTGGAGTGATTAGTAAAATATTCCTCAGCGTAGTTAGGCGATACACACAGGGGGAGACGAAAAGGAATTAGTAATATTGTTGTGATTGCATAGTTTGCTAGATTTTGGGCAACCTTAGTAACCCTCTCTCCTTGCGAAGTTGAAGGAGATTGATAATGGTTAAAAAAGAGAGAGCTCTTATTTAGTATTTGTACGGAATTCTTAGGGTCTACTTCAATTGGCAATTGTTGAGATAACGATTATGAGATATTTTTAAGTACCGGCTATGAGTGGTCCGATTTTGAACTATTTTAAGTTATCGATTTTTAAACCAATATACTGAATGTTTGATAATTCATTATGAGCGGTTCTGAATTTTTTTAAATTAATAAATTACTTATATGAACAAATATAAACAAAAGTCCATCCAAAGAAATATTATATTATTTCTCCCAAGCAATAACTTATACACTCATATAACTTGTAAAACCATAAAATGCTTTGGGAGCAGGGGCAGATCCAGAAACTATAGCTAGGGTGGGCTACCAAAAGTTTGGGTGGGCTGAAAGTGGTTTAATCCATATAAAAAAAAAAAAAAAAATTACATGAAAAAATGGTAAAAAAAATATTTTGGGGGTGGGCTCCAGCCCACCCCAAGCCAAGCTTGGCCCCGCCCCTGTTTGGGAGTGGTAAATCATAAATGTTGAGAGCAAAATTTTATTATCACATCAAATATACCCTAAAAATTTATGGCAACCATTCACTACTACATCAAACGGACCACAAAATTAAAAAAACTCACATTCTGAGGAAGTAGATGGGACCTTAAGAGAAACAAAGATGAGAAAAAGTAAATATGGTAGGGTATTAGTAGTTGTAACTATATTTTTTGATAATATTATAAATGGAAGAAAAATAAAAACTCTCAAAATATTTCGATTTTCAATTTGGAATGTTTATAAAGACATCCAAAACTATAAACTGTTTTTTTTTCTTCTTGTGAGCAGATCAAAATCAATGACTCAAAAAAATTATTAAATAAATTTTTTTTTAAAACACTTCATAAACGGTCAGCTCAATTTTTTTTTTCTAAAACCGATAAAAAATATCATTGCTAAATAGAAACTTATAATGTTACAAACGACCCATGGTCGACCTGATCAACTGGCTATTCTATTGATCCGTCAATCAGTCCACCTACCACCCTGCATTGCATGATAGAATTTTTTGCCATCATATCGTTAACCTCAATTAGGGATGCAACTCGGACGGGCTAAGTCCGATCAAGTAAACCCGCCAGTGGGTTGGGTTAGGGTTGAAGATACTCAGGTTAAATTATTTGAATCCGATTAAAAATTAGGTTGGGCTCGGGTTACCCAAAGAACCCAAAACCATATATATATATATATATATATATATATATATATATATATATATATATATATATATATATATATATATATATATATATGAAGAATAGGTGATTTTATTGATACTACTATTTACAATTACACAAGCTTAAATGTGACAATCATCTAATCAGTAAAACCCATACATCTAATATCACTATTTATATTGTTAATGATGCCTATGGTAGACGTCCTCTTGCCTTCAAAAATGCGATTGTTTCTTTCACGCCAGACGTGCCAAACTGCTGATAAAAGCTTGATTCTGGCTCTAGTGTAAATCACCACTCCCTTGGTTTTCAGTCCTTGGATCTCATCTGCATTGCATTGGAGTCCCTCACAATTCCTGTTAGGCAGCCCCAGCTTTTCCCTAAAGTGATGCCATATGTAGCCAGACATTGGGCATGTGAAAAATAGGTGGTCTCTTGTTTCCTCAACACGCTCGCAGAGTATACACATGGGGTTATTGATTTGGACCCCAAAATTTCTTAACCTGTCCTTCGTCAGTAGACGACCGCGGAGACCTTTGTATAAACACAGCTTAAACTTTGTAGCCGCCCCTTTACCCAAACTAACTCAGCCCATTCAACCGGAGCTAGGTGTGGCCGCAGCTGAGCATAAGCCAATTTATTGCAGAATTCCCCATCTGCCGATCCCTCCCAATGCCAGCAATCCTCCGCCTCCTCCGGGTTCAGCTGAATTCGACTTATTTCATCCTCGAACCAGCGACCCTCTTGTCGGGATGACAGGTCCCAAGCATTGTTGTGTATGAGGGTGCTTACGGTATCATGATTCCCCACCAGTTCGTATGTTGGCCATCCGAGCTTGTCGATTAGGCTCTCGTGTTGAATCCAGGGATCAAACCATAAGCTGGTATTGCATCCATCGCTAATAACCCGAGTTATAAGGCTCTTCAGCTTGTCCCTTCTTCGGAGTAGATTCTTGAAAGTTACGAAAAAGTTATTATCAATCTCTTGAACCCAGAAGTTCCCCGATCGGACATATCGACTTCTCATCCGTTAGGCCCATAAGGATTTGCCCTGTATAAACTTCCAAGCTAATTTCATTATGGCAGCTTCTCGTATTACCCATAAGGATCTGAGACCCAGTCCACCTTCTTCCTTCTCTAAGCAGAGTTCTTCCCATGAGATGGCGTGTATACCACATCTCCAAATAAAATTAGCACACAGATTCTCAATTCTCTTTATTGTTTTATTTGGGATATATAGAACTTGCATCCAGTATATAGTGATAGCAAGAATCACTGCTCTCACCAATTCAATTCTTCTACCGAACGATAGAACTTGTGATTGCCACCCTTCCAATCTGTTATGGACGTACTGGAGTAAGCCCGAACAGTCAGTATCCCGTACATAATTTATGGATAATGGCAATCCAAGGTACTTGACCGAAAGCTGACCCAAGCCAATTTGTAGCAATTCCGGCCACCAGTCCTTCTGTGGACAGTCTTTATTTACATATAGCATAATTTTATCTTTATTAAGTTGAAGGCCAGAGACTTTCTTGAAATCCTCTAATATAGAAATTAGTGTATCAAAACCGCTCTCCGTAGGCTCCATAAATAACAACAGGTCATCGGCATATATTAGATGCGATATGCTCGGGAAAATACGATGATAGAGAGGGCGAATATTACCCTGAATAACCGCAAGGTCCATCTTGCATGTGAAGTGCTCCATGACAGTAGTAAATAAATGGGGAGAGGGGATCTTCTTGACACAATCCACGGTTGCTTCCGAAGTATCCCATTGGTTGTCCTTTGATGAGTATCGAGAATGTAGGCGTGGTGATGCACTCCCGAATCCTGTCCACCCACCATTCGACAAAGCCCATACTTTGTAGAACCTCGCACACAAACTCCCTGTTCACCATATCATAAGCTTTCTGCAGGTCAAGTTTAATACACCCTTTCTGCCCGCCTACCTTGTTGAATTCACGGACGAGTTCATGTGCGAGTAAGCAATTCTCCGCAATAGCCCTTCCTTTGATGAATGCAGATTGGTTTAGTAAAATAAGTTCCTGCATCAAACATTGCATTCTAGAAACCATGAGATTAGTGATAATCTTATATATGAAATTACAGCAGGCAATTGGACGATAATCGCCGAGAGCGGTAGCCCCCTCCTTCTTCGGGTCCAGGGTTAAGAATGTATGGTTTATTTCTTTTAGCAAGCGCCCAATTTTGAAGAAATCCTGTACCATCTGCAGAAGAGGGAACCGGAAGTGGTCCCAATGCTGTTTGAAGAAACCCGCATTGAACCCATCAGGCCCGGGAGCTTTATTGGCATTCGCATTTTTAACTATCTGCTCGATCTCTTCCATAGTTATCTCACTTCGTAGCTTCGCGTTGCCCTCTTCAGTAATGATTCTTTTGCATATGATCTCCGGAAAGGTGGATGGATAATCAGATTGGTTATAAAGAGTACTATAGTAAGAGATGGCTTCATTAGCAATCATATGATCTTCAGTGAGTACCCGCCCTTCATTATCAATAAGCGAACCTATAGAGTTCCTATTCTGCCGAGCCCGAATAGTAGAATTGAAGAATTTGGAACCCCGATCACCCTCCTTGAGCCATACACATTTGGCCCGTTGCTGGAGTTCTACTTCCTCCTGGAAACGTAAGCGATGAAGTAACTTCTGCAGCTCAATCTCCTTAGCCGCTAACGTCGGGTCCATAGGAGAGTGTTGGAGCTGATTTTGTATTCGGCAAGCTCATCCTCTTTCTCCGCAAGTTTGGTGACCGGACGCATGCGATTCCATAACTTGAGAGCAGCTTTCACCCGTTTGAGCGTTCGAACCAGGCGGAATTGAGTGTTGCCATTACGTTCAGGTGTTAATCCCTGCTCCACTGCCTGAGCATATCCCTCCATGGACGGCCACGCGTTGTTGAATCTGAATGCCCGCCTCCTCTTGAGTGGTTCCTGGCACAAGCGAACCAACAGAGGGGTGTGGTCACTTGTGCCATAAGGCAAACCCTCCATACAGCCCACAGGGAACTTCTCCAACCATTTAAGGTTGCATAGTATCCTATCTAGCTGACACACCACCCGATTTGCTGCGGAGCTATTGTTCCAGGACCACAAGTGGCCCGATCGGGATAAACAGTGAAGTCCCGACTGAAGTAAGCAGGATTGGAAATTATTGAGTATAGACGACGGAACCTGTCTGCCCCCCATCTTATCCTCAGCTCGTAGAATCACGTTAAAGTCTCCACAAAGGAGAAGCGGGGAACTATCATCAACTTCTGCTGCAATCATAGTAATGTCTCGCCACAAGTTGTACCGTAATCTACGGTCATTGTGGCCATAAACTACTCCAATTGTTGCTTTGAGCCCACCCTTGTTAGTGAAATCTATACAAATTAATTGATCATATATGAATCGTACCTGGCCGGACCATTCCCCATTGAACCACATTACCCAGATGCGCGCCATGTTGCTCGTGGACAGATTATGTACGGTAGTCCATTGGTGCGGCGTCCTTCTCTCGATTACTGACTCCGACTTGATTTTGCTTTCTAATATAGCTACTATCGAGCATTTATGCTTCTTCACTAAATTTTTAACCTCTCGCCATCTTCCTATTGAATTGGCTCCTCGCACGTTCCAGGTTAGGATCGTCATTTATTGAGGGGGGGATATTGTCCTTTTTGAGACGCTGACTCTCCCGTGGACGGATAGGGAGAGTGCCCGTGACCTCCTGGTTGCCTCCCGCCATCGCCTCTGATTCAGCCGACTTGCCCTTCACGAGTAAACTCCACTTCGGATTTGGCACAGTAAGGGCCTTGCTAGTCTCCATTATGCTTGGATTATTAGAGTCTAACCCCATCTCTGACAGGATTTCAAATGGATTAGCCAGCGTGACCGGCCTACTCGAGCCTCCGTCCTTCTCCGCATTCCCTTCACCGGCCACCCTGTGAGCTGCCTCCTGTATGTCCGCCGTGGTAGCACCGGTGCTCCCAATATTGCCATATAATACCAATTCCTGCGAAATGCCAATGACAGGCGACCCGTCTCGCTCCGAGCCCGGCCTCTTCCCTAGTATGGAGACCCTTTGCAAAGCCAAGCCTTGTGTTGTAGACTCTGTTCCCATATCCTGTTCCATCCGATCTTCCAATACATTTGTATTCCCCTCCTTTGTGTGTGAGATGTTTATATCACGCTGCATGTCCATCATCGTCTGTTCTCCCTGCGTATCCGCTTCCTCAGTACGCGTCTCCGCGGTCTTGCACTGCGAACTTGTGTGGCCAAAACAATGGCAGTAGGGACATGACGGAGGAATCCACTCATACTCAATATCTTGCTCCATGCGTTCCCCATTGGGCAACTTGATATCTATCTTTCTCGGTAATACTTCGGTAGCCTGGATTTCAACAAATACTCTTGCATAAGAAAGACGCTGTCGTCTCGCCGTAGGATTGTCCGTGCGGAGAGGCTTCCCCACGATGCTGGCCAGCTTCATTATGGCCGTGTTACTCCATAGTTGGGGAGACAGCCAGGGCATCCGGATCCATATAGGGATAGATGTCAATCGGTCCTTCTCAAAGTTGGTCTCAGGGCACCATCGTTTTAGGACAACTAAACGCCCATCGAACGTCTACGGACCTCCTCGTAATATGCGCTCCAGGTCCTCCTTCAAGTCGAATTTGATAAAATAAAATCCGTTTTCCCTGGAGTAGATATCCATTCCCCCTTTCGGTCGCCATTGTCGGAGCGCATAGCCACGTAGCTATCCATAGAACGACCGATTGCCCATCACGTACAAGACCATAGTGTTTCTCCAGTATTTCGATATTTCTTGAATATCATCGCTCGTGATTTCTGCCACCTTCTCTCCCTTGATGATGGTAGGTTCGATGTACTGCAGATCAACCTCCTCCTGGGCCGACGTCGTTTTGCATATGTCCACCCATGATACTAGTTTGGGATGTTCGCCGTTGTTGCTCATCACCTGTCTTCGTTGAGGAGGCGTAGGGGGTGCCCTGTTAGTGCCCTCTGGTATTTGCCTAGTCTTCTTATCCCTAAGCCTTTCTCCTCCTCCGCCCATCGTGGGGTTTCCGATAGGTGTGGATAACCCACCAAACCGAACCCCTCCCACCGGGCCGCTTCTCCGCATCATGTTCCTCTGGTTAGGCCGACCTGCGTTGCGTCCCCCTGGCCGTGGGGCTTCCTTCTCCCGTCTTTCCAGTTGAGATGGCTGGGTCCTTCTCCTCTGCCTTTCAATTGTTGTCCAGCTGCCGACTTCTTCTCGAAACCGTGTCTCCTCCAGCGCCGCCTCAGAGTTCGCCTGGGTTCGATTATCATCCGCCGCGTCGTCCGCTCCTGGTTCACCTTCCGTGGAAGGAAACCCTAGCGCAGACATCTTTATATATATATATATATATATATATATATATATATATATATATATATATCAAATGACTTCTAGCCTAGTGGTTGAGAGATGCATGCGACCCGAGTGATCAGGAGGTCCGCTCGAGCCCGTGGCCACTACCAGCCGGCCGAGCGGAGGGAGGCCTCGATCCCGGGTCTCCCCGACCCAACCCGAGAAATTTGGGTACTTTTCTATTCCTTCGGACTCGATTTTGGGCTTCATATGTTGAACCAGAGGTCGGGTAGACTTAGGCTCGGACTAGACATATAATACGTCGAGTTGGCTCGGATTGAGCTCAAATCCGTCCCAACCGTCCGAGTTGCACACCTAACCTCAATCTTCTTATGTGGTCTAATAAAATAATGGAAAGTGGCCATAGAATTTGGGTCCTCTCCGACACTCATGCCTATCTTGGTATGTGCATGTATAGTTCTTTTAAATTTGAAAAGTTACTTAATGCTCCATAACCTTTCAATAGCCAATAAAACAAATCAGACATTTCTGAGAAGGAAAAATATATTGAACATAAGATAATTTTATAGGCTAGAAGAGGTGAACTTTTATATATTTTATCATCTTTAAAAGCTACATAGAACTCTATATATATTGGAGGCAATTACGAATAGAGGCATGGTTGGCTACTACGCAGGGCGACTCTTCAGTTACTCCGTGAGAATAACTGTCCATTCAGTGGGGTTAATATTGTAAGCGTCCACTTAATAGGTGGTTAACTTTGTTTTATATGTCTTGGGCTGCTAAGGATGGCTCCCTCCTATATATGTCTTTGGTTCTTCACTTTAGGAGGAACGAGATTCAAGAGAGAGTATATACTGTGTGAGAGAAGTCTTAGCAGCAACATCTGGAGTAACAAAGTATTGTTCGTGCAAGGAGTCTAAGTACTGTCTGAAGAGTTTGTGCAAGATTAACAAAGGAGCGTTCCAGAAGTTCACAATTCCGAACTTACTGGTTCCCGGAAGCATATTAACGAAATATTGATCAAATCTTGCTTTGAGTAGCGATGATTTTTATCACCCGAGGGAGCATTCTCTTTAAAGTTTTTCTCTTTTGTCTTCTTTCTATTGTAGCAACTTGGTTGCAGTTTCATTGCTGAGTTCAGAAGTCAATTTGTAATTTTCATTTCTTGTTTTTATAAGAGTCATTGTAATTTTTTTTGGTTTTTATATACTTCGTACGTTCATTGTATCTTTGGGAATAACAATCTCAAAGCAAGATTCGAGCAACGATCTATCGACGAAGTTGGAAAATCGAACCTCTCTCCTCGATACAAGTTTCAACAAACTTGACAAGTACGATGGAGAACTATAACATATGAAAGAGAAGATCAGTCTCAATCTTCAACTTTTCAATGTTCAGTATGTCTTAACTGATCCGGAGCCTACCATTCCCAAGACTGGAGATGTGCTTGCAACTTCTAGCGCGATTGAAAAGTAATACAAATGGAATAAGGACAATAATCTGTGCAAGTTGTTGATTCTAAATGTCATGGATGACTATATGGCAGAATCGTACAACAAGAAGGTTAACGCAAGTGACGTATGGGAGTCGCTTGAGAAACACTACAAGCCCAACGAGAAGATGTCAAAAATTTATCTCGCCGACAAACTATACAAAATGCAATTTAAAGATGAGAAGATAATGTTGTAGCAAGTCAAGGATTAATCAAGTTGCAGCAAAAACTTGAGGAGGAAGGCAGGGAGCGAGAGGACAAATTCATGGTGGGAACCATTGTCCTAATTTTGTCCCAAATGTAATCCTAACCTAAAACCAAACTAAAGCCCATCACTAATTACATAAAAATTTCATCTCAAAATTATGAGCAAACTGAAATAAAATCTGTAAAACTAAGTAACAACATTATAAAGAAGGAAACACATAAAAATCCAATCATTCACATGTACAAAATGTACTTATCTTAAAATATCCAACGAATTCCTAGCCAAAGCCTTCAACTCTTCCTTCTATGTGGGTCCAAAGAATACATCCACATCCTCAAGGTTTGCTCTTACTCTAGATCTAACTCCTAGGGTTGGTTCAAGGAATAAGAGAGTGGCTATAGTCGAAGAAAAATTAGAAAAAAGAGTAAAATGTGAGAGAAAATAGGTTATAATTAAACAGAAGATATATATATATATATATATATATATATATATATATATATATATATATATATATATATATATATATATATATATATATATATATTAGAACCAGGTAAATGTTTCTGGAATCGCTCCCACTGGGATTCGAACTCCTGACCACTCGGGTCACGTGCATCTCTCTTAACCACTAGGCTAGGGGTCATCTACAAAATAGAATTCAAATTTTGTCAATGTGGAGACCAAGTCATTCTTTACCAACTCTTTTTTTTTGTCCATTTCTTGAGGCCACCAGCTTGGGACCGTGGCCGCCCCGCGATCACCCAGCCGTCCCATGCCTACGGGGGGGCTCGAACTCGGGATCTACCCCAAGTGAGCCCCCTCCCTAACCACTTGGGCTAGGGAGTATATATATATATATATATATATATATATATATATATATATATATATATATATATATATATATATAAATAAAAAATATATATATATATATATATATATATATATATATATATATATATATATAGAGAGAGAGAGAGAGAGAGAGAGGGAAGGAGGGGACTATTGTATGAGTGACACATCATCAATCCATGGCCCTAGCCAAATCAGAACCTTACACAAGATACTCACTTTCTTGATGGGCAAGTTAATAAAAATGTGAGCATTATTGACTGGATAAGCAATCCTCAAAAGTTAAATCGACGGTATATCGTCAGTATATTTCTCAGACAGGAAAATTCCTATTTTAAGAATTTCCATGGTACACAAATGTATGTACAAGTCCTAATACGGGGCTATGGAACTGTCAATGGTCTATATTGGGGTCTAGGATAGTCTTCCATATAGTTATCTATATAGAGGTCTAGGATAGTCTTCCATGTAGTTATCTTGTCGAAAAAAAAAATTCCAATCAAGTTACATAAGTCAATTAATCAGTTTTTTGCTTATCGATTATCCTATGAGTGATCTGTACGTACAACCCTTGACACACTATTATGAGTCATTAACAAAATACATGTGTTCAGTATCAGATAGAATTACAAGAGCCATACGAGATAACGTATCAGTTTTGGATATAGGAAAATAGATAGATACATAATACTGGATAAAATATATGTAGAAATACGAATATTTAGAACGGGAGTGACAAGAGAAATTATATGGAATGAGGCAACTTCATACTTCTAGCCCTACAAGTATGGTATCAAACCTACATGGGCTACCCCAAAAACCTTCTTACACCCAGAACCATAATATTTGAGAGTGATGATGGTGACGGACTACTTACGCACTATGGAGAATACAAGTACCATGAAGTATAGTTACATCTATAGAAAGGCACGAGGATTACTCTACAAACCATCAATCGATATTAGGTCATAAAAATCCTAGGTGTCTCAATCCCAGTCAAACAAGTAAACAAAAAGATATATTAATCATAAATAAAATAACAACTGGAAATTGCTGAGAAGCCCAATTTTGGGGTGGGCTTTTATGAAATGCCCACCCGCTGGATTATTTTTATGAAATGTCCAGAATTAAGTTTTTCCACGTTAAATATTTCAAGATTCTCTCTAGTTGCTATGTATTTACAAAATTTGCCATTATCATAGTTCCAAAAATACCCCTTCGCGCAAATTTGGACATCTATATATAATTATGAATTCGCAATCTCAGATTTGGATTGAGAAATTCGTATTCTTCTTCTTCTTCACGAGAAATTTGAAATTAATTGATATAATCTTTATTAGAGATCGCAAAATCGTTCGTAGTTCACTGTGGTTTTCGTCAGTCGAACGTCGATCATCCTTCATCATCATCGATCATCATCATCATCATCATCATCTTCGTGGTTTCCGGCGATTAGGTCAATTGTGGATAGAAGATCTTCTTCTTTTCTTTTTATAGATCTTAAAACAAGGTGAGAGTTCAGATCTGTAGAAATTCATCCATCAGCTTGTATATCTCGAAATTTATGCTGAATTTGAATTTGTTATGAAGATTATTAACTTAGAAAATGTTAGTGAGATATTTAATCTTGTTATTTTGTGCGAATAGCATTCTCCGTTATATTTAAACGGAGAATGACAATTACTTCTTATAAAGATCATTATCCGTATGTTTTTATACGGAGAATGAACATTAACCATAAGTTACAGACAGATAATAATCATTCTCCGTTATATTTAGACGGAGAATGTCATTCTCCGTTTTACTTTAGACGGAGAATGTCATTATAAGTTGGTTCCAAACGGAGGATATTTATTCTCCGTTATTTTTAGACGGAGAATAATCATTATTAGACGAGAATTTTATTGTTCTATTTGTGACCTCTTATGTTTTTATGTTATCAGGGGGGGAAGATATGGAATCAAGTTGTTTAGTTAACATTTGTTTCAAGGGAGATATAGTTTCCTGCCGTGTGACACATAAAAGTACCGTAGATTTTTAAAGAATAAAGTGTGCGATCGATGGACTTCTTTGGATCCACTTTCTTTCCGTTTCAGGTTTTTGCACTCTGATGGGACTGAACTGTATATTGAAAGTGATTTTTGGCTTCGCTCATTGGTTGGTGGTTTTAACGGTACTCACGATGTGAGTTTTGATCTATATGTGGAGCAAATATACTCTCAATGTTCTTCATCAACATCTTTTCCTTGTCAAAGCTTTCACATGGGACCTTCGTCTTCCTCTTCTAGTTCTTTGAGTAGATGTTCTCCTAATGTAAAGGACAAACGAGTAGTACAATTTTATGAGGGCTCAACTGAGACAGTGAAGAAGAGGAAATCGGATATGTGGCCTGGATCAATTACTGGTGTTGGTCAGATTTTTCTAAATGGTGTTGAAGAAGTTAGGAATGCTGTTAGAAAGGTATGTTTTGAATCTCGTCATCCATTCCACATTTTGAAATCTGAGCTGGGGAGGTATACTGTTTGCTGCAAGAATTACAAGACACATGCTTGTTTGTGGAGCTTCCATGCTATATCTATTTCGAAAGATAATCAAATTTTTGAGGTGAAGAGGTATGTGGGAGAACATAATTGTGGAGCTGGCTATATGGATAAAGGTAATCTGGTTGTTCCAGCAAAGTTTGTGAAAAGTTTGGTTAGTGATATTGTTCGGATGCATCCTAAAAAATCCGCAAAATCTGTTGTCGATGATTTCAAGGTCGACTACGGCTTATCTGTTACATATGGACAGGCATACCACGGAATTAGGCTGGTGCACCAGAAAATGTACGGAGATGATGTTAGATCTTACAGTGACTTGTGTTGGTATGTCAACAAGGTAAAGGAAACCAATAATGGTTCCGTTATCGACTTCCAGAAAGATGATTCATCAATGAGGTTTGAGCGGCTTTTTCTTTCATATGGGGCTTGCGTAGAAGGCTTTCAATATTGTCGTCCGATGCTATATTTGGATGCTACTTTCCTTACAGGTAGGTTTAGAGGATGTTTGATGTCTGCTACAGCGAAGAATGGTAACCAACAGTTCTACCCTATTGCATACGGTATAGTCTCAGGCGAAGATGGCGATAATTGGGAATGGTCCCTTAGAAATCTAAAGAATGTTGTTGGATGTAGTAGGCGTATTGTTTTTCTTTCGGATCAAGGCACCGGTCTAGTTTCTGAAGTCCCTAAAGTGTTTCCTAATGATTATCATAGCTATTGCTATTATCACATGAAGAATAACATACCGCTGAAAGAGAAAGGAAATGAAAGAGTGTATCCGCATGTACTTGAAGCTTGGAGGCAAGCAGTATATGCTCTAACTCCAGGTGTGTTAATGAGACAGATATATGCACATTTTCTATGCATTTACCATTAATTTAACAAGAAAAATGTCCATTCTTCGCGTCAGAAAGACGGAGAATAGTCATTCTCCGTGTGTTTTAACACGGAGAATGTCCATTCTCCGTCCTGCATAGAACGGAGAATAGAATTCTCCGTTAGCTTTTGAACGGAGAATGGTATTATCCGTCTTGCATAGAACGGAGAATATCATTCTCCGTTAGCTTTTGAACGAAGAATGACTATTATCCTTATGAGAATGCACTTATTTTTAATAATTTTGTGAATTGACCTAATTCTTTATTAATTATTTGTTTTTCTATATAAAGGTGGGTATAGACAAGCAATCAAGAAGATTTATGATCTGAATTGTGGTCATGTTGTGAATTGGATGAATAAACAAAAACCTGAACACTGGTCAAACGCATTCTTCCCGGGATATAGATACGGTGAGGTTGCTTCTAGTTGTGCAGAGTCATTCAATGCATGGATAAAGGCTGAGAAGAAATTGCCTATATCAGCAATTGTAAATGTCATCCGTGTGAAGATGATTTCGGATCACCACAAGGATGCAATTGGTTTGAATAGCAAATTGACTCCATACGCTGAGGATATGCTGAAGCAGCTTACAGATGATGGCATGTGTTATAGGGTATATCGGTCCGATGATTTCGAATTTGAGGTGATCGCAGATACTTCCTCCCATATGGTGAATCTTCTTGATTGTCATTGTAGTTGTCGTAGATGGAAGGTATATGGATTCCCATGCAGCCATGCAATACAATGCATCAGAGTTGGTTCAGATAAATCTGTTACGACTTTGTGGAGCAGTATTGGACATCAGATTATTACCGAATGTTATATTCATGTGCTATTCATCCAGTTCCAGATTGTGAAAAACAGTTTGAAAATAATCCCACTGATGTTGTTCTACCCCCTGTTCCGAAACGTGGTCCTGGACGACCAAAAGCGGACCGTTACAAGAGCAAATATGAGAACAATGGAAAAGAGAAGAGAAAGATAAGGTGCCAGAATTGTTTTAAATTATGCAATCACAATCGCAGCACTTGTCCTCTGCCTCCACGTGCTGCTACGGTGGTCGAGGGGGCAGCGCCCCCCTCGTTAATACATACACATATATTCCTTCTTTTATATAACTGGAAATTGTTTTTTGAATACATATCATACATTTTTTGATATCAATGGTAATAGTTTGAACTCTGTGTATTTGATGTTTCACATATATATTAACAGCATAAGAACTTATTATCCTTAATACTCTCTGACTTTATAATGTATTGAATGACCATTCTCCGTGTGTTTTAACACGGAGAATAATCATTCTCCGTTTTAGATACACGGAGAATGGCCATTTTAAGGTCGAAATACACAGAAATGGCATTCTCCGTTTCAAAATATACGAAGAATGAATGATATTCTCCGTCTATTTTGACACGGAGAATGACATTCTCCGTTTTATATACACGGAGAATGGTTATTTATAAGTCAAAATACAAAGATAATGTAATTCTCCGTGTATTTTAAGACGGAGAATGGCATTATCCGTCTATTTTGACACGGAGAATGACATTCTCCGTCTATTTTGACACGGACAATGTTCATTTCTAGGTCAAAAAACACAGAAAATGTCATACTCCGTGTATTTTAACACGGAGAATGCTCATTCTCTGTGTATTTGATGTTCACATATATATTAACAGCATAAGAACTTATTATCCTTTATACTCTCTGACTTTATAATGTATTGAATGACCATTCTCCGTGTGTTTTAACACGGAGAATAATCATTCTCCGTTTTAGATACACGGAGAATGGCCATTTTAAGGTCGAAATACACAAAAAGGGCATTCTCCGTTTCAAAATATACGGAGAATGATATTCTCCGTCTATTTTGACACGGAGAATGACATTCTCCGTTTTATATACACGGAGAATGGTTATTTATAAGTCAAAATACAAAGATAATGTAATTCTCCGTGTATTTTAAGACGGAGAATGGCATTATCCGTCTATTTTGACACGGAGAATGACATTCTCCGTCTATTTTGACACGGACAATGTTCATTTCTAGGTCAAAAAACACAGAAAATGTCATACTCCGTGTATTTTAACACGGAGAATGCTCATTCTCCGCGTTAGTAAGACGGAGAATGTTCATTCTCAGGACAAAATACACAGAAAATGCTATTCTCCGTGTGTTTTGACACGGAGAATGAGCATTCTCCGTCTCATATTAAACGGAGAATGTCCATTTCTAGTTCCAAATACACAGAGAATGACATTATAGGTTTGCATTAACACAGATAATGACATTATAGGTTTGAATCAAACAACAGAACTTTAACAAAACAGATTTACATATATAGAACAATGTAAATTAGTCGAAAAATTGAATTTCATTACAAAGGACAACAAATACATTACAAAAGAAACCTGACAAACAGAATATATATAAGGAATTTGTTAGCCAATTTACATTGTCATTTTCTTTTATGGTACAAAAGGAACTGCACAGTCACTCATAAGCAAAAGCTTAGCCAAATTTAACCTTCTCTTTACAATAATATCGTGAACTGCTTTGTTTGTTCTCTTTGGTAAATCAAATGGAGCTTTCGACAACTTTTCAATATAATATGCAACATACAGCAGGCAGCTGGGTGATAGTTGCTGTGGGCAATCTTTGCAAACCTTGAGCTCTGATGTTTCATATTCCTGGATTGCTGGGATTTTATTCCTCATCAATGCAATCTTATTTATTATAATTGGCTCGATTTTATTCTTCATGTATTTTGCATCCTCGATTCCCTTAGCGCCCGTGTTTTTCCGCAATGAGTTGTAGTGCGTCCAAACATAGGAGCTGAAGTTGAATGCCAGCAGTGTATAGTGTTTATTATCCACACGGAAGAGTGGCACGAATAGCCATTCAATGTCATCCTCCAGCTCCATGATAAAATCTTCTATATCAGTTTTGAAATTGTACTTTGCTCCAGATGTTGGATTTTCTTCATCGACATACTGGACAGTACTCTGTTTTCCAGAAGAAAAAAAAAAAAATAATATCATGAGTTAGTTTTTTACAACACTATTAGTAGCTGTACACATTAATATTTATTTTCAGTTTTGATTCTTACCAATGAATGGGGCATCATGATTGCAGACCATTTACATTGTGCACCCTGCGAGCTTGACTGAATGTTCTGCCTTAATTCGGCTTGAAATTCGTTCATAAGCTTTATTAAGTAGTTCATAACACCGGCTTCTATTTCATCCTCATTTAGTATGTCTTGAAAATCTTTAGCATTTAACAACATGCTGACATCATTGTTTCTTCTTCTTATTTTACAATTTTCTGGAGCATTTGGAATGTACAGGTATACATTATCACTGCACAAAATTTAGTTTCGATTATGTTAATAATAGGCTAATGATATAATTGCATAAAAAATAACTCCAATAGAGAATGATCATTCTCCGTTATGAATTGGACGGAGAATGTATATTCTCCGTTTTAAATGGGACAGAGAATGATCATTCTCCGTTATGAATTGGACGGAGAATGCCATTCTCTGTTTTAAATGGGACGGAGAATATCATTCTCCGTTATGAATTGGACGGATAATGTCATTCTCCGTTATGAATTGGACGGAGAATGTCATTCTCCGTTTTAAATGAGACGGAGAATGATCATTCTCCCTTGTGAATTGTACAGAAAATGATTCAAGTTTAGAATACTTACGTTGGAGACATCCTTCTTGGGTATACGATGCTCCTGTATAGTTGCTTCAGCTGATCGTCTGCAAGGTTCTAAAGTCTGAGTTTTGGACATTGTATCGGCATTTTTCCCTCTTTAACTAGCTTGGCTGTTTGAGGAGATTCTTCTTCAAGTTCTTCAGGAGCTGACATCTCCTTTTTATTGTCTACCTTCTCGGGACTGGAAGGAGCTTTTTTTTCCCACCAGGAGCTACTTTCTTACTGGGACTGGAAGGAGCTTTTATTTTCCGACCAGGAGCTGCCTTCTTACTTGTTGTAGCATCAGATGTTTTCTTCTTTTCCAATGTAGTAAAATCATCATCCGCTGCAGCATTTGATTGTTTTTTAGTCCCAGCAGGTTCTCTTGCTCTTGTGTAATGCTTTTGGGGAACTGCTTGAGTCTCCCCACTTTGCAATGCTTTAGCCATTGCTTCGAGGTTAACAATTGTATCATTCTTCTGTTTGATTTCGTCATTCAACGATGCAACTTCCTCTAGAAGTTTGTTGTTATCATTATTGAGCTTTTCATTCTCTTTTTTGAGATCCTCTGTCATTTTCACTGATATAAAAAAAACAACAACAAGAGGTATGATGTCAATATTATATAATCTTCTTTTTAAAAACAATGAAAAATATTATTATCCGTTTACTTTAATCCGGAGAATGTCAATTCTTCGTGTCAAATTAAACGGAGAATGACCATTCTCTGTTAGACTTACAAGGAGAAAGGTCATTCTCC
Organism: Iris pallida; assembly: GCA_029216955.1. Classification (NCBI taxonomy): domain Eukaryota; kingdom Viridiplantae; phylum Streptophyta; class Magnoliopsida; order Asparagales; family Iridaceae; genus Iris; species Iris pallida. The sequence continues at coordinate 11,006,423 of JANAVB010001399.1, forward strand.
GGGTCAAAATAGACGGAGAATGTCATTCTCCGTGTCAAAATAGACGGAGAACGTCATTCTCCGCGTCAAAACAGACGAGAATGTCATTCTCCGTGTCAAAAAAGACGGAGAATGTCATTCTCCGCGTCAAAATAGACGGAGAATGTCATTCTCCGTGTTAAGCTAAACGGAGAATGGCCATTTCTATGTCAAAATACAGAAAATGTCATTCTCCGTGTTAAAATACTAGCGGAGAATGTCATTCTCCGTATTAAAATACACGAGAATGTCATTCTAAGTGTGTTTTAACACGGAGAATGACATTCTCCGTGTTAGAAACACACGGAGAATGGCATTTTCTAGGTCAAAACACACAGAAAACGTCATTCTCCGTGTACTTTGACACGGAGAATGGTCATTCTCCTTGTTAGATACAGATAATTACAGATTAAAATAGACAAAAAATAGAAAATTTTACCTTTTAGAAGTAGCTCTTCAACACGTTGACGAAGCTTCTCATTATCAGCAGTAAGCTCAGATTTCTGCTTTCTCAGGGAGTCTAGTTCCTGTTCCGACCCCTGTGCCTCCAGTTCTTCAACTCTCTTACGGAGTTTCTCATTATCATCAATAAGGAGCGATTTCTCGTTCCTTAAAGAGTCTAACTCCTTTTCCAAGCCATCAGTAACGAGCCCCACAGCACGTTTTGGGCTACATCTGCCTCTAGTTGCTGGGCTCTTTCTTGGAGTTGCTCATTCTCAGCGATAAGCTGAGATTTCTCATGCAAGACACGCAACATATCTACATTATCAGCTGTATTTGTTGCTGGTGCTTGGGCTTCATTTTGTTGTCTTCTTGATCAACAGAATTATCTACATCTTCTATACAGTGCTGCTCTCTGGGACTTCTACTTCTTCAACATTCAATGCAACAAGATCTTTGAATATCAAATCCGAATTCATTTGAGCACCTTGATATTCATTTTTGAGGAAGATCGAGATTCTATTCCCATCCCATGTATCGAATCTCGGAGATGCATTGTTGGTTTGCACTTCCTCTCTATCAGTTGACTGTGCTCTGCAAACCAATACAAGAAGTATATCGTACAACCTTCAATCTTCTTGTACAATATCTCAACATCACCATCTTCATCTTTTGTAACAGCCCTCTTTATGCTGTCCATGACGTACCCCAGAATTATCCGTGGCCAACAGATGCTTTTTATAACATTGTGCTCTCCACCAGAGCGAAGAACTTGTACGGCAAGTTCGACCCACCCATTCTGGTGAAGAATGCTGTTTGGCACAAGTTGAATACTATTAACTTGGCCAATTCATCAGGACTTGCATTTCTGTCCCCCAACAGCTCTAAGATCCTTTTCTTAACTTCTGCGTTTGATACTTCAGCATTTTTTCCCTTGGAATTTGTCAGCAGTCTTTTGAAGTGTTGTGTACACATGCTGAATGAGTCTGCTGGTGGGGGGCTTCTGTTTTTCAGTGATGATCTTTAAATACTTCTCATCAACTTCATTGTCATCATTCATTGGCAGACCAAAATGGTTGCCATCTCATCAGCAGTTGGTGCTACTTTGACACTGCTGCTCAATTGAAATATCCAATGCCATCTTCTTCCAAATAAGTCCCCATCAAGTTCTCCAGACCTTGTGTGACTTTAGATAGTTCTGTCTTTTTCACCTTGGATCTGTAGAATATATCTACGAAATTGTAGAATCCAACATTCTTCAAGCTTTCAACAACTGCTTCAGGCAAATGGCCGAACTTTTCCTTCACCTCATCCATAAGAGAGAGTATTGGGTGAATGTTGCACGGAAAAGTCTTTCTTCTTTGTTCCTGACAGTTTTTTTCCTAAAAAACAACAATTAGGTTTACGTCAACATTCTTCTTTATTATAATAAGGAGAAAGCCATTCTCCGTTTTATATGAGACGGAGAATGTAATTCTCCGTGTCAAAATAGACGGAGAATGGCATTCTCCGTTTTGTATTAACACGGAGAATGCCATTCTCCGTGTCAAAATAGACGGATAATGTCATTGTCCGTTTTGTATTAAAACGGAGAATGGCGTTCTCCGTTTTGTATTAACACGGAGAATGATCATCTCTAGGTCAACATACAAGGGAAAATGGCATTCTCCGCGTGTTTTAAAACGGAGAATGACATTCTCCGTGTCAGTAAGACGGAGAATGCTCATTCTCTAGGTCAAAATACAAAGAGAATGGCATTCTCCGTCTATTTTGACCCGGAGAATGTTCATTTCTCTAGGTTAATACGAGGGAGAATGCCATTCTCCGTCTATTTTGACCCGGAGAATGACATTCTCCGCGTCAGTAAGACGGAGAATGTTCATTCTATAGGTCAAAAACACAGAAAATGCCATTCTCCGTTTTGTATTAACACGGAGAATGCTCGTTCTTTAGGTCAAAATACAAAGGAGAACGCCATTCTCCCTTGTATTTTAAAACGAAGAATGCCATTCTCCGCGTCAGTAAGACGGAAAATGACATTCTCTAGGTCAAAATACAAGGGAGAACGCCATTCTCCCTTGTATTTTGAAACGGAGAATGATATTCTCCGTCTCATATTAGACGGAGAATGCTCGTTCTTTAGATCAAAATACAAGAGAGAACGTCATTCTCCGTGTCAAAATAGACGGAGAATGTCATTCTCCTTGTATTTTGACACGGAGAATGGAGTTCTCTGTGTCAAAATAGACGGAGAATGGCGTTCTCCGTTTTGTATTAACACGGGAAATGATCATCTCTAGGTCAACATACAAGGAAAAATGGCATTCTCCGCGTGTTTTAAAACGGAGAATGACATTCTCCGTGTCAGTAAGACGGAGAATGCTCATTCTCTAGGTCAAAATACAAAGAGAATGGCATTATTCGTCTATTTTGACCCGGAGAATGTTCATTTCTCTAGGTTAATGCGAGGGAGAATGCCATTCTCCGTCTATTTTGACCCGGAGAATGACATTCTCCGCGTCAGTAAGACGGAGAATGTTCATTCTATATGTCAAAAACACAGAAAATGCCATTCTCCGTTTTGTATTAACACGGAGAATGCTCGTTCTTTAGGTCAAAATACAAGGGAGAACGCCATTCTCCCTTGTATTTTAATACGGAGAATGCCATTCTCCATTTCAAAATAGACGGAGAATGCTCGTTCTTTAGATCAAAATACAAGAGAGAACGTCATTCTCCGTGTCAAAATAGACGGAGAATGTCATTCTCCTTGTATTTGACACGGAGAATGGAGTTCTCTGTGTCAAAATAGACGGAGAATGGCGTTCTCCGTTTTGTATTAACACGGGGAATGATCATCTCTAGGTCAACATACAAGGGAAAATGGCATTCTCCGCGTGTTTAAAACGGAGAATGACATTCTCCATGTCAGTAAGACGGAGAATGCTCATTCTCTAGGTCAAAATACAAAGAGAATGGCATTCTCCGTCTATTTTGACCCGGAGAATGTTCATTTCTCTAGGTTAATGCGAGGGAGAATGCCATTCTCCGTCTATTTTGACCCGGAGAATGACATTCTCCGCGTCAGTAAGACGGAGAATGTTCATTCTATAGGTCAAAAATACAGAAAATGCCATTCTCCGTTTTGTATTAACACGAAGAATGCCATTCTCCGTTTTAAAATAGACGGATAATAGCATTTCTAGTTCAAATGACACAGAAAGGGCATCCTCCGTGTATTTTATAGACGGAGAATGATCATTTTCATTTACCCGCGTCAATATAAACGGAGAATGAACAAGACTCAAAATTTTACCTTTTTTCTTTCCTTCTTCTTGATCTTCTTCTTCTCCCCCTGCTACTTCTTGTTCTTGTTGTTCTCCGTGTTCTTGTTCTTCTACTGCTTCTTGCACTTCTTTTTCTTTTGGAGCATTTTGTCTACGAGCAACCTTACTCAAAGTTTTACCTTTTTTCTTCCCTTCTTCTTGATCTTCTTCTTCTCCCCCTGCTACTTCTTGTTCTTCTACTGCTTCTTGCACTTCTTTTTCTTTTGGAGCATTTCGTCTACGAGCAACCTTCTTAAATTTCTTCCCTCCTTTCTCTTGTTTTCCAACAACTACTTCTTCTCCTTCTTCTCTAACTCGGTTTACATCCATTGCTGATGATTGCGACATTGTGATGGAGATTCGCTGGCGATTTTTTGTAAGAAATTTCTAAGATTTTTGGAGGAGATGACCTAAAATCGCAAGCGAACAGAGTATGGAAGAGGAGGGAGCGATAGAAACACTTTTTTGAAGAGTCTCTTGGTTTTGTATCTTCTGGAATCGAACCGTTTTTCTGAAGAGTTGCTGGGTTTGTTGATATTCTTAATAAATTAGAAGGGCAAAAGGGTCATGCCGTGCCCTTTTACATATTTTTAAGTTAATGCTGGGCACGCGATGAAAGTTTATTTTGGGGTGAGTTTTTCATAAAACTTTTTAAATTTTTGGGCATTTCATAAATTTTCCCAAATAACAATAAGACATCTCCAACTTATATCGTATAGAATATCAAAAAGTGATTAACACAAAATAGAATATTAGTAAGAGTGTACAATCATACATAGTCACAAACTAGATGCACATGCTCGATTGCTAAATGCCCGAAAAAATATACATAATACTAGATGGGTGAAGGAAACAAAAATACACTCAAGTATTCAGGAAGCAGCCCTCCAGATGTGAACCATCGAGTGGGAGATTAAAAAGATCCTCTGGCTCCTCAATGAGATATAGCCATACAAGGGTCAACCCAAAATAGCAAGTACAATAAAAAAATACTAAGGTAAGCCAAAATCAGCATGCAAGAAAACAACAGTAAAATCGGGAAAAAAATAAAAATAAAGGACTAAACGAAGATTCGTAGGCCAACACAAGAGCAGTAGCCAACTCCTACAACAAGTAAGAATAAGGAGCTGGAAATCGGTCATTGACGATCGACATCTCTAGGTCAGATTATATGCATGAAAATAAACTAAATCATCTGGTAATCACGACCAATCACGTCATATAGCTTGCTATTAACTAATTAGGGTTATCAAATTTCTGATTAATAACAAATGTAAGTGGGGTTTTGAAGTAACATATACTACAGACTATCCAGACTGACCAGGAATTTGCAATGTACTCAAAAGAAATAAACATGGTACAGTGAGCTGAAAATGTTTCCCTCGGACAGAGAGCTCCATAACTACACTAGAAATAGCCCTAGCCAGTAGGACAACATAAAATTCAAAATCCTCCCAACCCAATGCACCAGGTGAATAATTTAGTTATTAGTTTCTGCCGTTTAATTTGAATTCCTGGCGTGGGCATCTAAAGAATTCAACCTATATGACATTCCCCTCAGTGTAATATAAGACTCAATAGTAATTTATCAATCACAATCAATTTCATGAATAATGCTAGCAACCCGTATTGTTGGATTACTATAACTTGGAGTGCCTACGACGAGCCATCGAGAGAAACCAATACGGTCTAAGAATCGTTCATGCTCGTAAAATAAATCAATCATGATATCGATGTCCTACCACTAGCACTAGACGACTAGTCATATCAGTTTGTTGTTATAATGAGGCTAACCCAATGTGATAACTATGTTTTAGGAACAATCATGTATGTTTCAGGAACAATCATGAACTAAACAAGATAAGGCAACATGAACATGTATTGGACTAGATTTTAATCAAAACCAATAAAAACACATAAACGACAAGAACTAGGTTGAATCAAGTTTTGTCAAGAATTCTAATATAATAAGAACTAGCAATTGAACACTGCATGCAAGAAATCTAAAGTAAATCTAAAAACCACACAATTTCCATTACTAGAGAGCAGTGCGCTTGCATGCGGGTATACAATCGAATGCGGATCCTAGATGCGATACACGTGTCTACCACCAAATCAACTTGAAAGTCCACTCCATGCTCTCTCGACTGTTGGGAACTCATAGTGAGTAGAAAGGGAAAGGAGAAGAACTAATAGTGAATGAGATTGAAAGGTTATATATAACCTTCAAAACAAATTGTGACCGTTGGATTAAGATCCAACGGCTCATAATGGATGAAGTTGCTATCTTGACCAAAACAACTCGGACTAGTATATTGTCAGTGTACTACTCAGTTAGGAAACCTAGGTTTATCCATTATTTCTTTGTATCGGTGTTATCTCGGATCCTATGACGGGTCTATGGCCATGCCATTGCTCTCTACGAGTCTCGGGTAGTCTACAAGTTAAATCGTTACTCTAGAAATCCAATAAAACCATTATTTGTTGTATCAGCCATTAATAGCTTTGAAAATTGAAGTATATGATAAAATGGCTTGTGCGGTCCTCGACTCATGTAAAATGAAAAAAACAATCTCAAAAAGTCTAAATCCCTCAATGTCATAAATCAAGTATTGTCATCATGGCACAATATCAATGGTCAAGAATCGCCTTGCGAATATCCAAATATTAATTGCAACACAAAATCCCAAAAATAAAGATATCTCTATATACGAGCTAGTCATCAAGATATAGTATCCAAGGAAATCAAATACAAAATAACACACATGTATTTGTATAAAAATACTGATATAGTGAGGCAAGCCTCCTAACAAGTCATCGAATTCACCTTAATGTGTGAAGACAAATCGCCTTACACGTTATGAGCCTTTGTAACTCTTCTCTACGAGATCTTATGCATCCTTAGAAGTTGTTGTCTTCATGATTTACTCGACCGAGGAACCCTCTATTATAAGGTAGATATAGAACAATGATTTTATGTCCTTCGGCAACTCACGTATGCAATCCTTTTATGCTTGACAGAGCGCATTATGTGGCATGTTGATTACGTTTGTGTAATTGTTCTCTATGACGTCCCATAACTCCTGTGATTTGAACAACACCCACATTTGAGTTTTTCAATGAACAAAATTATTGTCATGGAATATTGAGAGTTGTGGTTGGAATGCGTCATTGTTCGTCTTCATGATATCCTTCTTCGAATGTTATAATCTTTTTCTCAACACACCTTGTGGACTGTATTGCCCGTTGTTTAGAGCATAGCGTATATATACGCATCATTTGGATCATTAGTGTGCTCAAAGTGCCACCTTACGACGTCGTACATCTCCTTCAGATCATCGAGGTGATTAGTGTGCCGTCTCAGGTTGTATGTCTCCTTCAGTAGTTCGTCAGAGTTTTGATACCACTGATATTACGGATGAACTTAGTTGGCTCTTGTAGTCAATGAGGAGAGGTATAGCCTCATTGGAGCTAGGCGGACGGTCTCAGGATCGAATGCGGAAGAGATGTGGGTGGGTGGATGGGTGAAAATTGGGGACAGTACTGGCCCAAATGGCATGCAACACAGCGTCCAGAAAGTTCCGTACGTTATGCCGGACATCACAAACAATCAGAGAGAAAAAAATATATTGAAAATGTGATATATTTTATACGTGGAAGAGGTGAAGTTTTATTTCTTAATTAATCATCTTTAAGAGTTATATGGACCACTATTAATATTAGAGGTTCTTGATGTGATTGGATAAGAACTAAGGATAAACTTGGATCTAAAACTATTGTTGGTGTTTTGCCTTTGGACTAGAAAAGATAGTCCCACATCGGCTACACCAAATGGTGAGTATCTCATATAATGCATTGCTTGTGTTGAGGTGTGCACATGAGGTGTAGTGGGACACAAGCTTGTGCCATGTGGAAGTATTTTTCTAGAAGGAAAAAGGATTAAATCCAACAAGGATGAAAGTTAATTTTTGTTGTGCGGACTCGGACTCGGACACGGACTCCAGGATGTCTCGTGCATGCACGGGAGTGTTCGGGGGGTAGGCGTGGACTGGCACACTTCTATGCTGATTGTGGGATGATCTAAAATATCAAACTCTGTTTTTGAGTATTGGTATTTTAGTCCCACATCGGATAGGAGAAGAGGTGAAGTCTCAACTCCACTCTATAAATAGAGCCCCTTGGCCTCCTTTGAAAGATGCACCAAGAAGAGAGTTGAGGGAGTCTGTTAAGTCCAGGAAGCCCGTTCAAGTCTCAAATATTGACTTACGAGCGTTCCAGAAGTTCTCCTGAACTTGCTGGTTCCTGGGAGCTTATCCGTACTGCGGGTATAGCTTTGAGCGCCGGTGTTCTACACCCCAGCGAGATCCGTTCTTCTTCTTCCTCCCTCTTTCTGTTGCCTTCGAGAATCTGAGACTCAACTGTTGTTGATCTTCTCTTGTTGCCTTCGAGAATACCGTCGCTTCTCTTTAGAAGTTACACGGTTCGGTTGCCTTCGAGAATACCGTCGCTTCTCTTTAGAAGTTATACGGTTCTGTTGCCTTCTAGAAATATTACGAAATAATCTTTTTAGATTCTCGTAATACAACATCACCTTCTTTAGGGTGTTGTTGCCAGAAATATTGTCTTTATAATTGTTTCTGAATTCGTGTTTTTTCTATCGATTGTTCGTCAAGGTACTAACAATCTCAAAGCTATACGATTCGATGGAAAACACTCGTGCTTCGCTTGTCGATACCGGCTTTAACAAGTTGGAGAAATTCGACGGTGAACACTTCCAGATCTGGAAGCGAAAGGTGACTCTGAACCTTCAACTCGTGGATGTTGATCACGTGTTGGATGAGGAAGAACCAATCGTTCCAGCAACAGGATCTGCTGCTGTTCTGGCCGCTGCTACGAGCAAGCAGACGAAGTGGAAAAAGGATAACAGCATATGCAGGCTGCTGATCCTGAATTCCATGGAAGACTCTCTGGCCGAGTCCTACACAAAGAAGACTTCTGCCAAAGAGATCTGGGAGTCCGTGGGGAAGCTGTATGACGACGACGAGCCCGGTCGAAGACGTTCATGGTTGAAAAACCACAAATGGGTCTTTGAAGACGAAAAACCATGCTGCCCCAAGTGAAAGAGTTCATGAAGCTGCGCCAGAAACTGGAGGACGATAGCATGCCCCTCGTCGACAAGTTCGTCGTTGGAGGGATCGTGGCAAAACTTCCTCCAGGATGGAGCAACATCTATGCAAGGATGCATAGGAAGAAGATGGAGATTAGCCTGGATAATCTCCTCAGTGAGATTCATGTTGAAGACGAAATGCGCTCTCAACAGAAGTTAGACGCCCTGTCCAAGCAACTAGCAACGGCGAATCTGGTTCAAGCCACCAGAGAGAACAAAGGGAAGCAGGCGGCTTCTCACCACAAGAAGAAGGACTTCTCGAATCTGAAAGTGAAGGGTCCAGGATTCAAGCAACAGAAGTCCAAGTCCCATGTGACTTGCTTCAACTGTGGCAAGAAGGGTCACTATAAAAGTGAATGCAAGTCCAAGCCCAAAGAGCAAGGTGAGCCTAATAAGGTTTCTTTGGTTACTAATCAGGTTACCATGATAGCACAGTTGCAACTGTGGGGGCAGACTTGGACTGGTGGATAGACACTGGCACGACATGTCATGTCTGTTCAGACAAGGACTGGTTCGTCTCCTATGAGCCTACTTCCGAGAAAGTCATGATGGCGAACCAGGCACAAGCTGAAGTACTGGAGATCGGGACGGTGGAGCTGAAGCTTACTTCGGGGAACATTCTGACGCTTCAAGGTGTGAAGCATGTTCCTGCAATCGCAAAGAACCTGATCTCTGGGAGCCTGCTCTGCAACGCAGGCTTGAGGATGGACATCAATGCTGGCCAGTTGGTGATGTCCAAGAAGGGTACATTCTTCGGGAAAGCTTTCCAAACTGAAGGAATGTACAAGATTCAGCTTGTTGTAACCCAGCATGATAATATAAATGCTATCACTTTTTCTGATTATTCTCTTGAGTTGTGGCATAATAGGCTAGGACATGTTCATTGTAAAAGAATTAACAGAATGTCTAGTCTAGGACTTATCTCCAAGTGTGGGGATAAGGTAGAGAAATGCGAAGTATGTGCTCAGACGAAGATCACTAGGAAATCCTTCCACAGGGTCCATCGAAGCACAGATCTTCTGGAGTTGGTTCACTCAGATATCTGTGACTTCAAACAATTCTCTACAAAGGCCGGGATGAAGTATTTCATTACTTTCATCGATGACTTCTCAAAGTATGCTTTCGTCTACTTGCTAAAGTCTAAAGACGAAGCATTCGAGAAGTTCAAGGAGTTCAGGGCCGAGGCTGAGCGGCAAACTGGACAACAACTCAAGAGGTTAAGGAGTGATCGAGGCGGGGAGTATCGGTCTCATGAATTCTTATCATTCTGCAAAGAACATGGAATCATCAATGAGACGACGCTCCGTATTCTCCACAATCCAACGGAGTAGCAGAAAGGAAACAGAACGTTGACAGAGATGATGAACTCCATGCTGTTGACTGCGGGTCTTCCAAAGTGTTACTGGGGAGAAGCTGCACTAATGGCAACGTTCATTCTGAACAGAGTGCCATATGCAACTTCCGACATAACTCCTCATGAACTCTGGTTCAAAGTCAGACCTAACTTGAATGTCATTCGAGTGTGGGGGTGTCTGGCTTATGTGAAGCTCCCGGATCTGAAGATTCAGAAGCTGGGGACAAGGACTACGAAGGTGATCTTCTTGGGGTATGCCGAGAAGAGTGATGCTCGGAGATTCCTTGATATCGGGTCAAACCATATCATCGAATCTCGCGATACTGAATACTTTGAAGACAAGTTTGCAAAACATAAGAATATTGTTCTCGCGGATCTTCCGGAGAATGATGAGGGTACAAAGCAGACAGAAGTCTTTAATGAACCAGTAGTCCAAGATGAAGCTGTCGTCAAGGAGACACCAGCTGAACCAGAACTCGCTGAGCCGTCAACTAAGCGAATGAGGAGGCCGAAAGACTTCGGAGATGACTTCGTCACCTATCATGTGGAAGCAGATCCGCTTACCTATGATAAGGCAATGAAGACCAGAGATGCTGTATTCTGGAAGGAGGCGATAGACAACGAGATTGACTCAATCACCTCCAACAACACATGGGTATTGGTTGACCTGCCAGAAGGAGCAAGACCCATCGGATGCAAATGGATCTTCAAGAAGAAGATGAAAGCAGATGGAACCATTGTCAAGTTTAAGGCCAGGCTAGTGGCCAAGGGGTTTGCTCAGAAGCAGGGGATCGACTACTTTGACACTTATGCTCCAGTAGCTCGGATGACAACAATCAGATTGTTAATTGCTTTAGCAGCAATACACAAGCTGGTGATACATCAGATGGATGTGAAAACGGCATTCCTTAATGGCGAGCTGACCGAAGAGATCTACATGCAACAACCAGAAGGTTTTGTCGTCAGAGGTCTGGAAGACAAAGTCTGCAAGTTGATGAAGTCTCTGTATGGTTTGAAATAAGCTCCCAAAATGTGGCATGAGAAGTTTGACAAGGTGATAAGGTCAAATGGCTACAGGGTCAGTGAAACAGACAAGTGTGTCTATACGAAGTTTGCTGACGGAAGAGGAGTAATCGTTTGTCTTTACGTGGACGACATGCTAATCCTAGGTACGGATTTAAGCTGCGTCACAGAGACAAAGAAATTCCTCTCGACCAAGTTCAGTATGAAGGACTTGGGGGATGCCGACGTAATCTTGGGGCTCAAGATCATCCGGACAAGCACTGGAATAGCGCTGTCACAATCTCATTATATTGAGAAAATGCTCACTCGCTACGGGTATCAAGATCTTCCTTTTATTGATACACCGTACCGGAGTGATCAGAAGCTAGAGCCAGATTTGAGGGAAAGCGTCAGGCAGTTGGAGTACGCTAGCATCATCGGAAGCTTGATGTACGCTACTACTGCCACAAGGCCTGACATAGCTTTTGTAGTGGAAATGCTGAGTCGGTTCACTAGCAATCCAGGCGTTGAGCACTGGAAAGATGTGAAGCGTGTTATGAGATATCTCAAGAAAAGTCAGACATATGCACTTTTCTACAGCGAAGATCCGTTAGTAGTGGAAGGCTTCAGTGATGCTAGCTGGTGTTCAGATATGGAGAGCGAGTATTCCACAGGTGGATTCGTATTCGCCATGGGCGGAGCTGCTATATCGTGGAAGTCGAAGAAGCAGACTATGTTATCTTGCTCCTCCATGGAATCTGAATTCTTTGCATTGGATGCTGCTGCAGATGAAGCAGAGTGGCTTCGGGAGCTCATGTATGATCTTCCGGTGGTTGGGGCTCAGATACCGGCAATACCGATATACTGTGACAACCAGGCGGCAGCAGCAGTGGCATCAAATGAACTCTTCAACGGGAAGAAGAGGACTGTGCGGTTGAAGCACAGAGCAATGAACGATCTCATCAAAAGGGGCGTCATTGCAGTGATTGATGTTCGGAGTCAGGAGAACCTGGCGGATCCGTTCACCAAGGGCCTCAAGCGCCAGCTGGTCGATGACACAGCTTGTAAAATGGGCTTGAAGGCATTCTGATATTGTGTTATTACATTCCTACCATAAAGTTTTATGCTATTAGTTCAAAGAGAAATCTACTAGGCATCTAGCTTTTGGTTCAAGGGAGGACTATTAACCAGAAGAATATCAGGAACGGTGGGTACTTGTCCTATGTGACATGGAGAGGTTACGGACCTACAACCACTGTTGTCTACTATTATTTTCTGCGGAAAACGGATCATGTGGGAAGGTTGGCTTAAACGCCTTAATGAGTTCTCAGGCAGAGTGAATGCCTGGTGTGCTTTACAGGAAGCACGGTAGAGCAGCACTACAAGGAGTGAAACTCCATGCTACAGTAGGGTGACTCCACCATGAGGTTCCCAGGTAGGGATAATGCCTCGGCTTTGCAAGCTAAGTCACAGCGGAGTAGCACCGCAAATAGGCAGGTAGCCTAATGCTTTATGATAATCGTAATAAAGAGAGGTAGACAGCACTACAAAGAGGACGATGTCCTCATGTTACAGTGGCATGACACCACGAAGAGGTACCAGGTAGGATAAAGCCTCGGCTTCGCAAGCCATGTCATAGCGGCGTAACACCGCACGGAAGCGCAAGGCTTCATGCTGGGTAGTTTGGCACTACAAAGGGGCTTGTGACCTCATGCTACAGTAGTATGACACTACGATGAGGTACCCAGGTGGGGTAAAGCCTCGGCTTTAGCCATGTCATAGCGGCGTAGCACCGCAAAGAAGCGCAATGCTTCATGCCATGACTCTTTATAAAGAACTCACCTATAGTGTATGGAAAGAGATATCAGGCCGTCTCTTGAGGGTAAGCTTGTAGACGCCCAAAATTATACACTGAAACCAGGCTGGCACAAGGCCTTCAATGTGCAGCCAGAAGCACAGTTGATGTCATTATGTGAGTAGGAAGAATTGCAGTTATGGTGCAGAATTCAAGGCTTAGTCCATTCTTGTATCATGCTGTTATTTAACCTATGCGGGAAGATTCAAGTCGTAGCGACATCTCTCCTAATGCATGATGGACAATCGCTGTGGGGAACGCTCAACCCATATATTGAGATATGTGGGGGATTGTTGGTGTTTTTGTCTTTGGACTAGAAAAGATAGTCCCACATCGGCTACACCAAATGGTGAGTATCTCAATATAATGCATTGCTTGTGTTGAGGTGTGCACATGAGGTGTAGTGGGACACAAGCTTGTGCCATGTGGAAGTATTTTTCTAGAAGGAAAAAGGATTAAATCCAACAAGGATGAAAGTTAATTTTTGTTGTGCGGACTCGGACTCGGACACGGACTCCAGGATGTCTCGTGCATGCACGGGAGTGTTCGGGGGGTAGGCGTGGACTGGCACACTTCTATGCTGATTGTGGGATGATCTAAAATATCAAACTCTGTTTTTGAGTATTGGTATTTTAGTCCCACATCGGATAGGAGAAGAGGTGAAGTCTCAACTCCACTCTATAATAGAGCCCCTTGGCCTCCTTTGAAAGATGCACCAAGAAGAGAGTTGAGGGAGTCTGTTAAGTCCAGGAAGCCCGTTCAAGTCTCAAATATTGACTTACGAGCGTTCCAGAAGTTCTCCTGAACTTGCTGGTTCCTGGGAGCTTATCCGTACTGCGGGTATAGCTTTGAGCGCCGGTGTTCTACACCCCAGCGAGATCCGTTCTTCTTCTTCCTCCCTCTTTCTGTTGCCTTCGAGAATCTGAGACTCAACTGTTGTTGATCTTCTCTTGTTGCCTTCGAGAATACCGTCGCTTCTCTTTAGAAGTTACACGGTTCGGTTGCCTTCGAGAATACCGTCGCTTCTCTTTAGAAGTTATACGGTTCTGTTGCCTTCTAGAAATATTACGAAATAATCTTTTTAGATTCTCGTAATACAACATCACCTTCTTTAGGGTGTTGTTGCCAGAAACATTGTCTTTACAATTGTTTCTGAATTCGTGTTTTTTCCATCGATTGTTCGTCAAGGTACTAACAACTATCACACAACCAACATCCATCTTGAAGATAGGTAAATAATCTAAATGATAATATCACCACAAAATTGGTTACCTCCACAATTTCATCCCTTCACATGCAAGATATATGTGACATTTTGATTTATGATCACTTGAGACACTTCAGTCATGAATGGAAATGAAAGGTCATGAGTGACAAGCAACCTAAGGAAATGTTATAGATTGGCATTAAAGTTCTCGGTTAATTTCTCCTAATTGTCCGAACCAAAGAAAATGCCAAAAGTAAGTTATTCTATATGAAAAGTTGGTTAATATAGACCTCTAATTTGTAGCCACCAGGTGTAGTCATGCATTGAGGCTGGTATGAACTACTCTAGAGTTAGGGCTTACATTTTTCTTTTTCTTTTTCTTTTTTAACCTTGTTTTTTTCTTTTCCAACTATTAGATGTATGGGGAAAACATGATTTTGTGATGGACACTTATCACACTTGGACAACACTCGAGTTAAAGCAATAAGCATAACAAGAAGAAGTATTAAAGGAACAAATTATGAAGCAACTTCCCTCAAAGCGATTACAAAGAGAACAGACAACATTGCCATCCATCCTAAGCTCTCATCCAATCGTTCTCTTAGGCAAAAGCTCTAGTGAATTTAAATTGCAATTACAATATTCCATAAATTTATTGTAAGATTTGTTAGAATATGTTCTCACATCTAATCAAATTGAGCATTACGGTCTTTCCTAAGCACTACAAACTACTGTACAAAACTAGATTTCAAAGAAATAATTTATGTGAAAAAAATGTATATATTGCTAATATATATTCGACAAACGATTCCAAACCAAAGCAAATAGAGAGGGTTTCAATATAAAGTTTTGTTGTTACGGTCAGTGTTGTTGTATTATATTTAATAACTAAGATGCTTTTACAAGATAAAAAAAACCTTCGATTGGTATTCTTATTTTTCATTTTTATCCTTGTTTTTCTTTCCAATGGGGGGGTGGGGGGGGGGGGGGTGGGGGGGGGGGGGGGGGGGGGGGGGGGGGGGGGGGGGGGGGGGGGGGGGGGGGGTGGGGTGGGGATGTGAAATGGTTTTGTGAAGGGCATTTATCACACTTATACTACATAAAACAATAAGCATAACCACATCAAGTATTAAAGGGACAAATTAGGAAGCAATTTCCTCCAAAGCCATTACAAAGAGAACAAACAACATTGCCATCCATCCTAAGCTCTAGTGAATTTAATTGCAATTACAATATTCCCTAAAATTTATTGGAAGATTTATTAGAATATGTTTTTCCACATCTAACCAAATTGAGCATTACCCTGTTTCCTAAGCACTACAACTACTGTACAAAAACTAGTTTTCAAAGCAATAATTTATGTGAAAAAACGTATGTATTGCTAATAAATATTTGACAAACTATTCCAAACCAAAGCAAATAGAGAGGATTTCAATATAGAGTTTTTGTTGTTACGGTCAGTACTGTTGTTGTATTATATTGAACTAAGATGCTTTTACAAGTGATGCATTTAACAAGAGAAACTAGGAGGGATACTATTAGAAAAGTATAAGAGATTGATAAAAAAAGGTAGCCTATTTAGATTTTTCCATTAGTACTTAAAAGAAAGAAAAAAAAAATCCTATAATTTCTTGACTCCCGTCAGGACTACTTTTTCTTGCAAAAATCCGATAATTTCTTGATTCTCGTCAAGACTACTTTTATTGTAATTTTTGTACGAAAGGCTCTTAAACATTTGCCTTGACCGATATTATCATGTCATCAATTTTTTTTATCATAAGGGAATCGACTATAGAGCATAAAATAGCTCCATAAATTATTTGACACATGATTGGTTGTCACTGTTCATGTCAATCTTAAATATTGTTGTCAAATTTTAGTAAAAGTTGTGAGTATAAGTGAATTATGTCATAAAATTTAGACTATTAATTGACCGATAGTAAATATTTCTATTAGCTCCAATTTCAGTTGCAAGCAAACTAAATATATTTTCAAAAAAAATTAAACTATAAAGAATATAAATTAAGAGGGACAATAATGCTATAAATTGCACTCATCTTTCTTGCACACATTAAGCAAAAGATAAAAGTTGCCCTAACTCATCGACAAAGAACATTTACTGATTGAGAAAATCCAAAATATTTTGGTTTCAAGGGTGATTTGTAATTTTATTATTATGTTATTGCGAGAAAGGAAATTTAAGTTATTTAACTTTATTTCAAAATTGGAAGAGCATTGTGTTGGATTATATCTTGTTTTCGAATGAGCGCTCAAAAGGGGATGATAATGGATTTTGTAATTTAGTCTCACATCGAGTAGAAAGTGAAAACATGAGGTGTAGATAATTGGGATTAATTCAGGCCTTACATGATAATTCTCTCTTAAGACATATGGACCCAGTCCAATATCGCACCTAATAGGCTAACTCTAGTTCAGGTCACACCAAGTTCCCAACAAGTAGTATCAGAGTTCAAAGTTATGGGACTGTTTTAGACGACTTTAATTGGTTCGAGAAAGATGTGGTTACGGGGCTGGTTTGGATGGCTCTAATTTGTTCGAGACAGATAGTGCTGAATGTTCATGCATAAAATCAAGTAGAGATTATTGGATTGTATCTTGTTTTTGGATGAGTGATCAAAAGGCCAGAAGTCCCTCAAAGGGGGTGACAATGGAGTTGATAATTTAGTCCCTTAGCCTTTTAAGACAAAGCGCTCATAAGGGAGTGACAATGGAGTTGATAATTTAGTCCCACATCGGGTAGCCTTTTAAGACATATCGGTCTAGTTCGGGTCACACCAAATTTCCAACACGTTGTCGGGAGGTGTGGTATAATATATAACTAGAAGACTTTGACACGCACACCCCACCCCCCCCCCCCCCCCCCCCCCCCCCCCCCAAAAAAAAAAATCCACACACACATTTCATGAGCAAAAGCTCAATCTCCTATTTCCTTTAGTCCCACATCGGTTGTGCTTAAGGGGACTATATATGGTGTACATATTAACTTCTTGTTACTTTCTTGTGGAGTTGTGCGCGCTGCTACCGCCGCCCGGCCCGACTCGACTCGGCTGGGTTTGGCATGCGTAATGGGTGCGGTACGTGCCCACATATGTGAGCGCCGAATGCCGTTTCGATTCCATCTTCAGGTCCGGGTTGAGATTATAAGAATTTTTTGCTGCTCAATAAATTATGAAACGTTTGGGCACATTTAATCTTGTCCAGGTTCTTTGAACCACATTTTTCCATGTGTTTTGTATTTATAACGTCTGGTTTTATTGACATTGATTTGTTCATTTGTAACGTCTGGATAAATTGGTCATTATTTCTGTCCGTTAGATTTCGCTTATATATTAAGTTATCTTCCTCTTCTTCTCTACATAGAAAAAATTATACGTAAAATATCTCTCTAAAATCTTGTTCTCCAAAACTCTCTCTCTTCTTCACATCCTTGCTCTGGGCAGAGCTAAGCCGGGGTTAATCTCTCCAAGTTTTGTGCAACGAGGATATACCGGTAGAGCGAATATTTTACCACTAGGAGCATTCGAAACAATTTTGCACATAGACCCGAATTAACTCTTAGGGCAGTGCTTCGTGCGCGACTTTCCCGGAGGCCGATAACCTTTATTTTTCTTTATTTGCAGATTTTTCAAAAGGAGGAAAAAAATTATTCTAACAATATAAGAGTTAATCGTATGATCATTTTGTATTTTAGACAATTTGATTTATTGAATAAATTTGACAGGGTCAAGAACAACAATAGTTTTGATTGTTGATGTGTAGGAGATAGTCTGACTCCTATTTTTGAGATATACTTTTGCAAGGTACCAACAAGGATGAACTAGAAGCACATTGCAAAAGTATGAGTTTAGCTTTGTTAGCTTTGACCCCATACTAGCATCGAACTCACATGGTATTATATCTTCTTTATATGTTTATAGCAGATCAATTCTTGACAAGTCTTGTGCTGTGTATGTGGACTGTTGCATTTTCTTGTAGAGTAGAATTCCAATTTATTTTTCTTGCCGCATTATATTACTAAGGTTTCCATTATGCTTATTTTGAATTTGTTGATCTCATTAGGGGATAGTAGTGTTGGTGGAATTTGATCACTAGAGGAAGTTTAGTAATCAAAAGGATCCTAGTCTCAGTAGCATTGCATAGGGATACATTAGAATTTTAACCCCGCTAGCCACATTATATGATCTCATTCTCTTAACAAAGGCCTTGGATTTTTTTCGTTGTTTCCTTAATGGGTGTGGTTTTGTGGCTTGAAATTCCTGACGATTTAGGTTTTTCAGATTGAAACATATGATAGAGTATTATCTGTTGTTAGTTGCTACAATTATCTTGTTGTGCTTTATGGAAGTCATTTTCTATGGTTACTCACGCCTCCCCACCACACACACACACACACACACACACACACACACACACACATATATATATATATATATATAGGGTTATTTACACTAACTACCCCTATGTTTTTGATTTATAACACGGGGTACCCCTGATTTAAACTATTTACACTAACTACCCCTCCCTTTAGAAAACGTAGGGGTAGTTAGTGTTATAATTTTTTTATTTTTCCTTAAAGTAGGGGTACCCCGTGTAATAAACCAAAAACATAGGGGTAGTTAGTGTAAATAGTTTAAAAGTAGGGGTACCCCGTGTTATAAATCAAAAACATAGGGGTAGTTAGTGTAAATAACCCATATAGGGTTATTATATATATATATATATATATATATATATATATATATATATATATATATATATATATATATATATATATATATATATATATTTTTTTTTATTTTTTTATTATATATATATATATATATATATACATATATATATATATATATATATATATATATATATATATATATATATAGTTTCCTGAATCGCTCACACTGGGATTCAAACTCCTAACCACTCGGGCCGTATGCCTCACCACTACCACTAAAAAAAGAATATATATATATATATATATATATATATATATATATATATATATATATATATATATATATATTTTTTTTTTTTTTTTTTTAGTGGTAGTGGTGAGACATGCGGCCCGAGATATATATATATATATATATCTCGGGCCGCATGTCTCACCACTACCACTAAAAAAAAATATATATATATATATATATATATATATATATATATATATATATATATATATATATATATATATATATATATATATATTCATGTTCTTCTTCATCATGTGTTTATCCGCATTTAAGAAATTTATCAATATTTTGAAGCTTAGAAACAAAATATGTCAAAATCTTATGGTTGCCTTAAAAAAGAATCCAAATTACTCCATTATTTTTTAAATGGATTGTCTTCATCAAAACAAGTTGTCGATGGAAGACCAATCGAAGAACCCATGGTTGTTAAACAATCTCCATCTTCCTTGACCCAAACAGCCATCTACAGCTTATGTCATTGAATAAATACATCAAGAATTTTTATTATAGATGAAAATGAAGTATAGCTAGGATTAGTTAAAGACACTTGAACCAACTTGCTAAGCTCTTTGTTCTAAAGGAATATATATATATATATAATGGCAGTACGTACAGTTGTCAACCGAACTCAGTAAATTTTATTTAATTATGGTAATATATTATTTGTTTAATATGCTAATAGTTTCTTGTATATGCTCAAAGTGGAAATTTTGGTCTACTCTACCAATATAAATGACTACCCAAAATCTCAACTGTCTGCAATTTTCTTTTCTTTATATACAACTCTTATTTTGATAGAGGGATATGACCATAAATATAGATATAAAGTGTAAAACATCTAGGCTAATTTGTCTAAAATTGTTGTTAATATGTAAGCATAATTACCATGGAAAGAATTAGGAGTAAGCAAGAAAAATGGATGAATAAAGGTAATAAATGATTAAATACTAAGTACTTAGTATTTAGCTAATAAATATTAACAAAATCTATAACTAACAAGTATTTAGCTTATTACTAATGTAGAAAGACCAATATTTAGTTAGTTATGAAGTAGGAGGGCTATTGGTCTTTCTTAAGATAGTTATAAATTTTGTTAAATACTATTGTGGATGCATGATATGTGTCGGTGTCTGCGACGATAAAGTACTGGCATGACACGGATGGCCATCCGGTGACACACATTCGTGTTGTCTTCTCCTAAGCAACCATACACACCAGCACGACAAGGCATAGGCATATGTTGTCGTTCAACATATACCCTCCCACCCCACCCCACACCACACCACCCCAAGTTGAGACAATGACGATGAAGCTTTGTAAAGTCTGAGTCTTAAAATTATTATGTTAATGTCATATATTTCAATTTATTTAGCTATTGCCAGGTCGCAAATATCTACTATATTTTTATATTATTGTCATGTATTCAAGTAATATTTATCAAGTACTCACTTAAATTGATAATCTTTTTTAATTCTTTAATAATATTATGTGTGATAAAAATAAGGAAGAGAGAGAGAGAGAGAGAGAGAGAGATTATTTTGTACAGGAATAGATCTATGCTTCTCTTATTAACAATATATAGAGGAGAAAATGATTATGACTTGTGTTTATACGGATAAGTACGCTTATTTGTGGTTATCCAAATATATAGCTTATAAATTTTGTAAACATCAGTAATTTTTCATACCAAGTTCAAGCACACAAAAATGAGCAAACATGAATACCATATTAACAATAGCATGCCTATGCATGAGCCTCGTGGGCGATTGTCCATGACCCATTTATTGGAAGGCTTAAAATTTCATTTAAGATGATTATTATTAGGGATATTTAGACTTTGGGTCTCAAATAAGTTTCAAAATTAGTGTTTGGATATCAATATTATACATAATTAATGTTTGTGTCTCAAAGGTGTCACTAATGTCTCAAAAGTGTACCTTTTGAGACCCAAACACTAATTATGTATAATATGGAGACCCAAACACTAATTTTAAAACTTATTTGAGACCCAAAGTCTAAATATCCCTTATTATTATTATTATTATTATTATTAGGAATATTTAGACTTTGGGTCTCAAATAAGTTTCAAAATTAGTATTTGGGTCTCCACATTATACATAATTAGTATTTTGTTCTCAAAAGTGTCACTAATGTCTCAAAAGTGTCATCAAAAGTGTACCAAAAATGTCACTAATTATTTTTGGTGACACTTTTGAGATCCAAACACTAATTATGTTTAATATGGAGACCCAAACACTAATTATGTATAATGGAGACCCAAACACTAATTTCAAAACTTATTTGAGATCCAAAGGCTAAATATCCCTTATTATTACAATATAAGGGCACACATGTTGCAAGTACAAACCATGTTGAGACTAACCTTTCGGCAGCACGACGGCTCTCGTATTCCGGTTCGTTGGTGTGAAGCTTGAACTGTCACGCATGACACATATTTCGCACGGTAATTCATGTAAGGATGCAGTCTTCGTGGTAGTGGTGTGCGGCAACCTCCTCGCCATCCCCTCCATCCCTACGTTGCACACCACATCATGTCAGAAGCAGAAAGAGAAAAAGAAAGAGAAATAAATGTCACGTCCCGACCCGAAAAATCGCTCACGCTAGATTTCACCCGAATCATCGTCCTTGCGGGGGCGTGATGTCACACGAGCCTGGAGTTGCGCTCATGCAAGGCAAGATAACAAGTTCACATAAGATTATCTCAAATTGATAACATAAGCAGCGGAAGGGAACATAGTATAGAATCTTTTTTTTATTAATAATGAATTGAAGGTTACAAAGGCTTTGAATAGCCCAACTGAATATGCCAACTGACTACAACGCTCATGATCTCTCTTAGCTCACAAAGGATTACATTGTTCCATACATTAAGCCTCTTTATAGCCAACAAGTAGTCTTCGGCCGAACATCTCTATGTTGCAAGTCCGAACGCCAATGCTGTAGCTCCTCTTGAAACGCTAAGGATTCCATGCCTCAGTGCGTCCAAGCCAAGTCCCGTCCCGAGCCGATCATAACCTGAACCTGTAAGCAAACTAGTGGGGGATTAGTGCTTTCGTCCTCGCTGCACTGATCAAGACCCACTCGCACCCAAACCAACACTAAGTACATTTAGTAAACATGCATCTTAATTTGGTGATCTTTCTATTTAGCCTTAGGATCAATTTCCAATTCATATATCCATTCTCATATTCCTAACTCGCACTTCCAAATCGTGCTACCGACTCTTCGCTCTCACTCGAGTTCGTTTGCACGATTACTTCGTACCTACTCAACTCGTTTCGAACAGTTTCTTACCGATTTAACTCAATTCTGACTGAGTCAACTATTTCCTCAACGCAACATTCCCTCGCTATGCTCAGCCTATCGTTCGAATTACACTTAACGAATCCTCGTCCGACGTATCATCCATGGATACGACTTTGCGCATAATCATTCAACTCATTTTATCGAAGCATACTTGCATCGACTTCTATCGAGTCATTCCCACTCAAGTCTCGGTACTACTCCGTCCATTGAGGACAAACCTATTGTAACCGACACAATCATCTCGATGCATTCTATTGCAAGTCACCAAACGGCTTAACATAGCTATCGCTAACTGGTATTTCATATACCACTCAGAAATTGAGCTTATCGTTATCGATACAATGCTTTGCTACACTAATCGCACAAGTGGTATCGCATGTACCACTCAAAATTGAGTCATTACTCGACTTTACACTCCATATAGGTCCGACATCTATTTCAAGTTAACTATCCCGTGGCGATCTTTTCCGATCCCAGCTCTAGCGTTCGCTTACTCAAGTTGGCACAACAATTGTAATGCCTCGTCCCGCTCAGTCAATCCGAGGAATAGGAACGCCGACGGCGTTCGAACTTAGCCTTACAACGGCAACTCGAAGACATCGTTCAGGTGGGGTAGTTTCGGTGAACTTGCCTCATCTTAGCCTTCACATAATAAATTGCATGTTTTCAACTTGCACAAGTAGGCTTGATAATAAAAGAGACGAATCCACATAGCTAAGGGAATAATTCCGACAGGTCGAATTGAGTTAGAATATGGAAAGGTCCAACGGTCAGCTTAGAGTTGGTGCACGACGTGCTTTGAAAATGACACTCGATCCTTCGTCCTGTGGCTTGGGAGAAGGAAAGTTGGTCTTCGCCACAAGCTAAGAGTTAGCCAAATTCATAGACGTCGCCCGCATAAATGCTTCATAAAGCATGCACGGTCTCTTCGCCCAAGGCGTGGCATAGCCTCTCCTCGCCGACGGGTTAAGTTGTATTGCACGGCTTGTGGCATAAGTCTAGGAACCCTAAATAACTTGATTGTTCAAAGTCGAATGCGTGTACGGCACGTTCCCACGATGCAAGGCTTGACGCAGCCTTTGCTCGTCAAGTTGTTGCAAAGTAAGTTAGGCAAGTTACGTTAAGCTATCAGGAGTAGTAGCAGGCACGACCCTATGAGTTCTACGGCCGGGTATAATCACATAGTCTCACGATTGTAAGGCCCGTCATATAGAGTATGACTTGGGCGGTGGTGTCACATAGTGTTTCAAGTTGGTCTAAGACACGATGGCACTGACTTAGTATTTTAAGGCATGGTCTACGGTTGAAATCACTGAGTTTGGAAAGTGTTCAATAGTTGTTCTTGAGTTGAGTAAAATGATAGGGCAAGAAAGAAAGAATGCTCGCGACTGGGTTATCGAGGCAACAAAGAAGAATGCTCGCGACTACGGGTCGTCGAGGCAAGGTCTCAGATGTGAGAAGTATTGAAATTAGCCCTGAAAGAGATGGTAACACTAGAATTAGCTTTGACTGTGTGAGACGTCAGTTCGAGTCGAGTCTTGCATGGTCATTGGACAACTTGTACAAGGTAAAATAAATCTGTTTCTCGAACGGCGACCCCGGCGGCCCAGGGGAACCGTTGCGATAGAGACATTCGTAGCTGTGCTGGATGACCGCACGGGTTAGCGGGGACTTACAGCGGAGCTAGCTACTCGTGCTGGCAAGGAGCGTCCGTCTAATCAAAAGCTCAAAAGTTGTCCATTATAGCGCTGGACGCTAGTGACTAGTTCATATAGATGAGTCGGCATGGGCGGCAATCCGCGTGTATGCCTTTGGATTGAGTCGAGTATTGAGTGTAGTATATCAAGGAAGTCGAGTTGAAGGTGTGTGTATAGTTGGAACACAAAATGTTGGGCCTAAGATTTGGTTGCAACGTAGGTGTCGTGCTTCGGCACGAGATGTGGCGTCGAGTCTTGAGTTGTCGGCATATAAGTTGCATATGTTGGTTTGAGCTGTCTTGAGTTTAAGTCAGGAAACGCCGCAAGGCAAGTCGGTCGAGTGACACTTAGCAAGAAGTCTTGATTGGGTCAGTTGGTGGTCAAAGTAGCACGGGCCGCGAGGCGGCGATGTGGTTAGTCTTACTGAAATGCGTGGCACGACCTCAATATGGGTTTTGTAGCACGGTCACGTGGAAAAGGAGTCTATCGCGTAGTTGCGTCTCTGATTTGGGTCGTAAGGCAAACACGAGTTGATAGGTTAACGTTGATGTGCAAGCACGGGATGATCTCGAGACACAAAATAGGCCAAGGCGTCTGTCCTAAAACTGATCCTAAGGCAAGAGTAGAAAGACAATCATAAAGGGACTATGTTGCACAAAGTAAATCTAACGTGTTGGTTTTGTATGGATGGGCGAGGAGCTCACTCCACCAGTACAGTTGAGTACTGACACCCACATAGTTTTCATGTGCAGGCGCAGGTAGAAGCTCGTGGCGCGGAGCTCGCTTGGATGCGTCGAGGCACGAAGTTCCTTGGCGATTCGAAGCGTGCGGCCGCATGGATTCAAGACTTATATGGGACATAATGTATGGACATCGCCTTTCGAAGCTTCCGCCGGTTCAAGCCATGTATCGAGAGATGAGAGAGAGCTGAGTGAGTTGTAATGTGAGATGAGTGAGCTTGAGAGACTTGTAATCTTGGCCTTGCGCCCCTTGTAATCTTTGCTTTAACATCAATAAAGAGCTTCTTTGAATAACTTTTATTTTGATTCAAATTTCTGCTGCTATTATTCAATGTCTCTACATGGAACTTCTGTACGACGACCCCATCGCAGCCGCTGGAATCGGCCGTTATGGAACCCGCCTTGCACGAGCGCAATCTAGGCTCGTGCGGCATCACGTCTTAGCGAGGACGATCGCTCCTACGGGAGCGAGGCGTGACATAATGGTATCAGAGCACGGCTTTACGTCCTTGGACTATCGATTGAATTCTTTAACTCTGTTGTTTCCGCAAACTCTGAATTGTTACTTCCGCAAAGTTGATATCGTTGGTGCGCTCTCTCTCAAATTGTCCCACGGGATGTCCATACAATAAGTCTAACTATTTTGCAAAACATAGGAGAACAGTTTTCGACAAAACAAAAAGATAGTTCGCGTAAGCACGGTTGGCTAAGTCGGGCTGGGTATATACACCAAAGTTGCGTCGACCTTAGAAAAGTCGAGTACGGAAATTGAATAGTGTCGAACAAGAATGAGTTGAACTCGCTTGAGTAAATTGAGATGACTATCGATAGGGGTGCTATCGAACGACGATGTTATCGTCTGTGCGATATAAGATGAGCGTGCTTGAAATTTAAGGAATCGTTCGGACAGAAATTCGAGGAAATAGATTGTGAATCGAATGATAGTTTTGAGGATTTGTTGAATAATTTCATCCCTGAGTGGTATATGCGATAGCCTCAGGGATGTCGATCGATCGATTGAGAATTCGGGGTGTCGATGAGTCTATCAGCAAGCGTCGTACATATACAAAGCCTTAGATTGAGTGAGTTGTTGTCATGAAGTTTGATAAGTGGATTCGAACAAATTAGAAATGACACGCACGGAACGTACATGAGATTAAGGATTGTACGAGTATAAAATACAAAAATGATTGAGTCGGTGAAATCAAATCGAGGAAAAAGTTAAGGTATAGCGAACGGATGACTTGATCGAAGAAATTGATACGGATCGTATATAAAAAGTTAGCACGATGAGAAGATAGCGTACATGAAAAGTGGAATTTTGAAGTTACGTAATGACTCTAAGGATTGGATTGAATGTTGCTCGATGTTTTGAGTCAGCAAAGGATTGATGCGATTTGAGGAAATACGTTGGTCGATGACGTAAGATAGACGGATGAATAATACGCGAATTTAGGTTTGAAAAAATTGATGTTGTGAATAATTCGAGCGATAATGATCGAAATTGATTTTGAATGTCGAGGAGATTATCCAGTCGGACGATGGCATCATTCGTACGACTTGAAATTGGTTAAGGAAGATCGTCAGGTTACGCATATCATCGATGGTATTGAGGCGTATCAAAGATCAATATGCGATAACTCGGGGGTAATCTGACTCGGAGAATGACGAT
The DNA here is from genome assembly GCA_029216955.1 of Iris pallida. Lineage (NCBI taxonomy): Eukaryota > Viridiplantae > Streptophyta > Magnoliopsida > Asparagales > Iridaceae > Iris > Iris pallida. Next base: position 11,033,214 of record JANAVB010001399.1, read on the forward strand.
CGTACAAGTGTTATTGTTCGGTTGGATGCTATACTTAGGATTTTGATTGAGATGAATGTTGGATATAAATGATCGTGTCTTGATGGTTACGTTGATAGCCACAACGTCGACGATCTTGTCTTGCGTGAGTGCAACTCTAGCCTCGCACATACGTTACGTCAAATTTGGGGCGATCGTTTCGCATGAGCGCTGACATGGTGATTCATGTCGCGGGAATGATCGAACTCGAAAAATCAGGATGCGACAACTTTGATTGTCTCGACTTGTCGGTTTGATGCGAAGGAAAATGTGAAGATGTTAGGACTTGCGATTGATGAATAAAATAAACGTGAGGATTGAGTAGGTCCAATCCGCGCATCGAAAATGAATTAGTCTAGACGCAAAACAAGAGTTACGTCCCGATGAGGATAATTATCCCGCGGGAGCGTGCATGGTGATTCATGTCTACCGTGGAAAATCTGATTCGCGTGAGATCAGGGCACAACATATTGTTAAGCTAGACGACCTCATGATCGATTACGTGAATTTGAATAGATGACTTAGGAAATGTGAAATGTGAAATTTTGGTTAGCTATGAATTGCGTCATAGCGTGCTTGAATTGAGAAAGATTGATAGGCGAATTATATCGAACGTGTTCAAAGAGATAGACTATATGAAATGGCATAATAAACGAGCAATAGGTTCTTGTCAAGGATTGGTTAAGTAAACTTATAGTAGGATGGCTTTGCTGAATGACTCGGACCCCGTGCGACGAACGTTCGGATGTGTATAGGAAATCTGTGCTCGAAGTTTAGAAATCAGAGCGATGCGAGCTTGGGTAGCAAACCCCCGTACTATCAACTTGGTTTGACCTTAGGATGAGGTCAGTGTTGATATTGTTGTTTGGGAACTATGATTCCAATACTGACGGAAAGACATAGCCTAGCGGTTAGGCAGACGTCCGAGTGCGAAGTGGTAGGATTTGTGGAGGCACCACTCACGAGGCTCGGTTGACATGCACGTATATCAGGGACGTACGAATATGTGCACGATCCGACTCGAGTGGTGATGGGGGATTCGCTATCACGAGGCTTGGCTGAAATGTATGTATTTTGGTGACGCCTAGAATATGTGCACGATCCAACTAAGTGATACGTTGAATCAAGTGAGACTTGAGGAATAGAAAAGTGTCAAAAATTTTGAAATCGTATTGAAGAAAAGATTGAGAGTAGCACGAGCGTGGCTCGAATTTGGGAAACGCATAGGCGTAGTGTGTGCGAGAGTTCTTGAATGTTGAATAAGTGATAAGTCGATAAGTGTACTCAGTTAGTTTCGAGGACGAAACTTTTTCTGAGTGGTGTATGATGTAGTGCCCCGTCCTGCTCAGTCAATCGGAGGATTAGGAATGCCGACGGCGTTTGAACTTAGCCTTACAATAGCGACTCGAAGACATCATCCAGGTGGGGTAGTTTCGGTGAACTTGCCTCATCTTAGCCTTCATATAATAAATTGTATGTTTTTAACTTGCACAAGTAGGCTTGATAATAAAAGAGACGAATCCACATAGCTAAGAAAATAATTTCGACAGGTCGAATTGAGTTAGAATATGGAAAGGTCTAACGGTCGGCTTAGAGTTGGTGCAAGGCGTGCTTTGAAAATGACACTCGATCCTTTGTCCCGTGGCTTGGGAGAAGGAAAGTTGGTCTTCGCCACAAGCTAAGAGTTAGCCAAATTCATAGGCGTCTCCCACATAAATGCTTCATAAAGCATGTACGGTCTCTTCGCCCAAGGCGTGGCATAGCCTCTGCTCGCCGACGGGTTAAGTTGTATTGCACGGCTTATGGCATAAGTCTAGGAACCCTAAATAACTTGATTGTTCAAAGTCGAATGCGTGCACGGCACGTTCCTACGATGCAAGGCTTGACGTAGCCTTTGCTCGTCAAGTTGTCGCAAAGTAAGTTAGGCAAGTTACGTTAAGCTATCAGGAGTAGTAGCAGGCACGGCCCTTTGAGTTCTATGGCCGGGTATAATCACATAGTTTCACGATTGTAAGGCCCATCATATAGAGTATGACTTGGGCGGTGGTGTCACATAGTGTTTCAAGTTGGTCTAAGACACGATGGCACGAACTTAGTATTTTAAGGCACGGGCCACGGTTGAAATTACTGAGTTTGGAAAGTGTTCAATAGTTGTTTTTGAGTTAAGTGAAATGATAGGGCAAGAAAGAAAGAACGCTTGCGACTGGATCGTCGAGGCAAAAAAGAAGAATGCTTGCGACTACGGGTCGTCGATGCAAGGTATCAGATGTGAGAAGTATTGAAATTAGCCCTAAAAGAGATGGTAACACTAGAAGTAGCTTTGACTGTGTGAGACGTCAGTTCGAGTCGAGTCTTGCGTGGTCATTGGACAACTTGTACAAGGTAAAATAAATCTGTTTCTCGAACGACGACCCCGACGGGCCAGGGGAACCGTTGCGATAGAGACATTCGTAGCTGTGCTGGATGACCGTACGGGTTAGCGGGTAATTGCAACGAAGCTAGCTACTCGCACTGGCAAGGAGCGTCCGTCTAATCAAAAGCTCAAAAGGAGTCTATTATAGCGCTGGGCGCTAGTGACTAGTTCGTTTAGATGAGTCAGTATGGGCGGCATTCCATGTGTATGCCTTTGGATTGAGTCGAGTATTGAGTGTAGTACATCAAGGAAGTCGAGTTGAAGGTGTGAGTATAGTTGGAACACAAAATGTTGGGCCTAAGATTTGGTTGCAACGTAGGCGACGTGTTTCGGCACGAGATGTGACGTCGAGTCTTGAGTTGTCGGCATATAAGTTGCATCCGTAAATCCTTTAGTTTCGTTCGAACAATTTCTATGACGTCCATACACCACTCAGGGTTTGAGCCACTCGACTAGTCGTCGACACTCATTCTTATTCTTCCTTGCAGCTATCATATACACCACTCGGGTTTAAGTCACTCTACAAATCCTCAAAAGGTTATTCGATTTCCAATCGATATGTTCAATTATGCGTTCGCCCGTTCCTCAAAGTCTAAGGACCACTTCTCGTATTCGCTTTAGCGTTGGTCAAGTAGCGTCTCTATCAACATACGTTCTAAGTCTCACTTATTCTCGTCCGAGCGATAGTCGGTCTCGCTCGCAAACTCGTTCGCACCAGAAGGTCTTGGTGCGCGATACTCCGCACAACTTAGCCAAAAGGCTGCGTGCATAACCATCCCGTTCAAACTATACTTCAGTCTCGTGTACTCGTTTGCTATTGTCAGCATAAGGTTATTCAAGCACGCACTGCTTTTGCTAACTTTTAGTATTCGTTCCTTCCAACTCAAGTCCGTTGTGGTTTGGCACAAAGGCCTTCGCCTATCGATCCCGTTCAACCGAGTACTTGTACGAGCTTTTGAAAATATTAGACTTATTGTATGGAACATCCCAAGGCACAACGAGAGAGAGCGTATACTTCTTTGTTTCCAAGCGAGCTTCCAAAACTAAGAGAATTGAAATGAAGTCCAAGGACGTAAAGCCGTGCTCTGATACCAATCTGTCATGCCCCGCTCCCGCAGAACGATCGTCCTCGCTAAGGGGTATTGCCGCACGGGCCTAGGTTGCACCCGTGTAAGGAAAAGTCCGAAAACAGCCGATTTGAGCTAGGCCACAGAGTCGCACAGAGTGTCCCCATTTGCAGTGGAAAGTAAATGAACACAAATTGAAGCGAATTCAAACTCTTTATTAACATTCGAGAAGTTTACAAGTGGTGCTAGGCCGAGATTACAAATTGCTCAAGCTCTCTCTCTCTGAAACATAAAAGGCGTGCCAAGTGGCTTACAAGATGGAATGATTTATGGCGATGTTCCGATACATTATGTCCTGTATATGATGCTTCAGCTCCTTGCAATGCTCCAAGGCCCTAGAGTTAGCTCCGCGCCTTAGCACGTTCGAGGGAAGCTCCGCACCCAATGATATCTCCTGCGTCCTGCAAGCAAACTGTAGGGTTATCAGTACATTGTTATGCACTGGTGGGGAGGCTAGCTCGCCCACAATACTATCATTACCAAACACGTTCTATTTACTTTTGTGCACCGTCTATCATTCATTGTCTTTCTAATCTTGCCTTAAGATCAGTTTCATGGCATATTTCATAACTATCTCGTGTTGCCGAATTCAAGTGTTTGTATGAAAATACATGCACGACTTACCCATACTTATCGTTCGGCCTTCCCTATCCAAAGTAAACCAAGTTAGTCAACAATTCATATAAACTTTTAATGCCAAGGGCGTGTCCCTGCCTCAGGTCCTAGCGTGACGTAGGCGTGTTTTCTAACTCAATTTCACGAAGTACTCTTTATCCTTTGGTATGTTACATTTCAAGCCTGTTCAAAAGGCACTTCATTTAGTTAACTTAGGCTACTTTGTTTCAATACAAGGACTTGCACGTGGATTGCCACCAGCAAAGCCCACTTAATCTATATGCACCGGTCACTGGCACCACAAGCCATTTTGGACCCTTTCTCTCTTGGTATTTCTCACCTATAGTAGAGTGCTGGCTGGCACACCCCGTTAGTATTCTTAAAATACCCTGCACTTACGTCTCCTGGGTGGCCAAGCCCGTATCCAAGCAGCCCGTAAGCCCCCTTGATTCCGCCTAGGCCGGCCACGATCCTCCCTTTGATCATGCCGCAGAATCCTTTATGTCTCCCACCTCCCGTATACGAGGGGATTGTCCATGACCATTTTGTATTGTTTGTTATTTTAACTTAATGGCTGTCTCCGAGCCGTAGGCTAACCCTTAGCCATAATGCGTTATCGACCAGGTTGGCGTCCGTGCAGCGCGGGTAGCGAGCCCCGTTGTACATGCCCGTCATACTTGTCGCTAACCATTCCTTTCTTTCTTATCTTTTACTCATTCTTTCTTTTCTTTCTTTCACTTGTCCGTTCGTTCATTGATTCATTCACACATTCATTCATTCATTCGTTGATTCATCCATTCACTTATTCGTTCATTCATTCATTCATATATTTTTGCAACTCCCCGTACGGGAGTCGTCTTGGCGATCCATCGGTCCCATAGTCTTTCAATGTTGCTATACTCTACTCGGAACGACTATGTCGATAGTCTTCTATTTCATTGTTGTAAACCATTCATTGTTTCATTGTTGAACGCATAGGGAACTCAAAATGTAAGCCCGTGCCTTAGCACGAGCGCAGAGTACGGTACGAGAGTTCTCATATTTTCCATATTTTTTTCCATATTCTATACAAGCATACAAGATGGGATTATTCCCTTAGCTAGGTGCGTTGAGTCATTTATTAGCATGCGCGGTTTTATCGCCGAGCGATTCTAGCAATACTGTCCGTATTGTTATGTGTCTAGGCTAAGCAAAGACAGGTTCATCGGAGCCACCCACCTTAGCGATGTTCGCATCGGCCGAGCGATACTCCGAGCGCGCCTTTGAAAGTCTAAGTCTGGATTCATCTTTGACGGGCCAATATATGCCTTACATCGATTCTTTATCAAGTCGATGCCAACACTTCGGGTCGACGACTCGTTTGAGTCGTTGTATTTGCTGTTTGAATCAGCATTTCGCTAGGGCGGAGTGGGTCATTATACTTGTCACGCCCTGACTCGGGAAATCGCTCGTCCTCGCTAGATTTTACCCGAATCATCGTCCTCGCTGGGGCGTGATGCCGCACGAGGCTGGAGTTACGCTCATGCAAGGCAAGATAACAGGTTCACATAAGATTATCTTAAATTGATAATATATGCAGCGGAAGGAAACATAGTATACAATGAGAATCTCTTTTATTAATAATGAACTGAAGGTTACAAAGGCTTTGAATAGTCCAACTGAATATGCCAACTGGCTATGACTCTCATGATCTCTCTTAGCTCACAAAGGATTACATTGTTCTATATATTATGCCTCTTTATAGCCAACAATTAGTCTTCGGCCGAACATCTCCATGTTGCAAGTTCGAACGCCAATGCGATACTCCTCTTGAAACGCTAAGGACTCCATGCCTCGACGCGTCCAAGCCAAGCCCCGTCCTGAGCCGATCATAACCTGAACCTGCAAGCAAACTAGTAGAGGATTAGTGCTTTCATCCCCGCTACACTGATCAAGACCCACTCGTACCCAAACCAACACTAAGTACATTTAGTGAAACATGCATCTTAATTTGGTGATCTTTATATTTAGCCTTAGGATCAGTTTCATGACAATATTCAAGCATAGAAACTTATCATAAATGTGTCCACTACCGTGTTCCTGTAGCAGATACAGTTAGACATAATATGAACATAAGCATAGTGATCGTGCATGTTTTTGTCTCGTTTCACTTAGCCTGTAATTGTTAGAAATATGCATAACCAACCATACAATTCACGTAACCAACCAACCAAACTTAGACATTTGCATAAGGGTGGCAGGCCCTACGCTTGCACCCAACTCTGATCTCAGCCCACCAGCCCTATCTATATGAAGGTCACGGTATTTTGCACCATAATGGACTACATCTTTTATGTTTAAGCCTATGATCGCTCCCGTACGGGTTGCTAGCCCAGTATCTGAAGGATCCTAAACTTACTGATATTATAGCTTATCACAATAATGGTCGGTCGCAAACTGTCCTAATGATGTGCACCATAAATACCATACATAATTCCCTCCTAGGCCGAACGCTCCTAGTGCCCCGGTCGTAACCCTTCGAGGGAAGCCGCATCCGTGCACGGGCCATCCGAGTCCATTGACCATGCAATACGTGCCATAGCAAACAAGTCATATCATTCCAACCAATCTCACGTTCCATAAACATATTCCGCCATCTCTATCTCAAGTTCCGTCGGTATTATGTCCCAACACATTCGTATTGATACACGACGCCCAATGTCTTAGAGTTCTCGTACTTATACTCAACGCGTTCCATTCATAAGTTATTCGTATAACGACAGTTCCGTAGAAATTGTGCCACAACTGCATACCTCGATGCACGAAGTATATCTTTCAATGTTACGACAAGTTCCGCGGCATTGCACTACAACTTGCCCCATTTTACTTACTTAGTCATTTCGTAGCTTCCTGCACAAGGGCACGCTCAACGCCATAATCAATGTTCTAGGTCTAGTATTAAATGTTCCCAGAGTTATGCACGTGATGCACATCTTGATGTTGCCTTTCAATGTCCTACCATCACTGTCCTACCGTGACCCATATATTTGATGTACGTCGCTTCAATTGTTCAATGTTCTATTTTTAATGTTCGACACACACTAAGACCATTAATAGCTCGAGCCACGTCCGCTAACTTGATAGCAACTTACGCATACAAGGATACCTTTTATTTGACTTGAAGGAGTAGGGAGAGAGAGTCAAGAACCCGCCCACCTTAAGCCGATATGCCTTATCGTTTTGCCGAGCTGAAGCAGCTCGATTCCAAAACTTGGTTGCACGACTAACTCTCTTGACTTAGCCATTCCGTTGAACTACTCGATTGATTCGACCTATCGTGCCCATACCACAATCCGTTGTAAGGCGATGTTTTTGAATAAGGCAAAATGCCAACCCCTTATGATTCAGCGTAAAAGCATAGCCTGCACACCAGATCAATCGAAGTCAATACTTTGTTAAAATCGGACTTATGCTTTGCATCGATTCGCATCGATATTTTATCGGGTCAACGTAACTCTTCGAGTCAACGACTCATCGTAATGCACCATGCGGAGCAAAACATTACAATAAAGACCATGTCAAGATCATACCTAACGACGGTACTCCAGCTCTTGTACTCTAGATCATCAGTGGGGATCTTGATCCGGCACACATGACATGTGTTTCGTACGGCAAGTCACAAGAGTATGATTTCTCCGTAGAAGTGTATTTGCCATTATTACAAACAGAACAATGTTACAATGTAGGACTTAGACGTAGTCCTAGGAGTACACTTTTGTTTATCTGGGTCCCTTGTACCGATGGAGCGAGTGGTAATGCATTAACTCCGTTGACGATCTGACAACGGTTCTCGGTTCTCTGAAGGTTTGAGTTGCTCTGGGTGCTGGAGCTTGCGGAGAGGAAGAAGACGTTGAGTGTCTGTATCTGCCTCTCTGTATATGTATGTCGGTGGTTGTACGATATCTATCCGTAAGAAAGAAGTGATCCCTCTATTTATAGCTTTGCAGGCTGGCTGCTCATGCGCGCATGTAGGATGCGCCTGTACGCGGAGATGCCACGTGGTGGTTGCTGATAGAGGCGCATGGACGATGCGCTCTGATTGAGGAGTTGAACCCTTCTTGTTGCTGTCGTGGGCTGCGGCAGAGCTGACACGTAGCAATGGAGAGGATCTTTCAGTTGCTGAGATCTTGGGTGATTAGCACCCTTTTATAGGCTGAATCAAGTCAAAGGACGCGTGTCGTAGGTCCATGGCTCGAAGATCTCGAATTTGGTGGGGAGTAATATAATAGGATGCACCAGGGATTAGGCGCATGAGGAGGCTTTGGCTCGTAACCTTTATGAGTCATGAACCAGTCGGGGCGCATGGCTTTTGAGGCGCATGCGAGGCTTCAGTAGTGACTTTACTTCTGTCTTTAGGGATCAGAAAAAAGTCTGAGACGCATGGTTTTTGAGGCGCATGCAGAGATTTAGGCGCATGTCTGCGGAGGCACATGCGAGATGGTTGGGCGGCCACGTGGCTTGTAACCGCCGAAGGAAAGTAATGATGATTCTGACGTCGGTGACGCTTCGTCTTCTGAAAAAGCTGTCAATCGTTCAGTCCTCGGGGGACGTGCTGCCAACTCTGTCAGACTTCAGCATTTATTGTTCTTTGATAGGTGATGGACTGTTGAGTGGGTGTATCGATCCGCGTTCTACTAGGCGCATGGGGATGCATGGGGGCGCATCCTTATGAGGCGCTTGGTGTTGATGGGCACATCAGTATAATGCACGGTCTGGCCGACGCATCCGTTTGCATGATACGTCTTTATGGGCCCGACTGCTACGTTCTTCGAGTGCTTTAAATAGCCGTTTTTGACTTGGCTGAATTCGAAGCGTCAGGTTCATCACCATTCAATGCAAATTCATTGCACGGGATTTGGAGAGCCAGCCACTTGGCGCATGGGTTTGATTTGCCCGGCCTATAAATAGTGGCATGGAGAGGGGTTGCTTCTCGTTCTCTCACGTCCTCCCGAAATGAACTTGTTTGCCCGAGCATATTCTGTTGACGAGATGCTCCCGAGGGTGAAGATGCGACGCATTGTCTTCATTGATGCACTTGAAGGTGACTGTTGCATCCAAAAGTCGAAGTCGAGGGCTTCTGAGGCAGGCGAAAGGTGCCTGTTGCATCCAAAGATTGGGATGCTCGAGCCTCGTCTCCGTTATGCCAGAAGAGCCGCAGATCAGAATTGCGGTGCCCCGATCATCTTCCTTGGGCTTTGGAAGAGCTCCTCCTTCTGCTAGAGTGGGTGTTGCCCATTCTGGTTGGGTTGAAAGCTGCTCCTTTAGTCGCAGGTTGATTTGCGATGCTCTTTTCTTCCTTGGTTTGGAGAGCTCGTCCTCCAGCTAGAGGGTTGATTGCCACCCTCGTTCTGCTCAATAAATGCTTCATTAGTCGAAGCATTTGATGACGCATATGCTGACACTTCATGATGTGCCTAATTGGGACGCTGAAGGGCGACACATAACTGAGCTGCTGAAGGGATGCACATAACTGAGCCGCTGAAGGGATGCACATAACTGAGGATGTCCATAACTGAGCTGCTGAAGGGATGCGCCTGGCTGAGAGCGCATGGCGAGATGCGCCTGTTTGAGAGCGCATGGTGGTTACTGCACCTAGCTGTAGACTTAGGGTCTTTTCTTTGTAGAAATTCTCCTTTGTACAGCTCTTTTTTAGACATGTAATAGAATTTTATATGAAATAAAAATCCTTTTTTAATGTCTATACTTTTGCTTTGATGTGCCAAGTACTTCCTCTGAGCACCCTGGCGCATGTAATATTTGGCGCATAGGATTTCTGGTCCTGAAATTCCATGCTTCTACAAGATCTCCTTCAAAGTTTTCAAAACTTTTTGCCAAGTTTTAGAATACTTTGAATAAGAAGCATGGTGGCATTTTCAACGGGAAGCATGACTGTTCGGGCGCATGATTGCTCCGCACATCAGTGATGGGGGGCATGCTCCTCTCAGTAAATGCAAATGATAACGCTTCGATAACCAAGAAGATTAATGATGATCTATTTGGATTTATTTGCAGTTATCACCTCACAGAACCCGATGCGGCGGCTGAGGTCACACTTCATCGGTTCACGCGTGCGACTGAGCATATAAATAGGCGTGAGATGGAGAGAGAGAGAGTTCTTTCTCTCTTTGTTTTCTTTTTTTTGGAGTTCTTTTTTTGAAAAACCCTAACTTCCTTCTTGCAAGAAATGGCTCCTTCTGTCATTTTTTGTGACATATGCTTTCCTTTTGTAGGAACCGTTGAAGAAGAAGACCCGGGCTTCGAAACCGGGCGTCAGTAAACCGAAGGAGGTGGCAAGCTCTTCTGATGAGCGCATTCCTACGATTGTAATGTCTTCCGTGGGGGAGAATCCTGACAATGTCGTTCTGGCAGAGATTTCAGTATCTCCAGATTATGTTGGAAGGGAAGCTGAGGTTGAAGCAGTTCCCTAGATGGTACAAACCGCCATGGGGGCCTTGGACGTTGAGGGTCCAGCAGACACGGGGCTTCCAGATGAGGAAGTGGAGTGGAGTTCGTCGTCTTCAGATGACGTTCCTCTAGAGATGCATGAGCCTGTTGCGGGGGCAACAGACGTGATTGAAACAGAGGAGAGGGTTGATACCCCTCCTTGTCATGATGAGGGGAGGTCGGCTGCAGCGTTGCCGAGCCCTACCCAGACTCTGCAGCGGAGGCCGAGGTGGCTGCCGACCGGGAGGTAGCGACAGATTCTATCCCTGCGGAGGGATTTGATGGTAAAAATGAGACTAGTCCGCCGATCCTGACTCCAAGGGAGCCGAGTCAGAAAACAAGTGCTGATCTTGCTGCCCTGCCGGAGGGGGAATGTCCCGTACGGCCTGTTGATAGAGTGCTGGGGACGGATGCGGTAGCCCCTGACGTCGGTGGTCCCTCCGAGCTTGAGAAGGGTAAGGGTTTGCTGGAACCCTCTGTTGCTCCTTCTACTTGGGGTACGATATCGACGCCTCTCTCGGCTCCTTCTGTTCTTTTGGCTCCTCGGGCTAGTAGTCAAGCCCCTGTTGAGGAAGAGTCCGTTGATGCCGAGGTTCCAACCTCGCAAGTTGAAGCCGGTAGGCCCTCTTCCGGTCTGCTGTCTAGAGCAGCTCCTCCAACTCCTGCTATGACACCGCAGGTGCTGGCGGATGCAGATGAGTATGTGAAGTTTATTATTGAGGCGGTGTATAAGATGCTGCAGAGAGGTGTATCGGCAGTGATGGATGCCAATGGAAGTTTTGCGACGGCAAAAACCCTGGTACTCCCTCACATCAGTCTGATACGTTCCTACCAGGGCCATGATCATATGGCCGAGATTCTGGAGGCCTCGGTGGCCGAGCTGGACCAGCTGCTTTCCGAGTTTCAGTGTATCCAGCGAAATGATCTCTCCGCCCTGATAAACGTAAAAAAGGAGAAGTTGATCGCTGAGACTGAGTCCTCTTATCAGGCTACCGTGGACGTCTGGCAACGCGAGGTGGCTAAAACTGAGGCCGCGGTGGAGAGGTTGTCTCAGTCCACGCAGGAGAAGGTAGAGTTGCGAGCTGCGTTGGGCGCTAGTATAGCGGAGGTTGATGCCAAGATTCGCCTCCTTGAAGACCAGCGGGCCTAACTTTTATTAGATGCTGAGCGAGTCCAGGCTGAACATGTAGCATCTAAGGAGGAAGAAGCAGCTTTCACCCGCCGGGCTCTTACCCTGGCCCAGCAACGGCAACAGTTGGACGAGAAGCATGAGGATGACACTTCTCCTGAGGCCATAGAAACGATGCGTCAAGAAGCCGAACACCGGGTCCTGGCGACCGTAGAGACTCGGGCGGCAGACTTGAAGCGTCGGATTAAAGAGCTTTCGGCCAACCCCGGAGATGTTTAGGGATTTTAATCTCTTCTTTTTTTGTGTAATTTGCAACTCTTGCTGGGGGTTTAATCCTTTACTTTTGAATAAAGAATACAAAGTTTTTGTGGTGTGTTCATTTTTCCTGTCATGAACTTGATGATTTGTGTGGGCTTATTATCTTTTGTGCACCTTGGTTTTTTGGTACAGATAATAAGTTCGAGAGAACCGACATGTTTGCTCAGAGGTGATGTGGACGTGGCAAATATGGGATTCAAATGATGGAATCTTCCTACTCAGAGGTGTTATGGACGTGGTAGGAGTGACTCAAGAGGGATACGCGGAACTACTCAGAGGTAATGTGGACGTGGAAGTTCTACGATCAATGTACGGCAACGCATGGGTTGTCTGTACGGGATGTTTACTCAGAGGTAATGTGGACGTGGTAAACATGATGGGTAGCATAGTCTTACGGAGTGTAAGATTCCGCTTTGTAGGGTGTAAGGGAACAACTCAGAGGTAATATGGACGTGGTTGTCCTTCTACTGGAGAATAGAATGCCACGGAACAGCTGGGTTCCGGAAGCGTAAGATTTTGTGGAAGGGAATTGTATGTGAGCCCCGATGATTGGGTCTGCAGAATCCCTTGTTGGATGGAGATAGAAGTACATGTCTGAAGGATGTCAAGAGTTGTACTTCTTTAGGAACTTGCCATTGATGGGCATCATGAACAAGTCCCCATTGGGTTTGGCGAGGCGGTAAGCACCGTTTGAGTATACCGTCTCTATGATGAAAGGTCCCTCCCACTTGGGCTCGAACTTTCCTGGTGTCTTGTGAGTCAACACCATCGGCCTCCTGACTGCCAGAACCAGGTCGCCTACTTGAAAAGTCCTCTGCTTGACCTTCTTGTTGAAAGCCTGTGATATACGGGCTTGATAGAGTTCGATGCACTGTTGTGCTAGGAGACGTTTTTTGTCAAGTGCCTCCAATTCTCGCAGACGGCGACGTTGATTGTCTTCCTCTGTTAGTTGATTTATGATTGCTACACAGAGTGAGGGTATCTGGATCTCGAGAGGCAGTACCGCTTCGCTCCCGTGGACCAACGAGAATGGTGTGCTGTCCGTCGGGGTCCGTACCGTTATGCGGTAGGCCTAAAGGCATTCGCCGAGCTTTTCGTCCCAGTCACGTTTGTTGGATGACACGACCTCTTTGAGTAGCTTGACGATAGTCTTGTTAAATGCCTCGGCCAATCTGTTTGCTGTCGGATTGTAGGCGGTTGATGCCACGTTTTGAATGTGATTCTTGTCACAGAATCTGCTGAAAACATGGCTGATGAACTGAGGACCGTTATCATGGATAATCTTCCGAGGTACCCCGAAATGGTAGATGACATGGTGCTTGATGAAGCTGATCACCCTAGAGCTCTTCACTTCTGCCAGTGGAACTGCTTCTGCCTATTTGGAGAAGTAGTCAGTGATGGCTAGGATGAAGCGGTGTTCCCTCGATGAAGGAGGGGTGATCGGTCCTACAATGTCCATGCCCCAGGCTTCGAAGGGCCAGGAGGCGACCGTAGGATGTAGTGGTTCTGACGCTGTATGGATAAAGTCAGCGTAGAGCTGGCACGCATGGCACTTTTTGGCATAGTCGACAGCGTCGGCTGCCATGGTTGGCCAGTAGTAGCCCATGCGTCGCAGTCGATCCTGTAACTTAGGGCCAGGTTGATGGGCCCGGCAGGTTCCATCGTGAGCTTTTCGAAGGGCTTTGGCTGCTTCTTTGTTGGACAAACATCGAAGGAGAAGTCCATCGTAGGAGCGTCGGTACAGCATTTTAGTAGCTGTATCGTAATAGAATCGAAGGGAGCGCCTCCTGACTGAGATGACTTCTTTCGGGTCCTCTGGAAGAATTCCGTAGACGACAAAGTCGATGAACGGGAATCTCCAGTCTCGGACATTAACACCAGCACTTGTTGACATAGCATGGGCCATTCGGGAGCATAGGTTATTTTTAGGACATACCAAGTCTCGACCCACTACCGTGACGTAATGTTGAGTCCCGAGGGGTGCTGCCAATGAGGCTGCGAGGCCAGCCAGAGCGTCAGCCTCCAAATTTTGTAAATGAGGTACTTTTTCGATGAAGAATTTGGTGAAGGTTGAAATGATGTTCAATGCAACTTCATGGTAAGGAATCAGATCTTCATGGCGAACTTCGTATTGCCCTCTGATCTGGTTAACAACGAGTTTTGAGTCGCCGTAGGCTTCCAGATGATCCACCCCCAGCTGTTGCGCCAGCTGGAGTCCCATGATGAGAGCGTTGTACTCGACAACATTGTTGGAGCACGGCTTCGAAAGGGAGTAGGCACGCTGGATGACCAGCTGATCGGGGGAGACTAGGACTACCCCCACCCCTGCGATAATTTGGCCTTTGGGGTTTGTTCTTGAAGTGCCATCGAAAAACATCCACCAGACGGAGCTTTCTTCGGTGACGTTAGATTCTTGGATCTTATCCGGGATGTCTTCATAGAGCCTGGAGGACTCTGGGATGGGGTGTGCAGCTAAAAAGTCGGCCAGAGCCTGACCCTTGATGGCTTTTTGTGGAACGAACACCATGTTGTATGGCGTAAGCAGGATCGCCCATGTAGCTAGCCGGGAGTTTAATGACCCTGGCTTCGTCATGAAAACTCTGAGTGGATTGACTCGGGAGATGACATGAATTGTCTGGCCCGAGATATAATGGTGAGTCTTCTGGATGGCAAATACCAAATCCAAACACTCTTTTTCAACGGGGTTGTACCGGTGTTCGGCCCCGATTAGTGTTCTACTGAGGTAGTAGATAGCTTGCTCATAGCCTGCATCACTATTCTGAGCCAGCAGAGCGCCAAAGGAATGATCCATGGCACGGACGTAGAGGAGAAATGGTTTGCCGACGACGGGTGCCACCAGGACTGGCGGGCTCGTCAAGTAAGCCTTGATGTCGTCGAAAGCTTTTTGGCATTCCTCTGTCCAGACGTAAGAGACTCCCTTCTTCATGAGCTGGGTGAAAAGTTGACATTTTTCGAAAAGGTTTGCTATAAACCTCCGGATGTATGCCAGACGCCCTTGCAGGCCTCGAAGTTCTCGGAGGTTCTTCGGAGGGTCCATGTCAAGGATGGCTTTGGTCTTCTCGGGATCGACATGAATGCCTTTCGTCGTGATAATGAAGCCCAAGAACTTTTTGCTAGAAACCCCAAGGAAGGATTTAGCAGGGTTCATCTTGAGTTGATGCGCTCGCATGAGATCGAAGACTGTCTTAAGGTCTTGTAGGTGATCTCCTTTGAGACGGCTCTTGACTGCGATGTCATCAACATAGCATTCGACTGTCTTGCGAAGATGCTGACGAAAGATGGTGCTCATAGCTCGTTGCTATATCGTACCAGTATTTTTCAAGCCAAAGGGCATCACTGTGTAGCAGAAGACCCCTTTCGGAGTCCTGAATGACGTATGTTTTGCGTCATCGGGGAACATCTTGATCTGGTTGTAGCCCGAATACCCGTCCATGAAGGACATGCGTTCGAAGCCACATGTGTTGTCGATCATCACGTCGGTAATTGGATGGGAATTCGTCCTTCGGGTAAGCAGTGTTGAGATCCCTGAAGTCGATACAGACTCGTATCTTTCCATTCTTCTTGGTGACAGGGATGACGTTGGCCACCCAATCCGGGTGTTGTTCTTCACGAATAAATACGCTGGTCAGGAGTTTGTCTACTTTCTGATCGATAGCGTTCATGATGTCAGGACAAAAATATCGCTGTTGTTGCTTTATAGGCTTGGCATCAGGTAAGATGTTAAGCCTATGCATCGCGATCTGGGGATCAAGTCCCGGCATATTTTTGTAGCTCCAGACGAAGACATCGATATATTCTTTAGCCAGCTGGATTAAAGATTCCCGATCTTCTCCTTTTAGGCTTTTGCTGATGAAGATGGGTTTGAAAGAAGATCCATCCCCAAGGTCGATCTGTTCGACTTCGTCTTCGGTAGGGGGTTCGCGTAATTCAAAACGAGACTCCCACTGTTCTCCTAGGCGTTGAGCCCAGGGTTCTTCTTCGAAGAATTCTGGCGTTTGGTCTTCGCCTTCATCTTCTTGAGATTGTGCAGATGTCATGTTGGCTGATAGCACTTTCTTGAAGACTGATCCGATACTGGTATCGGAATCCCAAGTTGATGCTTCGGATGAATGAGAATGTTCTACTTCTTCTGCCTCCGAACTCTCTGGAGTTGACGGTGGCGTAACATAGCCCACCCTCCGTCGAGTTCGATTATAGTAGTCCTACGGCTTTCCTTTAGGTGTTGGGAGCCGGAGAGGAAGACGTCGACCCTTGCCGTAGTTCAGGCCTTTGTTGCTTTTTAGGTCGTAACCCATCTTTTGGATGAGGTACTTTGCCTTGTCCGTGTACCGATAGGCTTGTATTCTGTCGGTATCTGGTTCTTGCTTGAGTGGCGGGAGGTCTTGATGACGCTCAACTTTGCCGAAGATGATGGATTCTTCGTCTCGATTCCGTGGTGGGACTACAAAACAGACCCCTTAGGGCGGGACTACTCGATTTACATGATGGACGATCGTTATTTGTGTTTGCAATGACCGTAGAGCGTTATCTAATGTATACATGGCATTCCAATGTGGAAGACTAGAATAATTAAAAGACACTCTATTATTGATGAAACACGAGATTTTGTTCCGCGGGATTACATTGTCCAGAGAGGGTGCATCTACATCAGCAGAGATGTATTCCCCTAGCTTTTCATCTGTGAGTACTGGGTTGGATCGGAAGAGTCCACCACAGTTTTGATCTTGGGGTCCGAGAGGGCTATGTGGGCCTTCTCCGACAGCTTGGATAAGACAGATGATTGCGGCAGCTTGCCCTTAAGACGTACCTTCAGAGGTGCCTCAACTGCGCCTTCGGTAATTGGTGCCTTCCTTTGTAGTTTTGCCACAAGTGGAGCCGATGTTGAGGTGGCTTTTCCTTGAGCCGTATCCTCAAGGGAGCTTCAGTGGGTGTTCGACCTAGAACAGTTGGTGCTTTTCCAGATAGCTTAATGTTCATGGGAGGCAACGTCTAAAGCGGCTTCCCTTTGAGTCGAATTTTTAAAGGAGCGTCGGGAATCATCTCTGGCTCCATGTCCGTCTCTGCCACTGTTTCTGCTTCATCATCAGCGTCGTTGGCTTCCCCTTCGTCGAGTGACTTGTATAGGGTAGCATCAGTGAAGTAGGTTTCGAACCCTTTGAAAGGGTCAATGTCTGCAAACTCCGTTCGGATGATGTCATTGGTGGACACGTATTTCATACATTGGTGGAGTGTAGATGGCACCACCATGTACTCATGCAGCCACGGACGACCCAGTAGGAGGTTATAGTTGACGTCAGCGTCCACGACATAGCAAGTGACCTCAGTTCTGAGGTTACCAATATGACACTTCAGTCGTATTTTGTCAAGTGGCTCGCTTTTGCTAGCATTGATGCCACTGATTGTTGTGTTGGAAGGCGCCAGTCGGTACATTGGGATCCCCAGTGTTGAGAGCAGCGTCTTCGGGATGATGCTGAGGGAAGACCCCGGATCGATCTGAATTCGCTTTACCTTGACGGGACCGACATACCCTGTATAGTACAGTAGCCTGTTGTGTCGGTTGTGCTTGAGCAGCATGTCTTGTTGGGTGAAGGTTATGTTGGGGATAACTTCATCCGCACAATGACAGTGCACATATATAGTCGGGAGATCTTCAGGCTACTTGACCTGACTGATGAAGGACTTAGCATCCTTCAGAGCTTCACAGAGAGCTTCACGAGTGTCCTTGAAAAGGCGAAGAAGCTCAAACAGAGATAGACGGGCAGGAGTACTGGCAAGTAGTGCCAGTATGTCGAAGTTATGGGGCTTGGCTAGCCCCGAAGCATTCTTCTTTCGTAGAGGCTTTTCGAAACGGGCCTCTACATGCTTCTGCTTATTGGCTGCCGGGGGTTTAGATGGGCCCTCTTTCTGGGCAGCAGAGACGGTACAAGGAGGCACCACCTCGACGGCAGCTTCGTCGGGTTGGGCGTTCTGATGTGAACGCGTCTGTACAGGAAGTGCCTCTTCCGCAGAGGAAGAGACCATGCGGCAAGACTTGATCTTCCTGCCCATAGTTTTGGAGGCAGAGCGTACCTCCGGTTGAGTAACCTCGGAGACGAGATCAGGGTGAACCCACAAGACCTCTCCCCGAGATGTGGTGAGTGGGATGAATCCACTCACGTTGTCACGAGTAGGTGGTAAGTTAACCACCTCCATTGTCGCCTTAGGGATGGGGACGACGCCATCTTGTGTTGTGGTTGGTGGCAAGGTGCCAAATTGGAGTGACACCAGGTTGGCCGAAATCGTTTTCTCCTCGTAGTCGACGGAGATAACATCCGTATTGATCATGCGTTGGATGTAGTTTTTGAGGACGTAGCAGTCCTTAGTTGGATGTCCGACAAACCGATGGTAGTGACAGTACCTCGGATTGTCCACTTTCCTAACCTCGTCGGGATGCTTCGGGTCCGGCAATTTCATCTTGTCACCCTGCTTCAGTATCTCAAAGAGTTGCAGGATGTCTTCATCGTTGAAAGAATAAACCTCCTTCGGCCTTGGTACAAGTAGAGGCTTCTGAGTAGGTGCTGATGCACCTTTGGAGGCATTGACAGTCAACGCCTGTTTCTCCTTTGTCTCTCGTCCGGGGTTGTTGGCTGCAGGCCGTTTCCCCTTATCCTCAAAGGCCGGGAAACTAACTCCCAGAATGCGAGCATTGGACGCCTTTTTTTTGCTGCTTCGGCTTCGATGATCAAGGAACTCCAGTCGGGAGGAGGAGTAGAGTTGAGCCAGAGTTTGACTGCAGGCAGCATATTCATGCTGCAGGAGGAGAGGAGTGCATGTTCTCGCATGCCCGAGGGCAGTCTGAAGCAGGCCTGTCGGAAGCGTTCGATGAATACTCGAACTGTTTACTTCTTTTTCTGGCGTATCTCTATGAGGGACGCCATTATCATGTCCTTCCCGCCGTCGTAGAAACGATCGAGGAAGAGACGCGTCAAGTCGTCGAAGAAAGATATAGAGTTATCGGGGAGGCTGCAGTACCAGTCGTACGCCACTCCTTTCAGTGCCCCGACAAATATGCTGGTGAGTAGTGCGTCCTCCTTCGGAAGATGTCCCGTTTGGGACTGGAAGTACGTCAGATAGCGACGCGGAGAGTCCTTCCCATCGTACAGCGTCAATGTTTGTGGTTTATACTTAGGAGGATAAACTACTTTGTTCCATTCGAGGGGATAGGGTTGGGGGATCTCCATCTTCTGGTGCTCCTCTTGTCTGTTCTTGGACTCAAAGTGCTCGTGCAAGTCCCTGATCTTCTCCACCACGTCTTTCGTGGAGCTGGGAGTCGGAGAAGGTGGTACAGCCTGGAGTTAAGCATTTGATGGCTCCGACATCCGAGGTGCTTCGCGGCGATCCGTATCCAAGGATACCCGTTGAAGGGGTACACTTGATTCTCCATTGGCCCCTGGGTCAGGACCGGTAGAAGGTGCCCTGGCCAAAGCTGACAGTATCTCAAACATTGCTTGAGTCAGTGTTTGTATGGAGGCAGAGAGAGTTTTGAGTCCTCCCTCTAGTGTATCCATGCGCTGGACGAGGTCTGCTGGCGGCACATCCGGCTCGGTATCACCTACAGTCATGTATACTGTCATGACACGACTGTAGTCGGATGGGTCAGTTGAGGCTTCGCTTTCGGCCTCGCTCTCTTGTAGGGGAGTTGCCTCTCCTGGAGCTTCGTCCTGGCTACCCCCAGCTATGTTTTGGAGGACACCCTCGTCTTCGGGAGAAGTATCCGCGAGGGCCTGATTACCTCCAGTTCTGTCTTGGAGGACTTTTTCGTGTTCGAGACGCAGATCCATAGGGGCTAGACTACCCCCAGCTACATCCGGGAGGCTGACTTCGTCTCCAGGATGAAGATCCACCCCAGCTGTGCTCTGGAGGACATCTTCGTCTTCAGAAGGAGGATCAACAAGGGCTTGACTACCCCCAGCTTCCTCCAAGATCTTCTTTCTCCCCCGAGTGCCTTCAAACACTCCGGAGGACGGGACAGTTGTCTTGGTTTTCCTCGACTGGCTCTTGGACGAGGACGAGGAATTGCCAGTCGCCTTTCGGACTGACGAGGAGTTAGAGATTACGTTGCATGAAGCAACCTTCAGTTCTGGCTCCTCTTTTATTGACACCTTCTTTCCGAGGTGACGTCCGAGGGGTGTTGATGATTGCAGCCGCTGGAACACCGACTGTCTTGGTGGAACTGCTGCCTTGTAACAGCAGTTGATGGTGACTACAGCATAAGTGTGGCCTGTGAGGGCAAATTGTGCTTGTCAGTCGACTCTCCTGATCGACGTTTGTGAGTGATCACGTTACGCAGATCGTTGGAGGAGAGTGCCACCTTTGCACCTCCATCAGGCGCATGGCAAGGCCAAGCGTCGGGGTGGTCAAGTGAATGCTGCGCCCCCTGATCCAACACCAAACAGGCGCTCAGATCAGTAGTGGGGGAACAACATTTACAGTGACTTGAACGAACCTCAGACGCACAACCAGTGGAGGCGCGGGAGTTCAAGACCACAGGGTTTGCCGTGCTCGACTTGGTTGCGAACGCAACAGATGCGCCCAAGTGAGACAAGGACTTTGAAGGTCGACTCATTTCTGGCGCAGAAGCACTCGAGTCGACCTTATACAGCTTACCATCCGCAGCGCGCATGATTGTGAAAGCATGCTTCTGGTTTGCTGCTAGCATAGCACGTTTGAGGCGCATGGCCCGTGCTGCCTTGGACTTTTTTATACCAGCCCGCTGGGGTGCATAGTACTCAGAATCCAAATTCTTCTCGCTACTACAGCGAGTGAGTCTGTCAAAGACAGAGACCTTCTGTGGCGCATCAGAGGTGATACACGGGGCATTAGCTGCACCCTTGCTTCATCGACGCATCTTCCTCGCCTGAGAGGGAGATGGCTGGGGGATGTGGTCAGCCATACGTTTCCCCAAGAGATATGCTGCACCGGTGGGCGCATCTTGGTTGCTGAGGACGTCAGCGGAAAGGGAAGGCTGCATTGGCGCATCCCCTTCAGTGGTGGTGCCGGAGGCGTCGACCTTGTGCACCCAGACTTGGCGAGTCTTCTTCGGCTTCGGCAGCCGCTTCGAAGGACTCGCACTGCCTTCAGAGATGAACTCCTCATACGCCTGTTAACTGAGGCGTATGACCAGCATCTTATGGGAGGAGCCCACCTTCACATCGTCGGATTGTGACACAATTTTCTCGGTAGAGGAGAAAGAGGTCCCCAGCAGAGTCGCCAGCTTGTTCGCCATTATTACAAACAGAACAGTGTTACAATGTAGGACTTAGACGTAGTCCTAGGAGTACACTTTTGTTTATCTGGGTCCCTTATGCCGATGGAGCGAGTGGTAATACATTGACTCCGTTGACGATCTGACGACGGTTCTCGGTTCTCTGAAGGTCTGAGCTGCTCTGGGTGCTGGAGCTTGCGAAGAGGAAGAAGACGTTGAGTGTCTGTATCTGCCTCTCTGTATATGTATGTCGGTGGTTGTACGATGTGTGTCCGTAAGAAGGAAGTGATCCCTCTATTTATAGCTTTGCAGGCTGGCTGCTCATGCGTGCATGTAGGATACGCCTGTACGCGGGAATGCCACGTGGTGGTTGCTGATGGAGGCGCATGGGCGATGCGCTCTGATTGAGGAGTTGAACCCTTTTTGTTGCTGTCGTGGGCTACGACAGAGCTGACACGTAGCAATGGAGAGGATCTTTCAGTTGCTGAGATCTTGGGTGATTAGCACCCTTTTATAGGCTGAATCAAGTCAAAGGACGCGTGTCGTAGGTCCATGGCTCGAAGATCTCGGATTTGGTGGGGAGTGATCTGATAGGATGTGCCTGGGATTGGGCGCATGAGGAGGCTTTGGCTCATAACCTTTAGGAGTCACGAACCAGTCGGGGCGCATGGCTTTTGAGGCGCATGCGGGGCTTCAGTAGTGACTTTACTTCTGTCTTTAGGAATCAAAAAAAAGTCTGAGGCGTACGGCTTTTGAGGCGCATACAGAGATTTAGGCACATGGCTGCGGAGGCGCATGCAAGATGGTTGGGCGACCACGTGGCTTGTAACCGCCGAAGGAAAGCAATGATGATGCTGATGTCGACGACGCTTCATCTTCTGAAAAAGCTATCAATCGTTCAGTCCTCGGGAGACGTGCTGCCAACTCTGTCAGACTTCAGCATTTAATGTTCTTTGACAGGTGTTGGACTATTGAGTTGGCGTGTCAATCCGCGTTCCACTAGGCGCATGGGGGCGCATCCTTATGAGGCACTTGGTGTTGATGGGTGCATCGCCGGCGCATCCGTTTGTATGATACGTCTTTATGGGCCCGACTGCTACGTTCTTCGAGTGCTTTAAATAGCCATTTTTGACTTGGCTGAATTCGAAGTGTCAGGTTCATCACCATTCAATACAAATTCATTGCACGGGATTCGGAGAGCCAGCCACTTGGCGCATGGGTTTGATTTGCTCGGCCTATAAATAGTGGCATGGAGTGGGTTTGCTTCTCGTTCTCTCACGTCCTCCCGAAATGAACTTGTTTGCCCGAGCACATTCTGTTGACGAGATGCTCCCGAGGGTGAAGATGCGACACATTATCTTCATTGATGCACTTGAAGGTGACTGTTACATCCAAAAGTCGGAGTCGAGGGCTTCTGAGGCAGACGGAAGGTGCCTATTGTATCCAAAGATCGGGATGCTCGAGCCTCGTCTCCATTATGTGGAAGAGCCGCAGATCGGAATTGCGGTCCCCCGATCATCTTTTTTGGGCTTTGGAAGAGCTCCTCCTCCTGCTAGAGTGGGTGTTGCCCATTCTGGTTGGGTTAAAAGCTGCTCCTTTAGCCGCAGGTTGATTTGCGGTGCTCTTCTCTTCCTTGGTTTGGAGAGCTCTTCCTCCAGCCAGAGGGTTGATTGCCACCCTCGTTCTGCTCAATAAATGCTTCATTAGTCGAAGTATTTGATGGCGCATATGCTGACACTTCATGATGCGCCAGATTGGGACGCTGAAGGGCGGTACATAACTGAGCTGCTGAAGGGATGCACATAACTGAGCCGCTGAAGGGATGCACATAACTGAGGATGCCCATAACTGAGCTGCTGAAGAGATGCATCTGGCTGAGAGCACATGGCGAGATGTGCCTGTTTGAGAGCGCATGGTGGTTGCTGCGCCTAGCTGTAGACTTAGGGTCTTTTCTTTGTAGAAATTCTCCTTTGTACAGCTCTTTTTTAGACATGTAATAGACTTTTATATAAAATAAAAATCCTCTTTTAATGTCTATACTTTTGCTTTGCTGTGCCAAGTACTTCCTCTGAGCTCCCTAGCGCATGTAATGTTTGGCGCATAGGATTTCTGGTCCTGAAATTCCATGCTTCTACAAAGTGGGTTGAGCACAAAAAAACTTCTTCACCATCCGCTCCATCTCCTCCTTGGACACCACGCATATTGTAAGGTGTACACGAATTGCAGCTTCCTATAATTATAAATACATTATTGTGACACCGAGAAGATTGGATCTTAATTTCAGATCACATGTCTATAACAAACATCAACGTCCTAGAAAAAGAAAATGAAAAACTAGTATATTTTATAGTTCAAAAACCAAATAGCAGTCTTATAATTATAATGTTTTTTAGGCTTAATTGCAACTTGATACCCTCAACTATCTCGGTTTTTCAAGTTCATACCCTAAATTTTTTTACTCAATAAGTTGTTACCATCAACTATTATACATTTTCAACTTCATACCCAAAACTTAAAAAAAACCTAAAAATGCCCTTGCCTTTCCTCCCTCCTCCCACCCCCTCCATCCTAGCTCCCCCCTCCGGCCACCCCCTCCTGGCCACCACCACCCCTCCCGCCCACCCTTCCTCATGTCCAGCCACCCCTCCTCTGCTCCGTCGCCACCCCCTCCTACCCTGCCCCCTCCCGTCCCGATGCCCCAGCCCCCTCCTCCCGTGCTGTCACGCCCCAGAAGGGGGAGGCGGGAGGGAGGGAGCACCGGACAGGAGGGGGGCTGTACGGAAGGGGGGCGCTGGATGGGAGAGGAGGGGGCGGGTAGCCGGAGCGGGGGGGGTGGCGGGGGCGGGTGGCCGGAGCGGGGGAGGGGGGGTACTGGACGGGAGGGGAGGGGCCGGGTGGCCGGAGCGGGAGGGGGAGCGTTGGGGAGTGGGAGGGGGTTGGCAGTAGTTTTAAGTTTTAAGCAGGGGCATTATTCTCAAAAAAAATTCAGGGTATCAAGTTGAAAAAAAAAGTTTAGAATATCAAGTTGAAAAACGAAAATAGTTGAGGGTATCAAGTTGCAATTAAGCCTTTTTTTAAGCCAAGTTTAGTCTGATAAATAACATGTTATTGTTGTCTTTAGAAAAGTAGTATTATTCACTCGTGTTTTTGAAATATGTATGAATTTAAAACATTTATAATTTCTTGCATACTTTAGAAGACAAACCTTCTAATCATTGTAGAAGCATAGAATTTTAGGGCGCATCTATGTGCCAGAATTCCTATGCGCTCAAATACAATTCAAAACATGAGCCAGAGAGCTTAAACGAAGTACTTGGAACATCAAGATAGCAAAAGTATAGACAGCAAAAGAAGATTTTTATTTTATATATAAAAGTCTATTATATATCTAAAAAGGCTTTACATAGGAGAATTTCTACAAAAAGAAAGATCCTAAGACTACAGCCAGGCGCAGTAAACTGCCATGCGCTCTCCACCAGGCGCATCATCAGACAGGTGCATCACTTCAGTGTCTCAGTCAGGCGTGTCTCTTCAGCGTCTCAGTCAGGCACAACCTTCAGCGTTTCCGTCAGGCACATCTTTTCAGCGTCTCAGTTATGTGCATCATGAAGTCTCAGCATATGCGCCTTACTTCGACCCGATCAAATGCTTCGAATAATGAAGCATTTATTGAGTAGAACCTGGGTGGGCGATCAACCCCACCCTAGCGGGAGGAAGAGCTCTCCTCCGAGGCTAAAGGAGCAGCTTTCGACACAACCAGAATGGGCAACACCCACTCTTGCAAGAGGAAGAGCTCTCCAAAGCCTAAGGAAGATAAGAGCACCGCAATTCCGATCTGCGGCTCTTCCAGCATAACGGAGACAGGGCTCGAGCATCCCGATCTTTGGATGCAACATGCACCTTCCGCCTGCCTCAGAAGCCCTCGACTCCGACTTTTGGATGTAACAGTCACCTTCAAGTGCATGAACGAAGACAAGTCGTCGCATCTTCACCCTCGGGAGCATCTCGTCAACAGAATGTGCTCGAACAAACAAGTCCATTCGGGAAGACGTGAGAGAACGAGAGGCAAACTCTCTCCTTGCCACTATTTATAGGCCGGGCAAATCAAACCCATGTGCCAAGTGGCAGGCTCTCCGAATCCCGTGCAATGAATTTGCATTTATGGTGATGAACCTGATGCTTCGAATTTAGCCAAGTCAAAACGGCTATTTAAAGCACTTAAAGAACACAAAAGTCGGACCAATAAAGGCACGTCATGCAAAAGGATGCGCCGGTCAGACACCGCGTATCGTACAGACGTGCCCGTCGGTTCCAAAGCGCCACGTATGGATGCACCCAACAGAGCACAAACCCATGCGTCCTAATCATTATGGACCCATGCGCCCATTTTGGCTCGTCACCTATCAAGCAATTAATGCTCAAGTGACAGGGTTGGCAGCACGTCCTCCGAGGACTGGACAGTTGGCAGCTTTTTCAGAAGACGAAGCATCGCTGACATCAACATCATCATTACTTTCCTCCGACGGCTACAGCCCATGTGGCCGACCAACCACTTGCATGCGCCTCAGCGGCCATGCGCCTGAAGCCTCGCATGCGCCTCAAAAGCCGTACGCCCAGACTGGTTCGTGACTCCTGAAGGTTGTGAGCCAAAGTCTTCTCATACGCCTGATCCCAGGCGCATCCTATCAGATCACTCTCCACCAAATCCGAGATCTTTGAGCCATGGACCTACGATACTGTCCTTTAACTCCATTCAGCCTTTGAAGGGGTGCTAATCACCCAAGATCTCAGCAACAGAAAGATCCTTTCCCCTGCTACGTGCCAGCCCACAAAAGCAGCATGAAGGATTCAACCCATAAATGATGGTGTATCATCCATGCGCCTTCTGCAGCATCAACCACGTGGCATCCCCACGTACAGGCGCATCCTACATATGTGCGCATGAGCAGCCAGCCTGCAAGCTATAAATAGAGGAATCATTTCCTTCTTCCATATGAACACACACATACGGACAGACAGACCTTCATACATACACAGTGAGAGAGGCAGATACAGATACTCAACGTCTTTTTCCTCTCCACAAGCTCCAGCACCCAGAGCAACTCAGATCTTTAGAGAACCGAAACCGTCGTCAGATCGTCAACGGAGTCAACGCATTACCACTCGCTCCATCGACACAGGGACCCAGATAAACAAAAGTGTACTCCTAGGACTACATCTAAGTCCTATATTATAACATTGTTCTGTTTGTAATTGAAATTTGCAATCAAAAGATTTTAATGGCAAACAAGCTGGCGACTCTGCTGGGGATCTCTTTCTTCTCTGCCGAAAAAGTTGTGTCGCAATTTGATGACGTAAAGGTTGGCTCCTCCCATAAGACGCTGGTCGTACACCTCAATCAACAGGCGTATAAGGAGTTAATCTCTGAAGACAGCGCAAGTCCTTCGAAGCGGCTGCCAAAGCCAAAGAAGACTCGCCAAGTCTGGATGCGCACGGTCGAGGCCCCTGGCACCACCACTGAAGGAGATACGCCGATGCAGTCCACCCTTCTCGCTGACGTACTCAGCAGCCAGGATGCGCCCACCGGTACAGTGCATCTTTCGAGAAAGCGTGGTGCTGACCACATTCCCCAACCTTCTTCCTCTCAGACGAAGAAGATGCGTCGACGGAGCAAGGGCATAGCCAATGCCCTGCGCGTTACCTCTGATGCTCCATAGAAGGCATATGTCTTTGACAGACTCACTCGCTGTCGTGGCGAAGAGAATTTAGACTCTGAGTACTATGCACCCCAGCAGGCTGGTACAAAGAAGTCCAAAGTAGCACGGGCCATGTGCCTTAAATGTGTTATGCCAGTAGGGAGCCAGAGGCATGCGCTCACAATCATGCACGCTGATGATGGTAAACTGTACAAGGTTGACTCGGGTGCTTCTACACCACGAACGAGCCGACCTTCAAAGTCTTTGCCTCACTTGGACGTATCTGTTGCATTCACAACCAAGTCGAGCAAGGCAAACTCTGTGGTCTTGAACCCTAGCGTCTACATAGGATGTGCGTCTGTGGCTGGTTCAAGTCACTGTAAATATTGTACCCCCACTACTGATCTGAGCGCACCTTCTGCGTTGGTTCAGGGGGCACAGCATTCACCTGACCACCCCGACGCTTGGCCTTGCCATGCGCCTGATAGGGGTGTGAAGGTGGCACTCTCACTTGACCATCCCTGCACTTGGCCTTGCCATGCGCCTGATGGGGGTGCGAAGGTAGCACTCTCTCCAATCATTTGCATAATATGATCAGTCACAAGCGCCGATTAGGAGAGTCGACTGACAAGTGCAATGCGTCCCTCACAGGGCACACCTATGCTGTAGTCACCATCAACTATTGTTGTAAGACAGTAGTCCTACCAAGGCAGTCTGTATTTCAGCGGCTGCAATCATCAACACCTCTCCAACATCACCTCGGAAAGAAGGTGTCAACTGAAGTGGAGCCAGAACTACAGGTTACTTCTTGCAACGTAGTCTCCAACTCTCCATCAATTCGGAAGGCGACTGGCAGCTCCTCGACTTTGTCCTTATCCAAGAGCCAGCCGAGGAAGACCAAGACGACTGTCCCGTCCTCAGGAGTGTTTGAGGGCACTCGAGGGAGAAAGAAGATCTCAGAAGAAGCTGGGGGTAGTCAAGCCCCTGTGGATCTTCATCCTGGAGACGAAGTCAGCCTCCTGGACATAGCTGGGGGTAGTCAAGCCCCTGTGGATCTTCATCCTGGAGACGAAGTCAGCCTCCCAGACGTAGCTGGAGGTAGTCAAGCCCCTGTGGATCTTCATCCTGGAGACAAAGTCAGCCTCCCGGACATAGCTAGGGGTAGTCAAGCCCCTGTGGATCTGCATCTTGAAGACGAAGAAGTCCTCCAAGACAGAACTGGAGGGTAGTCAGGCCCTTGCTGATACTTCTCCCGAAGACGAAGGTGTCCTCCAGAACATAGCTGGGGGTAGCCAAGACGAAGCTCTGGGGGAAGTTCCTCTTCTACAAGAGAGCGAGGCCGAAAGCGAAGCCTCAACCGATCCATCCACTTCCAGTTGCGTCATGACGGTGTACATGACGGGAGCTGGTGATGCGGAGTCAGATGTGCCGCAAGCAGATCTTGTCCAGCGCATGGATACCTTGGAGGGAGGACTCAAAACCTTCTCTGCCTCCATACAAATACTGACTCAAACAGTATTTGAGATACGGTCAGCTTTGTCCAGGGCACCGTCTACCGGTCCTGACCTAGGAGCCAATGGAGAATCAAGTGTACCCCTTCAACGGGTATCCTTGGATATAGATCGCCATGAAGCACCTCGGACGTCGGAGCCATCAAATGATCAACTCCAGGCTATACCACCTTCTCCGACTCCCAGCACTATGGAAGACGTGGTTGAGGTGATCAGGGACTTACACGAGCGCTTTGAGTCCAAGAACAGACAAGAGGAACGCCAGAAGATGGGGATCCCACAACCATACCCCCTCGAATGGAACAAAGTAGTTTATCCTCCCAAGTATAAACCATAAACATTGGCGCCATACGACGGGAAGGACTCTCCATGCCGCTATCTGACTTACTTCCAGTCTCAAACGGAACATCTCCCGAAGGAAGACGCACTACTCACCAGCATATTTGTCGGGGCACTGAAGGGAGTAGCTTACGACTGGTACTGCAGTCTCCCTGACAACTCCATATCTTCCTTCGACGACTTGATGCGTCTCTTCCTCGATCGTTTCTACGACGGAGGGAAGGACATGACAATGGCGTCCCTCATAGAGATACGTCAGAAGGAGAAGGAAACAGTTCGAGCATTCATCGAACGGTTCTGACAAGCCTGCTTCAGACTGCCCCCGGGCCTGCCAGAATATGTACTCCTCTCTTCCTGCAGCATGAACATGCTGCCTGCGATCAAGCTTTGGCTCAACTCCACTCCTTTTTCCGACTGGAGTTTATTGATCATCGAGGCCGAAGCAGCAAAAAAGAAGGCATCCAATGCTCGTCTTCTGGGAGTCAGCTTCCCTGCCTTTGAGGACAAAAGAAAATGGCCTGCAGCCAACAACCCTGGACGAGAGACGAAGGAGAAGCAGGCGTTGACTGTCAATGCCTCCAAGGTGCACCAGACCTACTCAGAAGCCTCTACTTGCACCAAGGCCAAAGGAGGTTTATTCTTTCAACGATGAAGACACCCTGCAACTCTTCGAGATATTGAAGCAGGGTGACAAGATCAAGTTGCCGGACCCAAAGCGTCCTGACGAGGTTGGGAGAGTGGACAATCCGAGGTACTGTCACTACCATCGGTTTGTCAGATATCTAACTAAGGACTGCTACGTCCTAAAGAACTACATCCAGCGCATGATTAATGCGGATGTCATCTCCATCAACTATGAGGAGAAAACGGTCTCGGCCAACCTGGTGTCACTCCAATTTGGCACCTTGCCGCCAACCACAACACAAGATGGCGTCGTCCCCATACCAAAGGCGACAATAAAGGTGGTTAATCTACCACCTACTCGTGACAACATGAGTGGACTCATCCCACTCACCACATCTCGGGGAGAGATCTTATGGGTTTACCCCGATCTCGTCTCCGAGGTTACTCAACCGGGGGTACGCTCTACCTCCAAAACCAAGGACAGAAAGAGCAAGTCTTGCCATATGGACTCTTCCTCTATGGAAGAGGCACTTTCTGTACAGACGCGTTCACATCAGAATGCCCAACCTGACGAAGCTGCCGTCGAGGTGGTGCCTCCTTGCACCGTCCCTGCTGCCCAGGAAGAGGGCCCATCCAGGCCTCCAGTAGCCAATAAACAGAAGCATGTAGAGGCCCGTTTCGACAAGCCTTTGCGAAAGGAGAATGCTTCGAGGATAGCCAAGCCCCACAACTTCGACATACTGGCACAACTTGCCAGTACTCCTGCCCGCCTATCTCTGTTTGAGCTTCTTCGCCTTTCCAAGGACACGCACGAAGCTCTCTGTAAAGCCCTGAAGGATGCTGAGTCCTTCATCAGTCAGGTCAAAGCTGTGGTGGACTCTCCCGAACCAACTCCAGTACTCACAGATGAAGAGCTAGGGGAGTATATATCTGCTGATGTAGATGCACCCTCTCTGGACAATGTAATCCCGTGGGACAAAATCTCATGTTTCATCAATAATAGAGTGTCTTTTAATTATTCTAGTCTTGTACATTGGAATGCCATGTATACATTAGATAACGCTCTACGGTCATTACAAACACAAATAACGATCGTCAATCACGTAAATCGAGTAGTCCCGTCCTAAGGGGTCTGTTTCGTAGTCCCACCTCGGAATCGAGACGAAGAATCCATCATCTTCGACAAAGTCGAGCGTCATCAAGACCTCCCGCCACTCGAGCAAGAACCAGATACCGGCAGAATACAAGTCTATCGGTACACGGACAAGGCAAAGTACCTCATCCAAAAGATGGGTTACAATCTAAAAAGCAACAAAGGCCTGAACTACGGCAAGGGTCGACGTCTTCCTCTCCGGCTTCCAATACCTAAAGGAAAGCCGCAGGACTACTATCATCGACCTCGACGGGGGGTGGGCTATGTCACACCACCGACAACTCCAGAAAGTTTGGAGGCAGAAAAAGTAGAACATTCTCATTCGTCTGAAGCATCAACCTGGGATTCCGATACCAGCATCGGCTCAATCTTCAGAAAGGAGCTATCAGTCAACATGACGTCTGTACAATCTCAAGAAGATGAAGGCGAAGACCAAACGCCAGAATTCTTCGAGGAAGAACCTTGGGCTCAATGCCTAGGAGCACAGTGGGAGTCTCGTTTTGAATTACGCGAACCCTCTACCGAAGATGAAGTCGAGCAAATTGACCTTGGGGATGGATCTTCTTCCAAACCCATCTTCATCAGCAAGAGTCTAAAAGGACCAGACCGGGAATCTTTAATCCAACTGGCTAAAGAATATATCGACGTCTTCGCCTGGAGCTACGAAGATATGCCGGAACTTGATCCCCAGATCGTGATGCATAGGCTTAACATCTTACCTGATGCCAAACCTATAAAGAAACAACAGCAGCATTTTTGTCCTGACATCATGAACACTATCGATCAAGAGGTAGAAAAACTCCTGACCAGCGGGTTTATCCGTGAAGAACAACACCCGGATTGGGTGGCCAATGTCGTCCCTGTAACCAAGAAGAATGGAAAGATACGAGTCTGCATCGACTTTAGAGATCTCAATGCTGCTTGCCTGAAAGATAAATTCCTGCTTCCGATCACCGATGTAATGATCGACAATACATGTGGCTTCGAACGCATGTCTTTCATGGACGGGTACTCGGGCTACAATCAGATTAAAATATTTTCCGATGACGCAAAATATACGTCATTCAGGACTCCGAAGGGGGTTTTCTGCTACACGGTGATGCCCTTTGGCTTGAAGAACGCTGGTGCTACATACCAACGAGCTATGAGTACCATCTTTCGTCAACATCTTCGTAAGATGGTTGAATGTTATGTTGATGACATCACAGTCAAAAGCCGTCTCAAAGGTGATCACCTACAAGACCTAAAGACAGTCTTTGATCTCATGCGAGCGCATCAACTCAAGATGAACTCCGCTAAATCCTTCCTTGGGGTTTCTAGTGGAAAGTTCTTGGGCTTCATTATTAAGACGAAAGGCATTCATGTCGATCCCGAGAAGACCAAGGCCATCCTTGACATGGACCCTCCGAAGAATCTCCGAGAATTTCGAGGCCTGCAGGGGCGTCTGGCATATATCCGAAGGTTTATAGCAAACATTTTCGGAAAATGTCAACCCTTCACCCAGCTCATGAAGAAGGGAGCCTCTTACGTCTGGACAGAGGAATGCCAGAAAGCTTTCGATGATATCAAGGGCTTACTTGACGAGCTCGCCAGTCCTGGTGGCACCTGTCGCAGGCAAACCATTTCTCCTCTACATCCGTGCCATGGATCATTCTTTCGGCGCACTGCTGGCTCAGAACAGCGATGCAGGCTACGAGCAAGCTATCTACTACCTCAGTAGGATACTGATCGGGGCTGAACACTGGTACAACCCCATTGAAAAGGAATGTTTGGCTTTGGTGTTCGCCATCCAGAAGACTCGCCATTATGTCTCGGGCCAGACAATTCATGTCATCTCCCGAGTCAATCCGCTCAGGGTCGTCATGACGAAGCCAGGATCGTTGAACTTCTGGCTAGCTACATGGGCGATCCTGTTGACGCCATACAACATGGTGTTCATTTCATAAAAAGCCGTCAAGGGTCAAGCTCTGGCCGACTTTTTAGCTGCGCACCCCATCCCAGAGTCCTCCAGACTCTATTAAGACATCCCGGATGAGGTCCAAGAATCAAACGTCACTGAAGAAAGCTCCGTCTGGCGAATATTTTTCGATGGAGCTTCAAGAACAGGCCCCAAAGGCCAAACCATCGTCGGAGTGGAGGTAGTCTTAGTCTCTCCCGATCAGCTGGTCATCCAGCGTGCTTACTCCCTTTCGAAGCCGTGCTCCAACAATGTTGCTGAGTACAACGCTCTCATCATGGGACTCCAGCTGGTGCAACAGCTGGGGGTAGATCATCTGGAAGCCTACGGTGACTCAAAACTCGTCGTTAACCAGATCAAAGGGCAATACGACGTTCGCCATGAAGATCTGGTTCTTTACCAAGAAGTTGCATTGAACATTATTTCAACCTTCACCAAGTTCTTCATAGAACACGTACCTCGGTTACAAAACCTGGATGCTGACGCTCTGGCTGGCCTCACAGCCTCATTGGCAGCACCCCTCGGGACTCAACACTACGTCACGGTAGTTGGTCGAGACTTGGTCTGTCCTAAAAATAATCTATGCTCACAAATGGCTCATGCCATGACAGCAAGTGCTGGTGTTAATGTCCGAGACTGGAGGTTCCCGTTCATCACTTCGCTGTCTACGGAATTCTCCCAGAAGACCCGAAAGAAGCCGTCTCAGTCAGGAGGTGCTCCCTTCGATTCTATTACGATACAGCTACTAAAATGCTATACCGACGCTCCTACGATGGACTTCTCCTTCGATGCCTGTCCAACGAAGAAGCAGCCGAAGCCCTTCGAGAAGCTCATGACGGAACTTGCGGGGCTCATCAACCTGGCCCTAAGCTACAGGATCGACTGCGACGTATGGGTTACTATTGGCCAACCATGGCAGCTGTCGCTGTCGACTATGCCAAAAAGTGCCATGCGTGCCAGCTCCACGTCGACTTCATCCATAACTGTCAGCCCCTGATTTTTTTAATTTCGATTTAAGTAGTGTTAATTAATTTCTAATGTCATATTTAGCCTTAAAATATTTTAATATGATTTTAGGAATTTTTCTACAATTTTTAAATGATTTTAAATGAGTTTTAATAGCTAAAATATTATTTTGTAATATTTAGAATTATTTTTATATCAATCTGTAATTTATTGAATTATTATAATAGCTGTTTGCAATTAATAATTTATTTTAAATTACGGGGTGCAAATTTTATTTGCAACTATTGGGCACATGGTTTTTTTGTAATTTCCCAAACTCTAGGGGGTTTTCTGCTAAACCTAACCCAAACCCTAACCGACCACCGCCTTTGCGCTGTCGTCGTCTCCGGCAATCCTCACCAAAACCCTAACCCTAATCCTAATTTCTACCCCTAATTCGACCGACCTACGTCTCTATAAAGCTACCCCGATCCCCAAAACCCTAACCCTATTTTACTTCGACCCCCACGACCACCGTTCTTCCCCACTTTCCCGTCGCCGTAACCCTAGCTCCGACGAACCCCGTCCAGCCTCCACAGTAGTCACCGTCGTCATCGACCACCTTCGATCAATTCGCCGCGACGAGCTACGCCCAGCGCCACCAGTGCGCCATCGCTCCGACGCGTCCTTCGCCCAGTCGCCGCCTCGAAAGCCCGCTCGACTTGGACACGTACATGTCTTTATGTATCTCGTGTCCTATTGTGTCTCGTTTTCACATATGGGACTCGCCAACACACGACGACTCTAGTGGTAAGCGTGGACACAGCAAACTCGTGTCGTGCGTGTCACAAACGACCCGGACACGTGGACTCGACTGTATTTCGTGTCCTTAACTGTCAGGACACGAAGAAATGTTATCAGGTTACAACCCGTTAATTTAAAACCAACATAAATCTAAACTAAATCCTTTTCCTAACAAAGAGCCGAGTTGGTCCACTGGTCAGCGCGCGAGTTTAAACACCCCCCCTCCCCCCCCCCCCCCCCCGCGCGTGCTCAGTGGCCCGAGTTCGAGCCTTAGGCTCTGTTGTGTGTTTGTTTTTATTTTTATTTTCTTTTCTTTTGTTTCTATTATATATATATATATATATATATATATATATATATATATATATATATATACATGTATTAGTGTATGTATGTATATACTATTATATATATATATTATATTTACTGTTATTATATATATATATTTTTACTGTTATATATATATATATATATGTTATGTATATACGTATATGTATATATTATATATTTATTTCTTATATATATATTTCCTTATATATATATATATATATATATATATATATATATATATATATATATATATATATATACATAACTATTTAGCCTATGTAATTTACGTAATATTGTACATATATTATACTTTAATATATGTACATATACTTGTCATATTTATGTGACTACTATGTATAATTTTACATAGTTAAAATATTAATATTTATTATGTATTTTTATGTCTTTGTATTTTTGTGTATTTTAATTACTGCAACCATTTGGTGTCCAAGCTTAGCATGGGTTTTTGGGCCCAAATGTGTTTTCACACATTCAAGACCTGTACAAGTCATATTGGACTTGATTCATGGCCTTGGGTCCTGTATTTGAACTCTGGTTCAAATTATGTACATGGACAAAATACGCAGATAATTAATTAATTAATTTCAGATTGTGTACCATGCTGTTTTTGAATTTCTAAAAATACTTTAATTGCTGTTAAAATTCTGGAAAAATAGTATTTAGATACTATATTAATTTAGCTAATTTAGAATAATTTTTATAGTAATTAATTTATAGTTTTGCCACTGTTTTGGTATATGAAACCAGAACTCACTTTCTGTGTACTTATGAAAACTGATTTTTATAAAATACTTGTACTGGTTAATAAATTCCAGAAAAATTATAATAAATTTCTATAATTAATAAGGATCATTCTGGTACTTTATTTTATGTAAAATTGAGCCTTTTTTCTATCTCAAAAATTTTTGGAACACAATGTACAGTTGATTTATTTATTGAATAATTACGACTTGCAACTTTTTGTGTTATAGCCGTATTGAACCTCACCCCACACTAGTATAAAGACCCTAGTATGTTAGTTATAGTATTGTGTCACCCCACATTGGTCTCCTATACTAAAGTCATCATTTTGGCTAGGTGTCCAGTCACAAGTCGTATTGCACCAATTAGTGTCTTAGTGTTTTAGCTTAGTGTAAAAACTAAGTTTATGTATTTATTTCTACAGTGACGAGTTACCAGGCATCTATAGTATTTTTATCGCAGCTTGTTTTGCTAGAGGCAAGTACTTTCTATAAACTTTACATACTGTTACATCAATGAACTGCAAATCCAACCATGTTAAATGCTGATCCTTGGGGTAGCAAGTTAAATCTTCACATGTTGTACTTTCAGTTACTACCATGCTTAGAACAGTCTTTATATATCTCTCATATGATTAAAAAATTGGTTATGGGGAAACTGACAGTTGAGTACGTGATCATGCCCCCCTATAGTAGCGAGCGAGGTCGCATTTTATATGCATACCTTGCCGCAGGCCATTATCCAGCATTTTTGTACGGATGTACACCTATGCTTGTAGACTTGTACGTATGTATATTTTATTTACATGTACCACAGTACATTATATACCTATTGACGATCACGTGCCTGCTACAGTTTTAAATATTACATATACATCTGTCTCTATGACATATGTGTCCTTGCCATGATAGATTATGTGATGCCATGCTTCAAGTTATTCCTCTTATGTTCATTTTCATGTTTCATATGCTAGTTTATTAGAATCAGTACTTGCTCCCGTCCTGACAGGATAACATTGTAGGTATCCTTACTGAGTAGGAGTTGCTCTGCGACTCATATTATGGAGATACTGCCGAGGACCAGGCTTTGCCTTACGAGGATGTACCTGCGGGAAAACTCGTCTAGTTTGCGAAGTTGCTTGGGATATTTAGTGTAGTCATGTATTAGACTACGTATTTTGTAACTGGACATGTATCAAGTTTTACATTTCAGACTTGTACTTGGACTTATTACTATATGAGATGACTTTTGTGTTTGGAGCATTTATGACTTTTATTCACTTATAGAACTGTTAGCACATTTAGTCTTATCTTGTGATCTCTAGAACAGCTTACTGCGCTTTATCTCAAGCGCAGGCTGGACATGACTCGGCCCGGCCCAACAATTTGGGTAGCGGGTCGTGACAATAACCGTCGGAACCACTACATCCTACGGTCGCCTCCTGGCCCTTTGAAGCTTGGGACATGGACATTGTGGGACCTATCACCCCTCCTTCATCGAGGGGACACCGTTTCATCCTAGCTATCACTGACTACTTCTCCAAATGGGCAGAAACAGTTCCACTGGCGGAAGTAAAAAGCTCTAGGGTGATCAGCTTCATCAAGCATCATGTCATCTACCGTTTCGGGGTACCCCGTAGGATTATCCATGACAACGGTCCACAGTTCATCAGCCATATTTTCAGCAGATTCTGTGACAAGAACCGCATTCAGAATGTGGCATCAACCGCCTACAATCCGGCAGCAAACGGATTGGCCGAGGCGTTTAACAAGACTATCATCAGGCTACTCAAAAAAGTTGTGTCATCCAACAAACGCGACTGGGACGAAAAGTTCGTCGAATGCCTTTGGGCCTACCGCACAATGGTACGGATTCCGACGGACAATACACCATTCTCCTTAGTCTACGGAAGCGAAGTGATACTGCCTCTCGAGATCCAGATACCCTCACTCCGTGTAGGGATCACAAATCAACTAACAGAAGAGGACAATCAACGTCATCGTCTGCGAGAATTGGAGGCACTTGATGAAAAATGTCTCCTAGCTCAACAGCACATCGAACTCTATCAAGCCCGTATATTACAGGCTTTCAACAAGAAGGTCAAGAAGAGGACTTTCCAAGTAGGAGACCTGGTTCTGGCAGTCAGGAGGCCGATGGTGTTGACTCATAAAATACTAGTAAAGTTCGAGCCCAAATGGGAGGGACCTTTCATCATAGAGACGGTATACTCAAACGGTGCTTACCGCCTCGCCCGATCAAATGGGGACTTGTTCATGTTGCCCATCAACGGCAAGTTCCTAAAGAAGTACTACTCTTGACATCTTTCAGATATGTACTTCCACCTTTACCTAGCAAGGGAATCAGTAGACCTGATCATCAGAGCTCACATACACCTCCCTTTCACAAAAATCTTATGCTTTTAGAATCCAGTTGTTCCATTGCATTCTATCTCCAGTAGAAGGACAACCACATCCACATTACCTCTGAGTTGCTCCTCTACGCCCTACAATGCAGAATCTTACGCTCCGTAAGACTATGCTACCCATCATGTTTACCACGTCCACATTACCTCTGAGTAAACATCCCGTACAGACAACCCCTGTGTTGCTGTACATCGATTGCAGAACTTCCATGTCCACATTACCTCTGAGTAGTTCCGCGTATCTCCCCAGAGTCACTCCTACCACATCCATAACACCTCAGAGTAGGAAGATTTCGACATTTGAACCCTATATTTGCCACGTCCACATTACCTCTGAGCAAACATGTCGGTTCTCTTAAACTTATTATCGGTGCCTAACAACCAAGGTGCGCAAAAGATAATAGGTCCACACAAATCACAAGTTCATGACAACAAAAGATGAACACACCACAAAATTCTTTATTTTTCATCTAAAAAGTGAAGGATTACATCCCCAGGATATAACAAAAAAAAGAGAAGAAAAGACTACAAATCCTTAGGCATCATTGGGATTGGCGGACAGCTCTTCGATCCGACGCCTCAAGTCTGCAGCCCGGGTCTCTGCAGTCGCCAGGACCCGGCGTTCAGCTTCCTGCCACATCATCTCCACAGCCTCGGGAGCAGTATCATTCTCATGCTTGGCGTCCAACTCCTGCCATTGGTGAGTCAGAGAAAGAATATGGCGAGTAACAACTGCCTCTTCCTCCTTCGACGAGATGTGCTCAGCCTGGGCCCGCTTAAGATCTAACATAACTTGGGCCCTCTGGTCTTCTAAGAGGCGAATCCTGGCAGTAACCTCCGCTATACTTGCCTCCAATGAGGCCCGCAGCTCCACCTGCTCCTGTGTGGATTGAGACAGTCTCTCTGCTGCAACCTCAGCAGCGGCCACCTCGCCGTCCCAGATGGCCACCGTGGCCTGATAAGACGACTCAACCTCAGCTATCAAGTTCTTCTGTTCTGCTTCTATCAGAGCGGAAATGTCATTCCGCTGGATACTCTACAGTTCAGAAAGATGTTGGTCGAGCTCAATCACCGACTCCTCCAGAATTACAGCCATGTGATCGTGTCCATGGTGCAAACGTATCAAACCAATGGAAGAGAGCGCCATGGCATTCGCCGTCGCAAAACTCCTATTTACATTCAGCACCGTTGATACGCCCTTCTGCAACATCTTGTACACTGATTCAACAACAAACTGAACGTACTCAGCTGCATCAGCCAACACTTGAGGCGTCATGGCAGGAGTAGCAGGAGGTACTGTGATAGACGGCGGGCCTGAAGAAGACCTACCGACTTCAATCTGCGAGGCTGAAACCTCGGCATCAACGGACTCTCTCTCGACAGGGGCTTGAACTTCGCTACTGGTCCGAGGGGCCAAGAGAGCGAAAGGAGCCAAGAGGGGCGTCGATATCGTACCCCAAGTAGAAGGAACAATAGGGGGTTCCAGCAAACCCTTACCCTTCTCAAGCTCGGAGGGACCACCGACGTCAGGGGTACCTCCTCCGTCTCCAACACACTATCAGCAGGCCGAACGGGACCTTTCCCCTCTGACAAAGCAGCGAGATCAGCACTTGTTTCCTGACTTGGCTCCTCTGGAGTCAGGCTCGGCGGACGAGTCTCATCTTCCTCACCGAATCCCTCCGCGGGGATAGAATCTGTCGCTACCTCCTGGTCGGCAGCCACCTCAGCCTCCGCTGCTGAGTCTGTGGTAGGGCTCGACAATGCTGCAGTCGACCTCTCCTCATCATGACAAGGAGGGGAATCAGCCCTCTCCTCTGTTTCAATCATGTCTGTTGCTCCTACAACAGGCCCACTCATCTCTGGAGGAACGTCATCTGAAAAAGACGAACTCTACTCCACTTCCTCATCTGGAAGCCCCGTATCTGCTGGATCCTCAATGTCAGTGGCCCCCACGACGGCTTGCACCCTCCTGGGAACTGCTGCATCCTCAGCTTCCCTTCCAACATAATCTGGAGATACTAAAATCTCCGTCGGAACGATATCGTCCGGATTCTCCTCCACGGGAGACATCACAATCGGCGGAATGCGCTCTTCAGTTGAGCCCGCCACCTCCTTTGGTCTGCTAGCACCCGATTTTGGAGTTCGGGGTCTCCTTTTCAGCGGCTCCTACAAAAAGAAAGCATATATCACAAAACTGGTGGAACTAACCAGACTATGTGGGACATCCTTACCTCCACAGGAGCTGAGTCCGTTGACACTACCGGTGACAATGCCTTCTTCTGTCTCTTCGGCGCAGAAGAGCCAGCCTCGGTATCAGTACGTCTCTTCGGCTGATCGGTCGAGGGCTCTGCCTGACCCCCCGTGGATACGGCAGGGGTACCTCGATAACTCGCCTCTGGCGGGCGATACGACCGAGCCTTCGCCAACAGGTTCCCAGTCGCCTCTAACTGGGTGCCGACAATGAAACTGGCCTCTCTATCATATCCAGGGGGCACGGCGTTCATGGCACAGTAAAATTTGGCGGCCGAGAAAAAATCGGCGGCCGCGGATTCTGAACAGGCAGCGTAAAACGAGCTCCGGTGCATCCGGCATTGTAATAATGCCAAGCTCGTGCACCGTCCAGCAAACTTCTAGTATACCCCAGGTTAATACTGGGGTTCTCCAACATCAACTGAGCATAGCCGAATTTTCGTACAAAATGGCTCGACAAATATGGTTCCAGGTAACACTGGTTCCTATTCTGATACACCAGATGGGACGGCCGGATGCTTTACAACCAGCAAAATCCCCATAGAGACAGAGTTGTGGCATCTTCACCCGAATCTGTTAAGTCTTCGTTGGCCTCAAAACCTAAAAAGACGGGACCAGCTTTGGTGATCTCCCACCCCTGAAGGTGGGTTAAAACATTTCTGCAAACAGGAACACCAGTATACAACCAGCTCCTCTGGTGGAAACGGCGGAGGAATGCGTCTCCGGCCCTCTGATCTTCTTCCGGGCCTGGGCTCATCACGTTGGGATGGTGCAAAATTAACCACCCCATCAAATAATGAAACGGTAGTTCGGTACGGGGAAAGTTGTCATTCATGAACGACATTTCCCGCAAATTCTCGTAAACCTCGCAGCAGGTTACACACCATTGCGGGGAGTAGAGCCAGGCGACAGCCAAAAACCAACTTTCCAGCTGGCAGGATTAGGTTCCAGGTCACCCTCTCCACAGAGCCTGACCCGCCTGAAAAGACATAATCCCGGAGCCAAATCATCAGATAAGCAGCCAACACTGCTTTGGACGACATCCGATGGGTAAGGTGCCAGAAACAGCTATAGAAGCGTTCGTCCGACTGCCGGTCCTCGTTTTCCCGGGGACTCTTCTCACTTAGCCTACTCATTTCAGAGAGCACCGCGGTACTGAAAAGCGCTGGCGGAGTTGTAAACTGAGAGGGATTCTCCTTGTCTTGTTCAAAGACATAATCTCTCCAAGAAGTCACATGAGGCTGTGACCCGCCCTTATCCCTCTTCTGCATATAATAATGATGACTCGCCACTTCCTTGAAGACGGCCATCATCTCCTCTGCTTTGTCCCCCAGGACTTGGAACTCCTCGTTGGTCGAAAAATATTCCTCATAAGGTTCTGATCCCCAAGAGAGCCTTGACACCTCGTATATTTCATGAAGTGCGAATCCCAGCTCACCCACCGAAGTGAATAAAGTCCCGGTCTGGGTATTAAACATCTCTAGGAGCGCGAGGAACATATGCCTGTTGATGTCGACGCCCGCCTGGGTAGCACGAATAGCAGCAGTCAGCCCAATCTCTCGGAGTTCGGTTCTAAACTGCATCAAAACCCAGAGTGTCAGCTTGTCCCACTTGGAAACATAGTGACACCAACCCTCTACCCGAAATTCACCTTTCGGGTACGACCGCTTCAATGACAGCATACAATTTGCAAAAGTTAAAGCACCAAAAGCAAATGTGTTGGTAGGGACGTCACTGTAAATGCTCCCAAGATGTAGAGTCCGCCAGATGAAAGAAGGCCCAGCCCGTATGGTGGCCAAAGTATCCCTCTGATTGGAGGTAGCGTCGATCTTGATGGTGCCTGCCACCGCTCCCCCCTGAGACGGGGTTAGCTCCCAAGACATCCTCCTCTTGGAAGCAAGGCGACAAAAAGCCGTCAA
Organism: Iris pallida; assembly: GCA_029216955.1. NCBI lineage: Eukaryota > Viridiplantae > Streptophyta > Magnoliopsida > Asparagales > Iridaceae > Iris > Iris pallida. Next base: position 11,075,294 of record JANAVB010001399.1, read on the forward strand.
AGGCCATTGACGCTCAAGTTGCTTAACAGTCATGTGCACCCCTATTGCTGTAAAGAACCAATCTTCCTTGATCTTTAACACCTTTGCTTCAGTAGAAGTAAGGCGGTCCCCAAACAGGAACTCCGGCTTCAAGAAAGTCATATTATCATAAATGGCAGATTTCAAAACACCATGCTCCATCATCCGTTGGAGGAACCCATGCTGTTGTTCCCGGATTTGGGTCATTCTCTCGGGAGGCTGATCCAGCATAATGGCAGCTTGGGCAGGATTTATCACCTCTTCGTTATAATCTACTCCCATCTGACAGAGAGCAGCATCTAGAAGCACTTCGTTCAAGAGTGGGACGGTCATCGACACTGGCGGTCAGCAAAAGAAGCCAAAAACTCAGATATGTTAGAATAACAAAAATTCTGAGTTACGCTCTTATCAGAAGCGCATACACTGAACCAAGGCTCAGGCGCATCTGGAAAGAAGCTTCAGCGCATCATCAGGGTCTAAACCCATGCGCATCAGCAGTGAAGCTTCGACGCATCATCAGGGTCTAAACCCATGCACATCAACAGTGAAACTTCGGCACATCATCAGGGTCTAAACCAATGCGCGTCAGCAGGAAAGCTGCGGCACATCATCAGGGTTTAAACCCATGCACGTCAGTAGTGAAGCATCGGCACATCATTAGGGTGTAAACCTATACGCGTCAGTAGTGAAGCTTCAGCACATCATCAGGACCCAAGGTCCATGCGCGTCGGCGTATGTGAGTTCTAAAAACGGCCTACTCGAGTACAGAAAGGTACGGTAAAGAGTGACAAAACCCACCAATTACCGTCGGCCGAACGTCGACGGGCGTCCTGGGGACATCATCCACAGCAGCCTCCACAGGCTCTTTCCCTTTGCCTCGTCCTCGGCCAGCACCACCGCGAGGAGTTTTGGGGGCCATCGTGTGAAAGAAGAAGTTAGGGTTTTTCGAAAGGAGAACTCTAGAGAAGAAGAAAGCAAAGAGGAGAGGAACCCTCTCTCCATCAGACGCCTATTTATAGGCTTGGGCATACGCGGAAACCGATGGGGAGTGACGTCAGCCACCGCTTGGGGTTCTGCGAAATGATAACTGCAAATAATCCAAAAAGATCATCATTAATCTTTTTTTTGATTACTTCGAAACGTTATCATTTGCATTAACTGAGAGGAGCATGCGCCCCATCATTGATGCGCGGAGTAATCATGCGCCCGAACAGTCATGCGCCCCGTTGAAGATACCACCATGCTTCTTATTCAAAGTATTCCAAAACTTGACAAAAAAGTTTTAAAAACTTTGAAGGGGGTCTTGTAGAAGCATGGAATTTCAGGGCGCATCTATGTGCCAGAATTCCTATGCGCTCAAATACTACTCAGAACATGCGCCAGGGAGCTCAAACGAAGTACTTGGCACATCAAGACAACAAAAGTAGACAGCAAAAGAAGATTTTTATTTCATATATAAAAGTCTATTACATGTCTAAAAAGGCTTTACATAGGAGAATTTCTACAAAAAGAAAGATCCTAAGACTACAGCCAGGCGCAGCAAACTGCCATGCGCCCTCCACCAGGCGCATCATCATACAGGCGCATCACTTCAGCGTCTCAGTCAGGCGTGTCTCTTTAGTGTCTCAGTCAGGTACAGCCTTCAGCATTTCCGTCAGGTGCATCTCTTCAGCGTCTCAGTTATGCGCATCATAAAGTCTCAGCATATGCGCCTTACTTCGAAACGATCAAATGCTTCGACTAATGAAGCATTTATTGAGCAGAACCTGGGTGGACGATCAACCCCACCCTAGCGGGAGGAATTGCTCTCCTCCGAGGCTAAAGGAGCAGCTTTCGACACAACCAGAATGGAGAACACCCACTCTTGCAGGAGGAAGAGCTCTCCAAAGCCCAAGGAAGATGAGAGCACCGTAATTTCGATTTGCGGCTCTTCCAGCATAACGGAGACAGGGCTCGAGCATCCCGATCTTTGGATGCAACAGGCACCTTCTGCCTGCCTCAGAAGCCCTCGACTTTGACTTTTGGATGTAACAGTTACCTTCAAGTGCATGAACGAAAACAAGTCGTCGCATCTTCACCCTCTGGAGCATCTCATCAACAGAATGTGCTCGAACAAACAAGTCCATTCAGGAAGACGTGAGAGAACGAGAGGCAAACTTTCTCCTTGCCACTATTTATAGGCCGGACAAATCAAACCCATGCGCTAAGTGGCAGGATCTCCGAATCTTGTGCAATAAATTTGCATTTATGGTGATGAACCTGACGCTTCGAATTCAGCCAAGTCAAAACGGCTATTTAAAGTACTTAAAGAACACAAAAGTCGGACCAATAAAGGCACATTATGCAAAAGGATGTGCCGGTCAAACACCGTGCATCGTACAGACGCGCCCATCGGTTCTAAAGTGCCCCGTATGGATGCGTCCAACAGAGCACAAACCCATGCGTCCTAATAAACATGGACCCATGCGCCCATTTCGGCTCGTCACCCATCAAGCAATTAATGCTCAAGTGACAGGGTTGGCAGCACGTCCCCCAAGGACTGGACAGTTGGCAGCTTTTTCAGAAGACGAAGCGTCGCTGACATCAATATCATCATTACTTTCCTCCGACGGCTACGACTCACGTGGCCGACCAACCACTCGCATGCGCCTCAGCGGCCATGCGTCTGAAGCCTCGCATGCACCTTAAAAGCCGTACGCCCAGACTGGTTCGTGACTCCTGAAGGTTGTGAGCCAAAGTCTTCTCATGCGCCCGATCCCAGGCGCATCCTATCAGATCACTCTCCACCAAATTTGAGATCTTTGAGCTATGGACCAACGATACGTGTCCTTTGACTCAATTCAGCCTATGAAGGGGTGCTAATCACCCAAGATCTCAGCAACAGAAAAATTCTTTCCCCTGCTACGTGCCAGCCCACAAAAGCAGCATGAAGGATTCAACACACAAATGAGGGTACATCATCCATACGCCTTCCGTAGCATCAACCACGTGGCGTCCCCACGTACAGGCGCATCCTACATATGCACGCATGAGCAGCCAGCCTGCAATCTATAAATAGAGGAATCATTTCCTTCTTTCACACGAACACACACATACGGACAGACAGACCTTCATACATACACAGTGAGAGAGGCCGATACAGACACTCAACGTCTTCTTCCTCTCCGCAAGCTCCAGCACCCAGAGCAACTCAGATCTTCAGAGAACCGAGAACCGTCGTCAGATCGTCAACGGAGTCAACATATTTCCACTCGCTCCATCGACACAGGTACCTAGATAAATAAAAGTGTACTCCTATGACTACATCTAAGTCCTATATTATAATACTGTTCTGTTTATAATTGAAATTTGTAATCAAAAGATTTTAATGGCAAACAATCATTACTCCATGTTCACCGAGAAGAATTATTAAAAGATAACGAATAATAACAAATGAGATTTAGAGATGTGCTTATTTACTCTTGATGATTAATAATTGAAAGAAGAGAAAATGCTATTCTCTTACATGTCACCACTCTTCCTCATTCACCAAAGTTAGACTCTTACTAAGTCATACAAACTAAAATATTGTTATATTCTAAACTATATTAGACTTCAGCATGTTAGGCATTAAACATGGAAGGCGAAAAATCATAAACCCTTTTAAAATAATTTATATGGACGAGATCCAAAAGTTTCTCTTAAAACAAGTCCTTGCATGAATAAAGAGAAAAACAAATGCTTCTTGGAAGATACATCATCGCAAAAGATACACAAAATAACTTTTTGTGGGTGAACAAAAAAATCATCGTTAGAAATGTGATGCAAAATAGTTTTTTGATACAAATTCAAAATGTTGTCATAAAAGAGTGTCACAAACAACTCACTTGCGACATTAAAAAAATTGACACAAAGGGAATACAAAAACAGTCTCAACGACAATGATAAAAACATATCGCATTCAAGTGACGTATAAGTATATTTTGCTACTACAAAAATATATCTTCGTAAAAAAAGGGCTCAAAAGAAGTTTTTGCTACTTCGATAAAAGTCGTTGCAATAAAGTGCACAGAAAGAAAAAAAATTACGACTACAAAAATAACCGTCGCAATAAAGAAGAAGCAAAAGTATTTATTGCAATGACGAAAAGAAGCGGTCGTGAGAAAGCTTCTCACGAAGCTACAAGACATTTGTGACCAAATGAGGCAGTTGTCACTAAAACTCAAACATAAAATTACTTTTTGCGACACAAATATGATCTTCTCACATAAAACAACGTAGAAGAATATTTTACGACCAACATATAAAAGTCGTACCAAATGGTACTCCTAAGTAAAAGAATATGTTAAAAATAATATATTTTATTTAGAATTGTCAATTTTTTTGATAGTTCTAGAAAATATCAAACAGATTACTGAGCACTGGCATTGCGTATCCTGTATACGGAGGAGCATCAAACCAGATGGTTTCTTTTCTCCCCCTCATGTATTGAGTACAAAACTGTAACGCCTCAGAACCAGAATACTGGAGAGCGGGGGCATACATAGCCAGCTACGTATATTGAAATGGAATCCACCTCGCTATACGGTCACGGCTGTCTAGATACATGAGGGTTTAACTACAAGCCATCAGTCTCTTATGGTCATAAACAAGCCTATTGTCTCAATCTCAAGCAAGGAATAGCAGTTACAAGATGTTAGAGCATCAAATATACAATAGTAAGGCATCCCATACATTACATATTTGGATGAACATGAAGCTAGTCGTACAAAATTGTGAAGACTAGCAAGAGTTTTAGTCATACATGATCAACCCTAGGATTCGTCAATCATGTTATAGCCCGTAGGCAGACAGTAAGTAAAGTGTGATACGAGCTAACACGTGCTCGTCGGCTAATCGCCTCAAAAGAATATTTTTACAATAAAGTGGGAGAACAAAAAAGGAAACCCACTCGTTGCCTTGGTTACGCCTGGTGGTCACCATCTGGCTGGAAGGTAGGGAGATCCTCTGGAGCTGTTCCGATTTCTGGCCATACAAAACCAGCTGGGTCAAATCCCAGAAAGAGCAAGTGTCACAAAGGAGGCTTCACTTAAGAACTAAAACCAGCAATTAGCATAAAATATAATAACATAATAAAAGACTGAAGATATAGAAAAATCATGAGGATATACGATGCGATAACCATGAGACTATTCAGATATCCAGGTTACAACCCTTAAACCAAACAAGGACCGGGGTTGTAACCCTTCATCTGAACGGAACTTAGTTTCCACCATTTATCGATAAGGTAAAGCACAAGCAATCAGGTCATGTTACAATCTTGTAGAGAATCAGGACAAGACAAGACTGAGTTAGACTCCATCCAATCAATCACAGCCAAGCAATAAGTACGGCTTGATACTTTAACTAACTAGGGTTATCACAGGCCTAGTTACTAGCAAGATGCAATAAGATTATTCCAACAACCACAAGCCCTGCAGACCATCCAGGTTATCCAGGTCGAATATCCGTTCATGAAGGGTGCAACACATGATAGTGTGCTGGAAATGTGCCATACTCGTCGGCAGGCTACAAGTCCACTTGTGCGCCCAGATAACGGAATTGCTTGTAGCTGAAAAATCTTTTCATAACTACAAGATTATTCTAGTTATTTGCCTTAGTCAATTTTAGTAGGTACCCCTGACCGTAGTATTCAGGGGTCGCCGTTCTAGACATAATGTAAGACAATACTGGTTCATTTGTACAAACACAATCGCCCACGGTGTCCAGGCCATTCATTTTTGTTATGTTATGCTAGCTGTCGTAACAGCATATCGAGGTACATCATGTCAGGTTTACTTATCAAGAGTGCGTCACGACGGGCCACTATCATGTCATGTTACTTGTCAGGAGGGCACCACGACGGGTCACTATCGTGTTCAAGGAACATGTGCCGAATTTACATGGTACAAGCATTCTATCAAGGGACCCAAGTTACACAGAGAGTCATAAGACAAAAGCATAAAATAACGACCCAACATAATAAAAAGGGTACAAGGGCTATGGAAAGAGCCATACGGTAAGGGAGAGGGTCTCATGCGGCTCGGAGAACAAGCTCAGGCGGCTCCGGGAACACAGGCTCAAGCGGCAAGGTGGATGAGGGTCATGCGTTAATAGATGAGGGTCTCATGCGACAATGGGGGAAACGGGCATATGCGGCAGTGGGAAAACAAGCTCATGCGGCTCGGGGAACCAACGCCATGCGGCTGAGGGGTGTGGAAACGAGCTCATGCGGCAAGCACTGCCAAGAGCCATGCGGCTCGAGGAGAACAGGGTCATGCGGCAAGGTCAAGCTAAGCCATGCGACAATGGGAAGCAGTGCCATACGGCTAAGGAGAGAAGGGCGCATACGGCCAGGGGGATTAGGTTCTGCGGCCAGGAAGAATAATTTCATGCGGTCTGGAAGGGACGGGTTCATGCGGCCAGGGGGAAACAAAGCCATGCGGCTAAGGAAAATAAGTTCATGCGGCTAAAATTCGAGCAGAGCCATACGGCTAAGGAAAATAGGTTCATGCGGCTAAAAGTCGAGCAGAGCCATGCAGCTAAGGCTGCATGAAGACTGGAATGTCTATGCGACCGCAGGAGACTTGTCGCATGAAAAAGCCATACAGTCAAGCACTGTTCTTCTTCTCCAACTGTGCCGAGAAGAAGAACCATGGAAGCCATGGCTTCCAAGCTCCAATAATCCTTCATCTAAGGTCAGAATTCGGACTTCTATAGGTCAAAATATGGCAGAAAGAAATTCTCTACAACATGGAACCATCAAAACTTGAGAATAATAAGGTTTAATAGGGCAAAATCTAAGAAATCCTAAAATACAACAAGCTTAGATCTACATGAAATGAGCCATGGAAATGAAAAATGCTAAGTACTAAAGTGTCTTAGAATCTCGTGAGGAAGAAAATGGAACAACAAAATTGAGTTCCTCCATGAAGCAAGTTGTACTTGCCTAAGCCTTCTGGTAGGTGGAGAGAGTAATGGTGAGGAAGAAGAAGAGTTATGAGGATTAATGGAAGAGAGAGAGTGGTTAGGTGGCTTATAAAGAAAGAGAATGGGTGGTAGGTAGGGTTGGTCCACATGCAAAAAAACCAAACCAAGTCGAACCAAGCAAACCGAACCGAACCAAGCAAATAAAATACCAAAATAAACCATACAAGGAGACATGCAATACGAGTCAAAATACGTACATGTATACCAAATGCATAATACGAGCTACGGGCGTTACAACTCTACCCTCCTTAAAAGAATTATGTCCTCGAAATTTAATTAAGAGGCTAAAGAGGCAAGGACAAGCTATATTAATCACAAGCAAGTTATAACTAGGCAATCAATCAAGCAATCAATCATGCAAGCAAGGAATCGAAGGTATGAGGCATAATGAAGGCATTATATCTTACGAGTCAAACAGGTCGGTATATCACGATCGAATATCATTCTCATGCTCCCATGTTGACTCACCCAAAGAGTGATGACCTCAAGCAACACGGACTAACTTGATAGCCTTGTTCTTAAGTATCTTCTCTCTCCGGTCCAATATAGACACGGGCCTCTCCTCATACGAAATGTTGGTGCCAACAATCAATTCTGAATGATCCAGGATGTGGCTCGGGTCCGGGATATACCGTCGTAGTTGGGATATATGGAAGACATCATGCACCTCACGTAACGATGACGGAAGAGCGAGACGATAGGACACATCTCCTACTCGCTCCAGAATATCAAACGGTCCTATATACCTAGGACTGAGCTTTCCCCGTACACCGAAACGAGTGACGCCACGGTTAGGCATGATCCTAAGGAATACATGGTCGCCGACAGAAAATTCAAGGGGACGCCGATGAGAATCGGCCCAATGATGCTGGCGATCTTGTGCAACTCGAAGATGATCTCTGACTTGTCTGACCACCTCAATAGTCCGGGTTACCATCTCGGGACTAAGCATTTGCCTCTTGCCGACATCATCCCAAGCTAAAAGAGATCTACACTTCCTGCCGTATAAGTCCTCGAAGGGTGCCATCTGGATTCTGGCTTAGAAACTGTTGTTGTACGAGAACTCCACCAGGTGCAGGTGATCTTCCCATAAACCACCGAAGTCGAGTGTACAAGTTCTCAACATATCTTCCATGGTTCGTATGGTATGCTCTGACTGACCATCTGTCTGTGGATGATAAGCTGAACTGAACTGTAGGTGAGTCCCCAAACTCTCTTGCAGACTGTGCCAAAAGTGTGAGTAAATCTTGAATCTCTGTCCGAGGTGATACTGACTGGAATACCGTGAAATCTGACAATCTGCCTGAGGTACATCTCTGCTAGCTGAGCCGTCAATTGACCAACTCTGAACGGGAGAAAGTGTGCCACCTTCGTGAGCCTGTCTATAATAACCCAAATAGCATCTCTACCGGCCGAGGACCTAGGTAATCCAGTCACGAAATCCATGGTTATATGCTCCCACTTCCATTCTGGAATCGGTAAGGGCTGAAGAAGTCCAGCCGGTCTCTGATGCTCAGCTTTAACTTGTTGGCAAACCAAACACCGAGAGACAAACCGGGCTATCTCTCTCTTCATGCCAATCCACCAAAAGTGCTGACGGATATCACGGTACATCTTCGTACCGCCCGAATGAATCGAATACTGAGAACTGTGAGCTTCCGCCATGACTTCCTGTCTGATATTACCTCTAGATACACAAAGACGCCTCCCATGCCGAAGTATACCATCCTCATGGATACATAACTATGGTCTTCGTCCTACTACACATTCTGCCATAAGTCGCTGAAGCTTAGAATCTGCTGACTGAGCTAACTTGATCCTCTCAACTATAGTGGACTGAACTTGCATGCCGACCATCAATGCCATACTATTAGGAAGGACAACTTTTATACCCATCTTCTGAAGATCTGCTAATAACTTTGGTTGTGCTGTTAAAAAATAAACTCCAGCTCTCCTGCTCAATGCATCTGCAACAACGTTGGCCTTCCCAGGATGATACTGCGGGTTGACATCATAATCCATAAGTAGCTCTAGCCACCTCCTCTGACGTATGTTGAGATCCTTCTAGGTGAACACATACTTCAGGCTCTTGTGGTCGGTAAAAATCTCTACCCTATCTCCATACAAGTAGTGTCTCCAAAGCTTAATAGCAAACACTACTGCTGCCAATTCTAAGTCATGGATTGGGTAATTCCTCTCATGATCACAAAGTTGACGTGACGCATAAGCTATTATCTTTCCATGCTGCATCATAACACATTCTAAACCTCTGCCTGAAGCATCATAATATACTGAGAATCATCCGGTCCCATCTGAAAGCGTGAGAATGGGTGCCGTCATCAAACCTTGCTTCAACTTCTCAAAAGAATCCTGATATTTTGCTGTCCAGGCAAACTGCGCATCCTTGCGGTTCAACTGGGTCATAGGTGCTGAAATCTGAGCAAAATCTGAAATAAATTGCCGGTAATAGCCGGCCAAGCCAAGAAAGCTGCGAACTTCCGCCACTGTGCTAGGTACTGGCTACGTCTCGATAGCCACGATCTTCTGGGGATCCACTTCTACTCATCCTCTGGTGATGATATAACCCAAGTATGAAATGTGATCGAGCCAGAACTCGTATTTACAGAATTTCACGTACAACTGGTGCTCTCTGAGAATCTGGAGGACCACTCTGAGATGCTGCTCATGCTCCACTTTACTCTTGCTATAGACCAAGATGTCGTCTATGAACATAATCACGAACTGATCCAAGTATGGCATGAAGATATGATTCATGAGGTCCATGAATACAGCTGGCGCATTGGTTGCTCCAAATAACATAACAAGGAACTCCCAATGCCCATATCTAGATCTGAAAGCTATCTTCGGGATGTCCTGCTCTCTGACTCTGATCTGATGGTATCCTGACCGCAAGTCAATCTTCGAGAATACTGCGGGCCCCTTGAGTTGATCAAACAAGTCATCTATCCTTGGGAGAGCGTATCTGTTCTTGATTGTCATTGAGTTCAAGGTACGATAATCTACACATAATCTAGACGTACCATCCTTCTTTTTCACATGAAGCATCGGGGCTCCCCAAGGCGATCCACTTGCACGAATGAATCCCTTGGTCTTGATTTCTTCAATCATCTTGTACAATATCTCTAACTCTGACGGCGCCATCCTATAGACTCTCTCCGACACTGGGGCTGTCCCTAGGACCAAGTCGATAGTAAACTCGATCTCTCGCTCTGGCAACATTCCTGAAAGCTCTTCTAGGAAAACATCTGGAAACTTCTCGACTATCCGGGATAACTGTACTGCTGCCACTGCCATCCGCAATACTGGAGGAGAAGATTCAACTTCGCCTCGGAAAAAGAAAAACTCTGGCTCGCCTGTAATGCTAAAAGCAACCCTGCCAACATGGCAGTCTATCCTAGCATACTGGTTTCTTAACCAATCCATCCCTAAGACCACATAATAATCGGCCATCGGGAACTCTGTCAATCTAGCGGGGAACTCTCTACCGCTAACTACGATCCGACACGAGGAAAACACTCTATCTACTCCCACAAGACCATTACCAGTAAGTATATTGAGCCTTACTGATAATGACTCGGGCTCCAGTCCTATCCGTGTCGCGAATTGTACAGACATGAATGAATACGATGCACCAGAATCAAATAACGCTGATACTGGAAAGGAGTTGACGAGAATAGTACCTGCCACTACCTCACCTGGTGCCAATCCTTCTTCTACGGTCATCGCCATCGCCTGACCATGTCTTTTGGATGCGGGTCCTCTCTGCTGAAAACCTCTCTACCTGCTCTAAATCAGGGCTTGGGCTTGTGCATACTACTGGAGGTATTGCTGCTGGAAGGCTTGGGACTGAGGCGGCAAGGGCCTCGGAAATTGTTGCTGCTGCTGGACAGGTGCTGGTCCTCTCACCGAAGGACTAATAAAGTTGGACGATGATGAACTACCCCTATTCGGGCAGGATCCTATCTTGTGATCTGCTGTCCCACAAGCCAGGCACAATCCCTACGCCCTGTAAAATTCTGCCACCATATGTCCTGGCTTCCCGCAATGTGAACATCCCACTGCGGAAGAGTGCTTCTGCTTATGAGGGTTCATCGGGGTTGAATATTGAACCAACGTCACTGAGGCCGCCTGCGTCGGAGTTCCAATTGTCTAGGCCCTAGCTGCCGGGGCTAGTACTGAAGACTGATTCATACGGCCATGAGATCGCTTCCGACCTCCGGTCCTGTCCACGATCCTCTGGGAGGTATACTCGTGCCTCTTGGCTGCTCTCAATACCGCATCAAAAGTCTGATGCTCAAACAGCTCCACTGCCAATAAAATCTCTAGATGGAGCCCCTGCTAGAACCGCTGGGCTCTGTCGAACTGGGTCGCTACCAAGGTGGGAGCAAATCGACTAAGTCTCGAAAACTCAGCCGCATATCCGTCGACCGTCCTGCCCATCTGCTTGAGATTGGTGAACCTCGTCTGTAGATCGTACCGAGCTACAGCATCAAAATACTTGGTCTAGAATCTTTCTCGGAATACTGCCTACGCAACATGTGCCATTAATCCAACGGCCTGCGTCGCCCACCAGCTGCGGGCAAGATCTAATAATTGTAGGCGTACTACCGCCACCTTCTCGTTCTCGGGCGTCTTCACTGCTTCTAGAATCACTTCTGTATCCTGCACCCAAGCATCTGCGGCAATCGCATCCTCACTACCGTCGAAGAAGGGAGGGTTCAAACGCTTGAAGCTGTTGGCTGCCTGGTTTCCTTGATGACCGCTTCTGTCTAGAGCATCTTGTACTGCCTGGTACAGGACGTCGCCCCAACAATCTTGAGATGCTAGCAATGTCCTGATGAGACCCACTCGTTGCCTTGGTTACGCCTGGTGGTCACCATCTGGCTGGAAGGTAGGGTGATCCTCTGGAGTTGCTCCGGTATCTTGCCATACAAAACCAGCTGGGTCAGATCCCAGAAAGAGCAAGTGCCACAAATGAGGCTTCACTTAAGAACTAAAACCAGCAATTAGCATAAAACATAATAACGTAATAAAAGTCTGGAGATATGGAAAAATCATGAGGATATACGATGCGATAACCATGGGACTATTCAGATATCCAGGTTCCAATCCTTAAACCAAACAAGGACCGGGGTTGTAACCCTTCATCTGAACGGAACTTAGTTTCCACCATTTATCGATAAGGTAAAGCACAAGCAATCAGGTCATGTTACAATCTTGTACAAAATTAGGACAAGACTAGACTGAGTTAGACTCCATCCAATCAATCACGGCCAAGCAATAAGTATGGCTTGATACTTTAACTAACTAGGGTTATCAAAGGCCTAGTTACTAGCAAGATGCAATGAGATTATTCCAACAACCACAAGCCCTGCAGACCATCCAGGTTATCCAGGTCGAATATCCGTTCATGAAGGGTGCAACACATGACAGTGTGCTAAAAATGTGCCCTACTCGTCGGCAGGCTACAAGTCCACTTGCGCGCCATAACGGGATTACCTGTAGGTGGGAAATCTCTTCATGACTACTGGATTATTCTAGTTATTAGCCTTAGTCAATTTCAGTAGGTACCCCTGACCGTGGTATTCAGGGATCCCCGTCCTAGACATGATGTAAGACAATACTGGTTTATTTGTACAAACACAATCGTCCACGGTGTCCAGGCCATTCATTCTTGTCATGTCATGCTAGCTGTCGCAACAGCATATCGAGGTATATCATGTCAGGTTTACTTATCAAGAGTGTACTACGACGGGCCACTATCATGTCATATTACTTGTCAGGAGGGCACCACTATGGGTCACTATCGTGTTCATGGAATATGTACCGAATTTATATGGTACAAGCATTCTATCAAGGGACCCAAGTTACACAGAGGGTCATGAGAAAAAAGCAAAAAATAACGACCCAACATAATAAAAAGGGTACAAGTGCTATGGAAAGAGCCATGCGGCAAGGGAGAGGGTCTCATGCGGCTCGAAGAACAAGCTCAGGCGGCTCTGGGAACACAGGCTCATACGACAAGGTGGATGAGGGTCATGCGGCAATAGATGAGGGTCTCATACGGCAATAGAGGAAACGGGCATATACGACAGTAGGGGAACAAGCTCATGCGGCTTGGGGAACCAACGCCATGCGGCTGAGGGAAGTAGAAACGAGCTCATGCGGCAAGCACTGCCAAGAGCCATGCGGCTCGAGGAGAACAGGGTCATGCGACAAGGTCAAGCTAAGCCATGTGACACTGGAGAAGTAGTGCCATGCGGCTAAGGAGAGATGGGCTCATGCGGCTAGGGGATTAGGTTCATGCGGCCAGAGAGAATGATTTCATGCGGTCTGGAAGGGACGGGCTCATGCGGCCAGGGAGAAACAAAGCCATGCAGCTAAGAAAAATAAGTTCATGCGGCTAAAAGTCGAGCAGAGCCATGCGGCTAAGAAAAATAGGTTTATACGGCTAAAAGTCGAGCATAGCCATGCGGCTGAAGTCAACTCAAGCCATGCGGCTAAGGCTGCATGAAGACTGGAATATCTATGCAGCCGCAGGGGACTTGCCGCATGAAAAAGCCATGCAGTCAAGCACTGTTCTTCTTCTCCAACTGTTTCGAGAAGAAGAACCATTGAAGCCATGGCTTCCAAGCTCTAATAATTCTTCATCTAAGGTCAGAATCTGGACTTCCATAGGTCAAAATGGGGCAGAAAGAAATTTTCTACAACATGGAACCATCAAAACTTGAGAATAACAAGGTTTAATAGGTCAAAACCCAAGAAATTTGAAAATGCAACAAGCTTAGATCTACATGATATGAGCCATGAAAATTAAAAATGCTAAGTACTAAAGTGTCTTAGAATCTCGTGAGGAAGAAAGTGGAACAACAAAATTGAGTTCCTACATGAAGTAAGTTGTACTTGCCTAAGCCTCTCTGGTAGGTGGAGAGAGTAATGGTGAGGAAGAAGAAGAGTTATGAGGATTAATGGAAGAGAGAGAGTGGTTAGGTGCCTTATAAAGGAAGAGAGTGGGTGGTAGGTGGGGTTGGTCCACATGCAAAAAAAATCGAACCAAGTTGAACCAAGCAAACCGAACCAAACCAAGCAAATGAAATGCCAAAATAAACCATGTAAGGAGACATGCAATACGAGTCAAAATATGTACACGTATACCAAATATGTAATACGAACTACGGGCGTTACAAAAAGTAAATAAATAATTTTTCTAAGGGCACTACCACTTTTACTTGGAGCTAGCCCTTACTTAGGGGCAGTCCAAGAAGGTAAAACTTTTGCTGGGGGCTGCCCACAAGTTGCTTGGGGCTAGCCTAACCCCCCAAACCCTCCTTTTCATTTTATTTCTTCTTTTCCTTTCTCTCTCTACCAAAATCTCACCCAAGCCCTAACATCCCACTCTCTTCTCCACCACTCCTCCACCACTCCATTCCAAATTCTTCCACCACTCTCTCCTCCACCACTCTATTCCAAAAGATGACACGCAAGTCAAAACCATCATCGAAGTCTAGATATGTTCTTCCCTAATTTCTTCTATAATTTTCTATATTCTTTTCAAATTCAAAGAATATTTGTTAATTCTCTAAAAAGTTTTGATAAATTAGGTTTTGAATCTCTTTAGGGTTCATGAATGCATTTTTTGAACATGATAAATCTCACATTTTTCTTGAAACACTAACCCTAGAACAAGTCAAAGTATCGTATCGTTGTGGTCGTTCGGCTGCTACAGCCGCATTTGATAATATTAGGACTGTCAGGGTTCTGGCAGTCCTCATGTTAATAAGGACTGTCAGGGTTCTAGCAGTCCTCATGTTAATAAGGACTGCCAGGCAGCCGACAGTTCTCTTGTGAAAGAGGACTACAGGAAGTCTGGCTGTCCTCATTTATATTTGGACCGCCAGAACCCTGGCAGTCCTGAATCAATATTGTATTGGCTTCCTAGCAGTCCGCCTTAACATTATGTTTTCCTGTTATCTATTTTCTTTTGTATTATTTAATAACTGTATGTGTCACAACCCGCTCCCGAATAATCGGACACGAGTCGGACACGCCCAGCCTACGTTGGAAGACTCAACGTAGTAAGCTGTACCAAGCTAGGGAAACTAACAAGTCAATATGAATAAGTACAAATCACAGCATCTATAAACGATTCTAAAAAGATCACCATAATCCACAAGTCCATATAACGTAAAGGTACCATAGTCAACAGGAATGAAATATGCTATGAACTCTAAAAAAATAATATCTAGGAGTAAAGCTAAACAGTCTAAACCTGAAGCCTCTAGCTAAGTCATGTCTCCATCCTGCTCTCCTAAGATCCCTAGCTCTGGCCCATAAGGTAGAACAATATCCTACAAGTACACCTGCAATATATCCAGTCAGGAGCGGAGCAAAGTACAGTCCTAGGTAATGAACAAGAACATCATGCTATGAAAAATGTACAAGAGAACATGTAAAGCACAGAAAAGAACAAGAAAGTACATGAATGTAAAGTACAGAAAATAAAGTACAAGAATATAAACCATGAACCTGAAGTACAAGACATAACATGTGCACAACGTTTGAAATACAACTAGCCTATGTGACCGGCTAGGGTAAGTACAGGAATAAGCATAGGAGCACAGGAATAAGGATATGGCTTAGGGCCCGCGTGCACAGTACGAGGCCTAAGCTATCTACATGAATATAAGAACATGGATTTGGTCACATAGCTAGTGTATTTCCCCTCCCCGACCACAAGTAAGTACAAGACATGAAAGTACAAGGGTACCAAATATCGTGTCTCAATGTGTCACAAGAAAATACAGGAAATAACTATAAATGAACATAAACCATAGAATATAAGTGCCTTGCTCCAGGAAACCAAGGGTAGTGAATAGAGCTGGATGTCCTCCTGTTAATGATTACAAGTTGGTTAAGGTCAATTCTTAATATTATTATCCGGTTAGCTATCTATCCATTAGTTTTATATATATATATATATATATATATATATATATATATATATATATATTACTATCTAATGTCTAATTAACCTTATAGAGGTTTTAAGAGAAATGACTAAAATAGGAAATAATCAGTTTATATAAATTTTACTTAATGAACTTCCTTAGGCAAAATAGCATATACATGTAATACAAATTACCAATATTCTTAGTAGTAAAATACATAAGAAAATTTATAAACACATTTGCTGAAATTGGCTTAATAATTGTCACTATGGAAACTATTAACTGAAAGCACACGTTATATAAATGACCCAAGTCTGAATCTCCTGCAAAATCATACCAATACTTTCTACTTCTATCAAAAGTCATCTTACCAAAAAAATCACTCACAATTATTCACTTAACAGCAAATATTATATAAGGATCCCTCCTGTTCTTGAACTGAACAACACATAATGCATGCTCCTTGCTCACCTCTAGAACACTACTTCACCCAGTGTATGCAGCTGAAACCACACCACATAACTGATCAACATATCAACCCTCATCCTAACTCCAAATCTTAACTATCATTCAAGTCAGCAATATACAATCCCAGCCAACAAAACCAACCATATGTTGATAGTTTTGCCAGAACATAAATAAAGTGCAATATGCAAGCAAGCAAGCCTGCAGTCTGACAGGTTCCAAAATTAGCAAACCACAACAGATCCTTAACTGCAAACCCAACTGAGACCATAAACAACTACTTTCTCCCATAGGGTGCAACTGAAACTAGCATCACATATATCCTTCGAAAATAGGATACAATTGAACTAGCAACAAATATACACCATAAAGTATTCACAAGACTCCATCTCTGGAGGACCCAAGCCCAGTTTGCAAAATTTTAATCCAACAACTACTTTCCTTCCCAGACACAACTCAAAGTTGTAGGAAGGTGGGAACAAATACTACTGAACATCCACCAAACTCAACAAAGTATAAACCAAAAATAACATAACAATTATACATTGAAACCTTAGCAAAATATGTATACCAACTGACTCACCATAGGAAACCAATTCTTCCACTTAATCTAGTTCAAATTCAAAAAATTTAAATAATACTCCAAACTAAATGCACCGCCAAGAATGCAGACTCAAACCATGTTCGATTATAAACTCGCCACCGCAGTCAATCACGACAACCGCAGAGTTCAAAACAAGACACGATTCTCGGATACAAACAACTGTTGGTCACGAACCCACAACTCGGACACAGCCAAATGCTGACACGAACGAAAATGGATGTGAAAATCCGAAATCAACACTAAGTATAACCAATAATTTGAAATGGACAAGAAGTTTAGGAATTACCTGAAAAGAGGACTGATGCCGAAACGTAGATACAATCCAAGAGTCGGACACTTCTTCCTCGTGTCAGAATTTGGCTAACATTCTCAATTCCTCGTCTCTTCTCAAACTATCATTGCTCTTCGATCAAGATCCATAATCCTGATAAAAATCCAACCCAGGGAGAACTAATACTAACCGATCACCAAAACCAAATAAGATCTGAACAAATTGAGATCGATACTCACCTCTTTGTCGCGGAAAAAGAGTCATTGTGGAATCCGCTCGCGAGCGTCAAAGCTGGAAGGACTGCCGGAAGAGCGAAGAAATGTCGCTTGTCGCTGGGCTCAGCCACCGATGGGAACTAGACGTCCGGGTGGAGGTACAGCTGCAGGCGACTCAATTGTCGAAGAAAATAAAGACCGCCAGATGAGGGAAGGATGAACTGCTCTTTCCGATGGTCATGCGCGGTCGAGGAACGCTTGCAACCCACTGGAAACTACCTTGTCGTCGGAGAGGAGGCTCGCGGTGGCCGCTCGGTCATCGCTGGAAATAGTTGACTAGCCACCGAAGCTCGTCGTGAACGAATCACCCCGCCACCATCGAAGATCGGGCTCAATCGTCGATCTGTGCAAGATCCGTCGGCTCGCCATGGCTATCACCATTAAATTAAGGTTAGAGTTTGGGTCTGAATTTTTGGAGAAAAAAGAATGGGAGAGATGAAGAGCTTCAAAATTAATGAAGGAAGCCTCAGCCAAGTGGAACATTCTCTCTCCTCTCCTGATTATATAAGGAAAATTAAGGAAAAGCAATTTGCAAATAAATATTCTTCATTTGGTTAATTGCAATTTCAACACAAAAGTTGTTAAAAAGTTAAAAGAGAAAAATAAAGTTTGTTAAAATTCTTGAAGGATACTCTAAGTTAATTGCTAGAGTCTCCCCCTCCAAAAATCATTTAAAGGAACAAAAAAACAAATAATCTACTGTCATAAAACTCGTAAATCACAATGATGTCATTATCAACCAGGAAATTAATATTTATCGGGAATAAATCAAAAATTTCCAAAATTCATTAAAACGGGAAAGTGGGATTACAAATCTCTCCCCCTTAGAAAATTTTGTCCTCAAAATTCAAAAGGGTACAGTGGACATGTTTTAGCAATCAAAGATAAAATTCAAAACTGAGCACTAAGTTAAACATGTTATAGAATGGAGCCTAGTCATGACTAGAAGAATAATCCATTTGGCACGACCATCTAAGCAAGATCCAGATCAGAGTTGAAGCATGATGAAAATAGAACAAAAATAGACACGATTAACACCCCTAGCCATGATCAAACGGAATTCAAATCATTGGTGTGATCAATAAGTACAAAGTATAGTCATTATAAAATATAAGCACGATTAGGATTATCTGGATATGATCACAGATAGGACTTGGAAGGATTTAACATGACAAAATAAGCGAATAAAATGACATGATCGATAATGATCAACAATTGGTCAAAGTATGAAATGATGCAGAGTTTAATTAAGACCAAGTACGAAAATTTCAAACGGGGAGTTGAAATATCATGATCTAACAATGATCAAGAATCAAAATAGGCACGAGATGCAATGAAGTTTTAACTACGACTTAGAGGCATAAGACTATAAAGGCACAATCAAGCTCGAAGGTTTAGCACAACTGACTAGAACAAGATAGACAAGTCATGATTAGGATCATAGTTACACAAGACACGACCAAAATATAAGTACGATTTATTGAGGAATTTAAATGATTTATCCATAAGATGCAAGGAAATTTGCCAAGATTGATCGAGAGGGTGTATAGAGTCTTCCAGGAAGATGCTAGTATCAAATCAAGGTGAAAGTGCAAATATTTAGGATTCGTGAAGAATCAACAATCATGTGAAGAGGGAATATAGTCTCTATGGTATTCGAGGGCATATAGATATTTGAAGTCACTTTACTTAGAATCCATGCCTTGCCAGTGTAAATCTGGCTGTAGTGAACTTTTGGTTCCGTGACTCAAATAAGAATATGTTACCGAATATTCTATCAACTTTATCCATTTTCAACAATTATCAATGAAGCAACCCAAGAGATCAAAATGTGAAGAATTTCGGACAATGTCTCAATAATACCCGAAAACCCATAAATGTCTGAAATCACTTCAACTTAGGATTCATGTCCTTCCAGTGCGTTGCTGGCTGCAGTGAACCCTCGGTTTCCATAATCCAGATAATGGCTGCAGCGCGCAACTGTCGCGCCCCATTAGGTTATCGAATAGTCTCTCAACCTTATCCAGAAGGATTACAAAAGAGTTTCAAAGAATTCAAAATGAGTTCCAAAAGTCCAAGTCACGATAAAAGGTGATGTTATCTGTCTTTTAGAAGACAAAGGGTTTTATTAGGTACTAAAAAGCAACAAAGGGATCCATTCAAGAAGTAGTGAGAATTTTAAATCTTGAATAGGGAACAAAGTTTCAAATAGTAACTGAATTCTTAAATGAAATCCGGGATGGTAACAAGATTCCGTTTATGGAACGTTATCCGAAGGGATAACAGAGTCTCGAATGGTGAATAGAAGCAAGAATCAGATAGAAGACAAGGTTCAAAATAAGAATTAAGATCTCGTACCGAAAACAAGTTCAACCAAATAGCAAACAAAGTTTTCGAACAAAAATTTTAAATCGTGAAGCAAATTTTTTTCCAACAAAAACAAAATCTCAACTAAGAAATCAAAATTCAACAAAATCGCGGATGGAAACAGTTCTCGAATAGAAAATCTCGAACAGGAAGTAAAGTCACGGACAGTGATTAGAAAATAGGGTATCAATTAGCAGGAAAAAAATGCATCGAATCATGAATATGAAACAAGCAAAATCTCAAATAGGAAACGAGGTCAAACAAGGTTGTGAACAGAGACAATTTCTTGAATAGGAACAAGTCACAATATAGGAAACAAAATCTCATAGGAAATGAGTCAAAATCTCAAAATAGAAAACAAAGTCTTCAAATAAAATCTCGAATAGAGGTGAGACTCAAACAAGGTTTTGAATGGGACAAATTGTCAACAAGTCGTAAGTAGGAAACTGAATATTCAAATAAAGTCTTAAATTGGAACAAAATCTCGGACAACACTTCGAATGGAAAAGAGATTTCAGTAGAAACAAATCTTAGATAGAAAATCAATTATCAACAAAATCATGAATAGGACACAAAGCTTTGAATAGAAATCTCGAATAGGAAACAAATTTACGAAGAGTGAATGAAGGAGTATCAATCAACGAATATGAAACAAGGTTCTGAATCGTGAATATAAAACAAGCAAATTCTCAAATAAAGTCGAAACAAAGTAGTGGACAAACTATTCTCGAATAGAAATCAAAGTCATGAATGGAAAATAAGTCTCATTTAGAGAATGAGTCACAATCTCAAATAGGAACGAAATCTTCAAAACCCTCAAAGGAATCCTCAACAATGTCCTGAATAGGAGGAAGCTTAAACATGGTTTTGAATGAGAAACAGGGTTTCGAAATAAAATCTCGAGTAGGAATTAAATCTCAATTAACACGAAGTTTGATGAGGGAACAAAATTTTCAAATAGGAGCCAACACTAGAAAACAAAGTCATGAATGATGAACATGCAAACAGGATTGAATAGGGGAATTCAAACAATTATCGAATTATGAACCTGAAACAAGTTTACCGAATAGGAAATATTATCTCGAAATAAGTTTTGAATATCAACCAAAGTTTCAAAATATAAAACAAGAAGTTTCAAGAAATGATCTAGGTGCTAAGAAGAATATAAGGAAAGAATGGATTGCGAATCACGATACATGGTTTTCTTTAACCATGCAAGAGAAACCTTTTTTCTTCAGTCTGTCTTCAGTGTTCCTCTGGGACTGGAATTGCTTCAACTTCTTTAGCTGTCCTGACGTAGGCTGGTCCTTACGATAGTGCTCCATGCGGTTGCTGAATCTAGAGAGACGATTCCCTTCGCTGTAGTTGTAGTGCCCCGTCCCGCTCAGTCAATCGAAGGAATTGAAATGCCGACGGCATTCGGACTTAGCCTTGCAACGCCTTACTCGGAGACATCGCTCGATCAAGGCTACCACTTGCTCAGGTAGGGTAGTTTTGGTGAACTTGCCTCATCTTAGCCTTCACATAATAAATCGCATGTTTTCAACTTGCACAAATAGGCTTAATAATAAAAGAGACGAATCTACATAGCTAAGGAAATAATTCCGACGGATCGAATCGAGTTTAGAACATGGAAAACGTTCCACGGTCGGCTTAGAATTATTGTACAGTGTGCTTTGAAAATGAAACTCGGTCCTTCATTCCGTGGCTTGGGAGAAGGAAAAGTTGGTCTTCGTCACAAGCTAAGAGTTAGCCTAAGTCATAGGCGTTGCCCGCGTAAATGCTCGATAAAGCATGCACGTTTCCTCGAATGCAAGGCTCGGCGGAGCCTTGATCGTCCCACGAGCTAAGTTGTATCACACGGCTTATGGATTAAGTCTAGGTACCTAAGGAAATTTGGTTGTTCAAGTTGAGCGTATGCACGGTCCCATGGTTCTACGGCTGTATATAGCGATTTGTCCCCACGGTCTTAAGGCTCGTCACATAGAGTATGAGGCGGTCCCTCGGTTGGGAGTCTCACGTTCCTATTCACGTTAAGAAGTATGAGGCGGTCCCTCGGTTGGTTGTCTCACGTTCCTATGCACGTTAAGAAGTATGAGGCGGTCCCTCGGTTGGGAGTCTTACGGTTCCTATGTACGTTTTCAAAGTATGAGACGGTCCCTCGGTTGGGAGCCTCACGGTCCCGATGCACGTTACGTAAAGTGTGGTTCAAAGCACGAGTTGCTAAGTATAGTTTCAGTCATACCAACAAATTAGGCCATACATTTACGTGAGTCTAGATGTCTCGTAGGTGCGTGGTCATGGACAACTTGTCGACAAGGGCGTTTGTTTCTTCGAGCGGCAACCCGGGGTCACGGGACCGACTTGGCCTAGGGAGAAACATGGTATAGCCGAGCTGGGTAATAGGCAGTGGTAGTTCGGGGACTTGCATCGGGGATCGCTACCTGCGATGAAAGGATCCCGTTTGCCAGGCTATGTCCACGATGGCTTTCGTGCCAGTGACCTTTTATATAGATAATTGGCGTGCTAAATGGCGAATCCGCATGCACGGTGTCGGTCGTAACAAAGGAAGTGTAAGTACCGTATGACTTGAGTTATGAAATGTGTGCTCGGTTGCACCCAAAAGTATTATGAGGCCTAAGATTTGGCTATACGTAAGACACATACTTCGGCATACGATGTGGCATCGTGCTTGAGTTCTCAATACGAGTTCCACAAGTTGGGTTAGACGTTGCGAATTAAGTCGAGAAGGGCCGTAGGGCAAGTTGGGTGAAGTTACGTTGAGTTGCTGGGCACGACCTCAATTATGAGGTACGGCTGCGCTGTCATGACAAAAGTATGGATAAGTCAGTAGGTGGCGAGGCACTGTCTCAAGAAGGTAGCATGGTCACACGAAAATGGGGTCTATCGTGTAGTTGTGTCTCTGATTATGGTCGTAAGGCAAACACAACTTGATAGGTTAACGTTGTTGGCACGAGAAGGGGTCTAGAGGCAGAGTATGAGCTAACACTGTTGTTGTAAGCATGGGATGGTCCTCAGACACAAGTATGCCAAGGCGTCTGTCATAAAACTGATCCTAAGACAAGACTAGAAAGACAATTGATAAGAAGAGACTATGTTGCACAAAATAAATCAAACGTGTCGGTTTTGTATGGGTGGGCGAGGAGCTCATTCCACCAGTACAGTTGAGTACTGACACCCACATAGTTTTCATGTGTAGGCACAGGTAAAAGCTCATGGCGCGAAGCTCGCTTGGATGCGTCGAGGTACGGAGTTCCTTGGCGATTCAAAGCATGCGGCCGCATGGATTCAAGACTTATATGGGACATAATGTATGGATGTCGCCAATCCGAAGCTTCCGCTGGCTCAAGCATTGTAATCGAGAGATGAGAGAGAGCAAAGTGACTTGTATAATGAGAGAAAAGTGAGCACGAGAAACTTGTAATCATGGCCTTGCGCCCTTTGTAATATTTGTTTCAATATCAATAAAGAGCTTCTTTCAATAACTTGTGTTTTGTTCTAAATTTCTGCAGCTATTATTCAATATCTCTGCATGGGACCTCTATGCGACGACCCCATCGCAGTCGCTAGAATCGGCCGTTATGGAACCCGCCTTGCACGAGCGCAATCTAGGCTCGTACGACATCACGCCTTAGCGAGGATGATCGCTCTTATACGGGAGCGGGGCGTGACATAATGGTTTCAGAGCACGGCTTTACGTCCTTGGACTATCGATTGAATTCTTTAACTCCGTTATTTCCGCAAACTCCAAAGTGTTGCTTCCGCAAAGTTGATATCGTCGGTGCGCTCTCTCTCAAATCTCTCATGGATGTCTATACAATAAGTCTATCTAATTTTGTAAAACATAGGAGAACAGTTTTGATAAAATAAAAAGATGGTTCGCGTAAGCACGGTTGGCTAAGTCGGGCTGGGCATATACACCAAAGTTGCGTCGACCCTAGCAAAGTCGAGTGCAGGATTCGTAATATTTCGAGCTAGAATGAGTTAAACTCGATTGAATAAAGTAAGATGACTATCGATAGGGGTGCTGTCGAGAGACGATAACGTCAGTACGATATAGATGAGCGTGCTTGGAAATTAGAGGAATGGTTCAAACGGAAAAATTTGAAGAAGTCGATTTTGAATCGAATGATAAGTTAAGGATTTGTTGAACGACTTAATCCCTGAGTGGTGTATGCGATAGCCTCAAGGATGTCGGTCGATCGATTGTGCATGCGGGGTGTCGGTGAGTCTATCAGCAAGCGTCGTGTTATGCAAAGTCGTAGATTGAGTATCGTTGAATAAGTTGTAGTCTTGGGATTTGATAAGTTGATTCGAACAACCTAGAAATTGACGCGCACGGAACATGTACGGGATTGTGATTACGCGAGTATGAAAAGCAAAAATGATTGAGTAGGTGAAACTGAATCGAAGAAAAGTTAAGGTGTGCGAATGGATGACTCGATCGAGGAAATCGTTAAGAATCGTATACGAAAAGTTAGTACGACAAAAAGATAGCGTACATGAAAAGTTTGATTCGAATGTTTGAAAATGACTCTGAGGATTGGAATGCATGTCGTTTGATGACTGAGTTAGCAAAGAAATGATGTGAATTGAGGAAATACGTTAGTCGATGACTTAAGATAGACGGATAAACGATACACGAATTTGGGTTTGAGGAAATTGATGTTGTGAATGACTCAAGGGATAATAATCGAACTTAAATTTAAATGTCGAAGAGATTATCCAGTCGGACGATAGCATCATTCGTACGACTCGAAATTCGTTACAAAGGAAGATCGTCATGTTACGCATATCATTGATGGTATTGGGGCATACCAAAGATCGATATACGATAACTCGGAGGTACTCTGACACGGTGAATGACGATCGTACAAGTGTTATCGTTCTGATGGATGTAATACTTAGGATTTTGATTGAGACTAATGTTGGATGGAAGTGATCTTGTCTTGATGGTTACGTTGATAACCACAACGTCGACGATCTTGTCTTGCGCGAGCGCAACTCTAGCCTCGCACATGCTTGTGTCAGATTTAGGGCGATCGTTCCGCGTGAGCGCTGACATGGTGATTCATGTCACGGGAATGATCGAACTCGAAAAATTGGGATGCGGCAACTTTGATTGTCTCGACTTGTTGGTTTGATACGAAGGCAAATTCGAGGATTTAAAGGACTTGTGATTGACGATTGAGTAAAACTTGAGGATTGAGTAGGTCCAATCCGCGCATCGAGAATGAATTAGTCTAGACACAAAACAAGAGTTACGTCCCGATGAGAATGATTATCTCACGGGAGCATGCATGGTAATTTGTGCCTACAATGGATAATCTGACTCGCGTGATATTGGGGCGCAACATATTGTTAAGTCGAACGACCTTGTGATCGATTACGTGAATTGGGATAAATGACTTAGGGAGTATAAAATATGAATTTTGGATTAGCGATGAATTATGTTGTAGCGTGCTTGATTTGAGAAAGATTGATAGGCCAATTACGTTGAACGTGTTCGAAGAGATAGACTATGCGAAATGACCTGATGAACGAGTGATATCGATACGTCAAAGAATTGATTGAAACGTGAGTTATCGTAGGATGGCTTTGCTGAACGACTCAAACCCGTACGATGAACGTTGGGATGTGTGTAGAAAATCGATGCTCGAAGTTTGGAAATCGGAGTAATGCGAGCTTGGGTAGAAAATCCCGTACTATCAACTTGGTTTGACCTTAGGATGGGGTCAGTGTTAATATTGTTATTTGGGAACTATGATTCCAATACTGACGGATTGACATAGCCTAGCGGTTGGACAGACGTCCCGGTGTGAAGAGATAGGATGTGTGGTGGCACCACTCATGAGGCTCGGTTGACATGCACGTATATCAGGGACGCCCGAATATGTGTACGATCCGACTCGAGTGGTGATGGCGGATTCTCTATCACGAGGCTTAGCTGAAATACATATATTTTGGGGACGCCTAGAATATATGTACGATCCAACTAAGTGATACGTTAAATCAAGGGAGACTTGAGGAACAGAAAAGTGTCAAGGATTTTGAAATCGTGAGTTTCGAAGAAATGTTGATGGTAATGCGAGCAATGAATTGAGACAAACTTGAATATTGATTGATCGGATGGTTTGCCTAGAAAAGAGTTGTCTGTGTGCACGACGAGAGTAAGTTACCTAAGTTGAGATATAGTTGTTCGAGGTGAAAGATAACCATAGCACGAGCGTGGCACGAGTTGAAGAAACGTATAGGCGAAGTGTGTGCACAAGTTTTTGAATGTTGAACCTAGTTATAAGTTGATAATTGTACTCAGTTAGTTTCGTGGACGAAACTTTTTCTGAGTGGTGTATGGTGTAGTGCCCCGTCCTGCTCAGTCAATCGGAGGAATCGAAATGCCGACGGCGTTCGGACTTAGCCTTGCAATGGCTTGCTCGGAGACATCGCTCGGTCAAGGCGACCACTCGCTCAGGTGGGGTAGTTTTGGTGAACTTGCCTCATCTTAGCCTTCACATAATAAATCATATATTTTTAACTTGTATAAGTAGGCTTAATAATAAAAGAGACGAATCGACATAGCTAAGGGAATAATCCCGACGGATCGAATCGAGTTTAGAACATAGAAAATGTCCTACGGTCGACTTAGAATTATTGTACGATGTGCTTTAAAAATGACACTCGGTCCTTCGTCCCGTGGCTTGGGAGAAGGAAAAGTTGGTCTTTGTCACAAGCTAAGAGTTAGCCTAAGTCATAGGCGTCGTCCGCGTAAATGCTCGATAAAGCATGCACATTTCCTCGAATGCAAGGCTCGGCGTAGCCTTGATCGTCCTACGAGCTAAGTTGTATCGCACGGCTTATGGATTAAGTCTAGGTACCCAAGGAAATTTGGTTGTTCAAGTTGAGCGTATGCACGATCCTACGGTTCTACGGCTGTATATAGCCATTTGTCCCTACGGTCATAAGGCTCGACACATAGAGTATGAGGCGGTCCCTCAGTTGGGAGTCTAACGTTCCTATACACGTTAAGAAGTATAAGACAGTCCCTCGGTTGGGAGTCTCACGTTCCTATGTACGTTAAGAAGTATGAGGCAGTCCCTCGGTTGGGAGTCTCACGGTCCCGATGCATGTTACGTAAAGTGTGGTTCAGAGTACGAGTTGCTAAGTATCGTTCCAGTCGTACCAACAAATTAGGCCATACATTTACGTGAGTCTATATGTCTCGTAGGTGCGTGGTCATGGACAACTTGTCGACAAGGGCGTTTGTTTCTTCGAGCGACAACCCGGGGCCACGGGACCGACTCGGCCTAAGAAGAAACACGGTATAGCCGAGCTGGGTAATAGGCAATAGTGGTTCGGGGACTTGCATCAGTGATCGCTACCGGCGGTGCAAGGATCCCGTTTGCCAGGCTATGTCCACGATGGCTTGTCGTGCCGGTGACCTTTTATGTAGATAATTGGCGTGCTAAGCGGCGAATCCGCATACATGGTGTCGGTCGTAACAAAGGAAGTGTAAGCACGGTATGACTTGAGTTATGAAATGTGTGCTCGATTGCACCCAAAAGTATTATGAGGCCTAAGATTTGGCTATGCGTAAGACACATGCTTCATCATACGATGTGGCATCGTGCTTGAGTTCTCAACACGAGTTCCACAAGTTGGGTTAGACGTTGCGAGTTAAGTCGAGAAGGGTCGTAGGGAAAGTTGGATGAAGTTACGTTGAGTTGCTGGACACGACCTCAATTATGAGGCACGGCTGTGCTGTCATGACAAAAGTATGGGTAAGTCAGTAGGTGGCAAGGCACTGCCTCAAGGAGGTAGCACGGTCATATGGAAATGGGGTCTATCATGTAGTTGCGTCTCTGATTATGGCCGTAAGGCAAATACGACTTGATAGGTTAACATTGTTGGCACGAGAAGGGGTCTAAAGGTAGAGTATGAGTTAACGTTGTTGTTGCAAGCACGGGATGGTCCTCAGACACAAGTATGCCAAGGCGTCTGTCATAAAACTGATCCTAAGACAAGACTAGAAAGATAATTGATAAGAAAAGACTATGTTGCACAAAATAAATCAAACGTGTCGTTTTGTATGGGTGGACGAGGAGCTCATTCTACCAGTACAGTTGAGTACTGACACCCACATAGTTTTCATGTGCTGGCACAGGTAGAAACTCGTGGAGCAGAGCTCGCTTGGATGCGTCGAGGCACGGAGTTCCTTGGCCATTCGAAGCGTACGGCCGCATGGATTCAAGACTTATACGAGACATAATGTATGGATGTTGCCTATCCGAAGCTTCCGCTGGCTCATGCATTATAATCGAGAGATGAGAGAGAGCAGAGTGACTTGTATAATGAGAGAAAAGTGAGCACGAGAGACTTGTAATCTTGGTCTTGCGTCCTTTGTAATCTTTGTTTCAATATCAATAAAGAGCTTCTTTGAATAACTTGTGTTTCGTTCTAAATTTTTGCTGCTATTATTCAATGTCACCGCATGGAACCTCTGTGCGACGACCCCATCGCAGCCGCTGAAATCGGCCGTTATGGAACCCGCCTTGCACGAGCGCAATCTTGGCTCATGCGGCATCACACCTTAGCGAGGACGATCGCTCTTATACGGGAGCGGGGTATGACAGTAGTCCTGGTGCTTCTCGTGCTCGTCCTTGGACAGTGTGATCAGCGACTTCTGGGTAATTCTTGACTTGATGGACAGGCGATCCGCAGAACAAGCATAGCCTCAGTCTCTTGTGGAACTCGTCATAATGGTGTCCTGGACGACGACAAAAATTACAAATGATCGTCGTCTGAATCTGAGTCTGGATCTGATGGCGCAGCTGAAAGGACGATGTCTGAGTGTGGCGACGCTTTGCGGATCCCGAGTAGTTGTTATCTTCATCATAAGTCTTCTTGTCTTTATTCAGTTTCCCGTCTCATTCTATTGTCTGTGCTACATTCTGGATCTCCTGGTTGGTGAATTCAATCATAGTTGTCGTGTCCTCCGAGACTTGGATGATCTTCAGTGGCAGCTCTAGGTTCTCGATCTGCTCCTCGGTGCAAGATATACGCACGGTGTCAAAAAGGTCCAAAGGTCTGAGAGTCTAGAAGTCAGAAGTCCTTCCTGGTTCTAAAAACGCATCTACAAGTCTGGCTTGGAAAAGAATGGCCTGCTTCCTTTGGGTGTCAAGGAACTCTCGATACATCCCCATCAAACGTGTACTACCAGTGGTGATAGTAGGGGTGAAAGCTGCTCCACTGATACGTTAGGTACTAATCTAAAGATCCTGTAGCTCTAGGCTGATATGTGGCCTTCCTGGTGATAACCATCCTGGAACAGAAAGAAAACTTTATTGATTGCTAAACCCTAAAACCTATAATAGTAAATGTTTTATATAATATCAATATACCCGATGTACCTGATTTCCTATGCTGTGATTCAAGTTTCCTTAGTTTACTCAAGTCTCCCAATAGTACTCTAGAGCCTAAGTACTATTAGGATAGACCTGCATGGACCACCACTAAAAATATGTCACGATCCGCTTCCGAATAATCGGACACGAGTCGGACACGCCCAGTCTACGTTGTAAGACTCAACGTAGTAACCTGTACCAAGCTAGGGAAACTAACAAGTCAATATGAATAAGTATAAATCACAACATCTATAAACGATCCCAGAAAGATCATCATAATCTATAAGTCCATATAACGTAATGGTACCAGAGTCAACAGGAATGAAATATGCTATGAACTCTAAAAAAAATATATAGGAGTAAAGCTAAACAGTCTAAACCTGAAGCCTCTAGCTAAGTCATGTCTCCATCCTGCTCTGCTAAGATCCCAGACTCTGGCCCATAAGGTAGAACGATATCCTGTAAGTACACCTACAACATATCCAGTCAAGAGCAGAGCAAAGTACAGTCCTAGGTTAAAAAATGTACAAGAGAACATGTAAAGCATAGGAAAGAACAAGAAAGTACATGAATGTAAAGTACAGGAAATAAAGTACAAAAATGTAAACCATGAACCTAAAGTACAAGACATAATATGTGCACAATGTTTAAAATACAACTAGCCTATGTGACCGGCTGGGGTAAGTACAGGAATAAGCACAGGAGCACAGGAATAAGGGTACGACTTAGGGCCCGCGTGCACAGTACGAGGCCTAAGCTATCTACATAAATATTATAACATGGATTTGGTCACATAGCTAGTGTATTTCCCCTCCCCGACCACATGTAAGTACAAGACATGAAAGTACAAGGGTACCAGATATCGTGTCTCAATGTGTCACAAGAAAATACAGGAAATGACTATAAATGAACATAAACCATAAAATGTACTTACCTTGCTCCGGGAAACCAAGGGTAGTGAATAGAGCTGGATATCCTCCTGTTAATGATTACAAGTTGGTAAGGTCAATTCTTAATATTGTTATCCGGTTAGCAATATATATATATATATATATATATATATATATATTGATGTTGGGGAAGAGGAAGCGACAGCAGCGCGGCCCCCGCTCGTCGGAGGAGCCCCCTCTGTTCGCCGTAGCCCCCGGCCTCCCCCTGTGGCCGGGTGGTTCCTCCGGCCGGCCGGCCCCCTCGGGCTGGCCGCAGTCCCGGGCTGCTTTTTCCCCCTCGGTGCCCCAACTCCTCATCTCCACCCCCCCTCAACCGGGACCCGCTCCTTCCGCCTGGCCGAGCGTCTTTCCGCCGAGCAGTCTTCCCCCTCCCTTCCCCCTCCTCCCCTTCCCCCTCGGCGCTGCCATTTCCGGCGCTCCCGGGCAAGGCGTCGGGCGTCCGGCCCTCCTCCTCCTCCTCCTCCTCCTCCTCCTCCTCCTCCGCCGGTAGTTCCCCCGGAGGCTCAGTGCCTTCGGGCCCCTCGCCGGGCGTCGGCTCCTCCCGCCAACCCCCTTGGAATCCCTCCGGACCCCTCGCTCCTTGGTCCTCGGTCGGAGCAGTGCCTGGCTCCGACGGGCGTACCCCCATCTCCCCCGGAGGACCTCCCCCCTTCGCCCCTTCAGCCGCGCCATCTCCTCCGGTGTGGCCCAACTCCGTTCACTCCCCGTTGTGCACGCCTTCTCCGGCCGTGTCCTTCTCGAGGCCCTCAGCCCCCTCCAGTCATGGAGGATCCTCCTTCCCCTCTCCTGCCCCCGCCTCCGGCGCAACGGTGGCTTCCCCGGCCGCTCCCTCCTCGTGACCCAACTCTGCTCACTCCCTGTTGGGCACGCCGTCCCCGGCCGCTCCCTCCTCGGCCCCCTACGGCAGTGGAGGATCCTCCTCCCCCTCACCTGCCTCCGCCTATGGCCTAGCGGCAGCTTCCCCGCCTCCATCTTCGGCCCCCTCCATGACGATCACAGCCGTCCTGGCTTCTCCTTCGGCGACGGCACTACCCCCCTACGAGAGCCACGACGAATTCCCCGCCCTCCGGCGTTCCTTACGCCACATGCTGGCCCCTCGCCGGTCATAGCCTGCGCCCCTCCGAAGGTCGAGCTCCTGCTCCCTCTCCGACGTTCTCGACCCCTCCACCGCCCCCGGCGGCCGCGCCCCCGACTCCGACGTTTCCCCCAGCGTCTCCTCCCTGGGTCTGCCCTCCCCACCAGTGGCTCCGGGCGACACCCCTCCGCGGCTTGCCTGCCCACCTCGCCGGAGCCGCCGTTCCCCGCCCTCCTTCCTTGGCGGAGTTTCGAGCCGTGCTGCGCGCTGGGTGTCCCCTCGCCGGAGCCCCCTATGGCCCTCCCCGCTTACTCCTCCTCCTCCCCCGTCCTCCTCCGCTTCCCTCCGTCGATGCCCTCCCGGCTCCGGGCTCTCCCGGCTGCTCCCCTTCCGTCGATGATCCCTCTCCCCTAGGCCGCTGGTGAGCCTCCGCCCTCCCCGCCGGAGCACCCCCCGCTGGAGCTCCGCACCCTCGGTCAAAGCGCCCCCCTCTCGGGCCACGCATCGTTCTCGGGCAGTGCTCCCCTCTCGGGTAGTGCGCTGGCCTGCGCAGGCCCACGCGCGCTGGGGGGCCCTTGGGCCGAGCGCCATCTGCATCGGGCAGTGCCCCTACCTCGGAAAGCATCCCCGGCCCCTCTCACGAACAGCTATTTTTCGTTCCCCCCCCCCGCTAGAATTTTTGTAACATTTTGAAATTACGGTTTTCGTAATTTTGAAATCTTTAGACTTTTCGTCTCACCGTTTTGAAATTTCAAAATTTTGGTCTTCCGAAAATTTGAAATTTCGTAGTTCTAACCTTCCAATTTCCTACCTTGTTTATCGGGACCCTTTTGTGTTTTTTGGTCCCGCACCAGTCTGTATTGCTCTCCGTGAGCCACTTTCCAGTTTCAATAAAATGTCTTCTGTTAAATATATATATATATATATATATATATATATATATATTTTATATATATATATATATATATATATATATATATATATATATATATATATATATATATATATATATATTTTTTTTTTTTTTTTTTTTAATTTTTTTTTTTTTTTTTTTGAATGGAAAAGTGGCTCTTAACGAGAAGTACAGGTGCCAGGGTCCAAAACACCCAAAAAGACCCTGGATAGCAAAATAGAAAATACATAAGAAAAAATTGAAATTACGGCGTATTTCGAAATTAGAAATGAAGGTGTGGGCGCTCGGCCCTGGGGGGGGGGGGGGGGGCGGGGGGAGCTCACTGCTCCTATTTTTTTTTTTTTTTTTTTTTTGGATTCAAAATTTGAAAAAGATTCAAATTTTGAAATGGGGGATGACGTGACGGGTGCACTGCCCCAAGCGCGTTGGGTGCGCTGCCCAAAGACACGCGGCCCGAGGCAGGCGCGGTCCACGAGGGCGGGGCCTCGGGCCCTGCCCAGCGCTGCGTCCGAGGCCGGACGTCCCAGCGAAAGGAGGCGGAGCCGGCGGGGGGACCTCCGGCGAAGGGGGAGGGGCGGCTCGCAGCTCCGCCGCAGGGAGGAGGGCGGGGCACGGCGGCTCCAGCGAGGGGGGGCGTCCTGAGCCAGCGGAGGTGAGGGAGACCGGGTGCAGGGAGGGGCACGGCGGCTCCGTCGAGACGGGGAGGGGAAAGCAGGGGAGGCGGGGATCTGGGGACGGTGCGCCTACGGCCGCAGGAGGGACAGGCAGGGTGGCGCAGGGTGGAAAGCGGGACGCCGGTTGCGGCCAGGCGGCACGACGAACCAGGAGCGGCGGCTACCAGCCGGGAGGGGAGGGTCCCTCCGACCGGAGTCGGAGAGAGCGCCGGAGGGGGGTGGGGAGGCTGGGAGAGAGAGTAGGGGGAGGGGCCACCGTCGACGAGGCTGGCGAGGACGCCGGAGCCGTCGGGGGGAAGCGAAGAGGGGGGGCCAGCCGATGGTCGCCGGTGGGCTCGGCCGGAGGAGCAAGGGACGAAGAGGCCGAGTTCGGCCACCGGAGGGAGGAGCAGGAGGCCACAGCCGAGGGGGAGAACGCCGCAGCAGGCGACGACGGCGGAAAAGTGAATCTACCACTGGCCGGCGCCGAGGGAGGGGGAGCCGAGGCAACCCTAGCCCAGGAGGGCGGCGCCGGCGGGGGAAAGTCGGGGGCGCCGGGAGGGGGAGGGGTCGGGCAAGACTGGAGGGGGAGAGCCACCGGGAGAGGGCTGGGCTGCGGGGGGCCGGACGGAGCGGCCGGCGGCGGAGGGGACCAAGACGGGGCGTTCGAAGCCGCGGGAGAGGGCGGCGCGGAGACTGCCGGGGGCTTCGAAGGAAGCGCGTCTGGCCGAGCTGCCGACCCCGGAGGAGGAGCCCTCTTACGACGAGCACGGCGGCGCCGAGGACGCCGCCGAGGAGGCTGGGGTGGGGGAAAGCCCCACCACGGGAAGAGTACGGCGAGGCAGGGGCCTCCCCACGGCGAGAGGACGTCGTCGAGGCAGGAGATCGCCCACGGGGAGGGTGGCCAGGGAGCGGGGGCCGGGCCGAGGAGGCCGGCCGGCCACGCCGACCTAGCGGCCGCGAGCGGAGCTCTGCTCCCCAGGAGCCCACGTTCTCGAGCCATATATATATATATATATATATATATATATATATATATATATATATATATATATATATATATATATATATATATTATTTTTTTATATGTATATATATATATATATTACTATCTAATGTCTAATTAACCCTATAGAGGTTGTAAGAGAAATTACTAAAATAGGAAATAATCAGTTTATATAAATTTTACTTAATGAACTTCCTTAGGCAAAATAGCATATACATGTAATACAAATTACCAATATTCTTAGTAGTAAAATATAGAAGAAAATTCATAAACACATTTGTTGAAATTGGCTTAACAATTGTCAGTATGGAAACTATTAACTGAAAGCACAAGTTATATAAATGACCCAACTCTGAATCTCCTGCAAAATCATACCAATACTTTCCACTTCTCTCAAAAGTCATCTTACCAAAAAAATCACCCATAATTATTCACTTAACGGCAAATATTATATAAGGATCCCCCTTGTTCTTAAACTGAACAACACATAATGAATGCTCCTTGCTCACCTCTAGAACACTACATCATCCAGTGTATGCAGCTGAAACCACACCACATAACTGATCAACATATCAACCCTCATCCTAATCCCAAATCTTAACTATCATTCAAGTCAGCAATATACAATCCCAGCCGACAAAACCAACCATATGTTGATAGTTTTGCCATAACATAAACAAAGTGGAATATTCAAGCAAGCCAGCCTGCAGCATGACAGGTTCCAAAATTAGCAAACCACAACAGATCCTTAACTGCAAATCCAACTGAGACCATATACAACTACTTTCTTTAATAGGGTGCAACTGAAACTAGCATCACATATATCCTTTGAAAATAGGATACAATTCAACTAGCAACAAATATACACCATAAAGTATTCACAAGACTCCATCTCTGGAGGACCCAAGCTCAGTTTGTAAAATTTGAATCCAACAGCTACTTTCCTTCCCAAACACAACTCAAAGTTGTAAAAAGGTAGGAACAAATACTACTGAACATCCACCAAACTCAACAAAGTATAAACCAAAAATAACATAACAATTATACATTGAAACCTTAGCAAAATATGTATACCAACTGACTCACCATAGGAAACCAATTCTTCCACTTAATCTAGTTCAAATTCAAAAATTCTAAATAATACTCCAAACTAAATGCACCGCCAAGAATGCAGACTCAAACCACGTTCAATTATAGACTCGCCATCGCAGTCAATCCCGATAACCGTAGAGTTTAAAATAAGACACGATTTTTGGATACGAACAATTGTTGGTCACGAACCCACAACTCGGACACAGCCAAATGCTGACACGAACGAAAATGGATGTACACATCTGAAATCAACACTAAGTATAACCAGTAGTTTGAAATAGACAAGAAGTTTAGGAACTGCCGGAAGAGTGGAGAAACGTCACTTGTCACTGGGATCAGCCGTCGATGGGAACTCGACGTCGGGGTGGAGGTACAACTACAAGCGACTCAATTGTCGAAGAAAAACAAAGACTGTTGGTGGTTTTGCCTTTGGACTAGGAAAGATAGTCCCACATCAGCTATACCAAATAGTGAGTATCTCAATATAATGCATTGCTTGTGTTGAGGTGTGCACATAAGATGTAGTAAGGCACAAGTGTGTGTCATTTGGGAGTATTTTTCTAGAAGGAAAAAGGATTAATTCCAACAAAGATGCAAGTTAATTTTTGTTGTGCGGACTCGGACTCGGACACGGACTCCAGGATGTCTCGTGCATGCACGAGAGTGTTCGGAGGGTAGGCGTGGACTGGCACACTTCTATACAGATTATGGGATGATCTAAAATATCAAACTCTATTTTTGAGTATTGGTATTTTAGTCCTACATCGGATAGGAGGAGAGGTGAAGTCTCACTCCACTCTATAAATAGTGCCCCTTGGCCTCCTTTGAAAGATGCACCAAAGAAGAGAGTTAAGGGAGTTTGTAAGTCCAGGAAGCCCGTTCAAGTCTCAAATATTGACTGACGAGCGTTCTAGAAGTTCTATAGAACTTGTTGGTTCCTGGAAGCGGATCGTATATAGGCGAATCTTGCTTTGAGTAACGATGATCTTATCACCCCAGTAAAGCAGCCTTTCTCTTTCTTCTTTCCTTCTCTTCTTCTCTGATCTAATCAGATACCTCTTATGGGCTTTCGGCGTTGCTGCTACGAGCAACTCGATTTGTACCTTCCTAAAAGAAGCTCTACTTTCGTTTGCCATTGTAACAAAATCTCTTTAGATTTTCGTTACCCAGAATCCTCCAAGGATCTCTGTGGTGCACCTTCTTTGAAGTGTTGCTATGAAACGTTGTTACTATTGAGACAACTGTTTCGTTTCTCTATTTTCTATAAAAAATTATGCCTCGGGAATAATAATCTCAAAGCAAGATTAGAAGATGGCAAACTCTCATGCTTCTCTCATCGATACCAGCTTTAACAAGTTAGAGATATTCGACGGAGAACATTTCCAAATATGGAAGAGGAAGGTCACCCTTAATCTTCAACTCGTGGACGTAGACCATGTGTTGATTGAGGATGAACCGACGATTCTAGAAGGAGGAACTGTAGATGCTATTGCTGTTGCACTCGTCAAGTAGAGCGAATGGAAGAGAGAAAACAATATTTGTAAACTGCCGATTCTCAATTCTATGGAAGACTCTCTGGCAGAGTCATATTCCGAGAAGGTGAAGGCCAAAGAGATATAGAATTCTTTGGGTTAGCTATATGAAGATGATGAGAACAGGTCCAAAATCTTCATCGTCGAAAAGTACCACAAGTGGCTCTTCGAAGACGAGATGGCGATGCTACCTCAAGTGAAGGAATTCCTGAAGTTGTGCCAGAAGTTAGATGACGAGAAGATACCCCTTGTCGACAAGTTTGTCGTTGGAGGGATAGTCTCAAAACTTCCTGCTAGTTGGAGCAACTTCTATGCAAGAATGCATCGGAAGAAGCTGGACATTAGCTTGGAAGATCTTCTACAAGAGATCTACGTTGAGGACGAAATGCGATCTCAACAGAAGATGGACTCTCTGTCAAACAACTGGCTAAGGCCAACTTGGTGCAGACAAGAGAGTTCAAGGGGAAGCATGTGGCTTCTTATCACAAGAAGAAGGACTTCACTAATCTGAAAGTGAAGGGTCCTTCGTTCAAGAAACAGAAGTCCAAGTCCCACGTGACTTGCTTCAACTGCGAAAAGAAGGGCCACTACAAGAGTGAATGCAAATCCAAGCCCAAACCAAAATAGCAGGTATAGCTAAACTTGGTTATTTTGATTACTTAACTTGGTTGCTATTGTTGCACAGGTTGAGTTATCTAGCGTGGTAGCTGACTAGTGGTCTGACACTAGTGCATCTGACCACGCGTCCTCTCGAAGGAGCTGTTCACCAAGGACGAGCCGTGTTATGACGAAGGTCTCAATGGCGAACGTATACCTAACAGAATATCTGAAGATCGAGACAGTAGTTATGAACCACCACTACTAAAATACCCCACTTTACCGATGGACTTTTAGCGACGGACGGATTCTGTCGCTAATAGCGACCAATTTCCGACATCTTAGCGACGGATTAGCGACAGACAACACAACATAATTTTTTTCAATTTTAAATGTAAAAATTTGTCGGGTTTCCGTCGCTAAGTCGACGAACATTAGCGACGGATTATTTTTCGTCGCTTATTCGTCGCAAATGTTGGCGGCAAAATCTTTATAACATTGGCGGGAACTTTGGCGACTACCTAGCGACGGATATAGCCATCGAAAAACACCTTTTAATTGGCGACGGTTTAGCGACTAATTTATTCCGTCGCTATTCCGTCGCTAGATTCTGTGCCCTAACTTAAATTGAACCGACGGGGGGGAATTTTTCATTCCCTCCAAAACTCTCTCTCTCTCTCGCGGCTCTCCCTCTCTCGTGCGCGGCTCTCTCTCTCTCTCTCGCGGCTCTCTCTCTCTCTACCAGGTCTCTCTCTCTCTCTCTCTAATTTTCTCTAATTTTGTGTTTTGGGGCCGGAGGGGGGGGGGAGTGGGGGGGGGGTCGGCTTCGCGGGGGGTGGAGAGGGCGGGGGGGGGGGGTGGTGAATGGGGTCAGGGGGTCGGAGGGGTGTGGGGAATGGGGGCAGGGGGTGGGGGGGGTGGGGAATGAGGGTCGGGGGGTCGGAGGGGTGGGGAATGGGGGCAGGGGGGTCGGGGGGTGGGGGGTGGAGAGGGCAGGGGGGTCGGGGGGGGTGTTGAATGGGGGCAGGGGGGTCGGGGGGTGGGGGGTGGAGAGGGCAGGGGGGTCGGGGGGGTGTTGAATGGGGGCAGGGGGGTCGGAGGGGGGTCGGGAATGGGGGCAGGGTTCTCACTCTATTTTCAATTGTAATTAGTCTATAATGTTGCTAATATACTGTTATATATGTGTGGGCTGTGCCATGTGAATTGGAGAGGGTTTGATGGGTTATTTGGCCAAGGGGGAGGCTCGGGTTATGATTTATTCTTTGTGTTCACTGTTCTGTGGTGTGAAGTCTGTCGTTTTGGTTATACCATGTTTGCTTAACACTCTAAACACCCTAGATGCATATCCTAGCATCTGTGCACCACCCATATTGCTAGGAACACAAATTTTATACTGCACTTGTCATGAAATTGCCATCATCAAGATGTCCTGTACATATTTAGTTTGTGCATTGCTGCTTGAGCATCACATTACCTTTTACTGCTACTTTGTATTGCTTTCACAATGTCACGTACCCTGCACTAAACATCCGATACTTCGATCCGATACCGCCGATACTACCGATATCGCCGATACCAATACTACCGATATCGCCGATACTACCGATACCGCCGATACTACCGATACCGCCGATACTACCGATATCGCACGCCGATACTACCGATACTACCGATATCGCCGATACTACCAATACTGCCGATACTACCGATTCCGATACCGATACTTTGAACCTTGATTTAAATACATGTTAGTATAGTGTCTTCACATATATGTTAAGAGTATATACATGATTAGCAAGGTAACTAGATACAAGTTATGATACAATGTAAATGCAAGTATACATGTTAGCTAGATAGCTTAGACTTATATTGCAATCTCCTATTCATACGAGTATTGATATCGCCGATACCAATACTCGTAGGAATAGTCCGATACCGATATACATTGTGACCTGTGCTGTTCTAAATAGGAGCCAGACACACTCCTGAGACGGGGGAGTATGTATAGTGATGTGGATTCTTACTAACTTGTCATGTGAACCCATTTATGGGCCCTTCATTGAACCTTCTCATGTGCAACTTTCAGTCCATTCACAGTTCCCTATATTGTACTCTACATCACCTAGTTCACTTATATCTAACATCCTAACCCTAATCCAAATTTATGAGTATCGGTATCGGGCTATTCTTATGTTTAGTTTGTCTTACGATACAGATTTTCACATCCAAATTGAGGATGAGTCGTTATTTTGTTGATCGTACATGGATGTACAAACGGCAACACGAGAGTAGAATTGGTGTGAGTGACGATTTTCAGGCAGGCGTGGATGTATTTCTTAATTATGCAATGAGCAAAGCTCAGTACATGGACGGTAACAAAATTAAGTGTCCATGTGTTAAATGTCACAATAGACGTTACGAAGAAGTGGTGACTGTGAGAGATCATTTGACCCGTAAGGGTTTCGTACGTAATTACGGCCTGTGGTCATCGCAAGGTGAACTATATTCGGAAAGACAGGCTGCGGAAGCTGCTACTTATGCTTTTGATGATAATGCTGCAACGGATGTCATCGAAGACCACGGATGCTCTGTTGATTATGGAGATCTGCAGAACCTTGCACGAGATATGGTGTATGATGCGGCAGGGCCTAATTTTGATCCAGAGGATCCTAATCCCGAGGCGAAGGAGTTCTATGACATGTTTCAGGACGCAGATACTTCTCTATATCCTGGTTGTGAGACTCATTCCGCACTGTCAGTGACGATGCGGTTGTTGAACATAAAGTCTGATTTTAACTTGCCACAAGCTTGCTATAATCGGATCACAGAAGTAATCAAGGAGGTGTTACCGAAGGAATCAAAAGAGCTACCAAAAAACTTCTACAAGTCAAAGATGATGGTCCGACAACTGGGACTGGGGTACGAGAAGATAGATTGTTGTCGCAACGGATGCATGTTGTACTACAAAAAGAATTGCGTATCAGAAAGTTGCAGCTTCTGTAATGCGGATCGTTACAAGCCAGTACAGGGAAAAGGAAAGTCGACTAGAAAACGACGTCCTTACAAGTATATGCATTACTTGTCGATCACGAAGCGCTTACAGAGGATGTATATGTCTCTAAATACAGCAGAACACATGACGTGGCACAGCGAAGAACGCATAAAGGACGAAGGAGAATTGTCACATCCTTCGGATGGAGAGGCGTGGAAACATTTTGATTTGTGTCATCCAGATTTTGCTGCAGAGCCTAGAAATGTACGCCTGGCGCTATGTGCTGATGGCTTCGCCCCTTTCGGACAGTCGGGATCTCAGTACTCATGCTGGCCGGTCATTCTTACCCCTTACAATCTGCCACCATGGATGTGTATGAAGACTCCTTATATGTTTCTGACAGCTATCATACCCGGTCCTAAAAATCCGACGAATAACATCGATATATATTTACAGCCGTTGGTAGATGAGCTGAAACAGCTGTGGGAGATCGGCGTCACGACCTATGATATTTCCAGGAAACAGAACTTTCAGATGAGAGCTTCACTCATGTGGACAATCAATGATTTTCCAGTATACGGTATGCTGTCGGGATGGAGTACGCACGGCAACATGTCTTGTCCGATATGCATGGAAAATAGTAAGGCGTTCCGCCTTAGGCATGGAGGAAAAACTTCTTTCTTTGACTGTCACCGTCAATTTCTGCCCGCGACCCATCCTTGGAGAAAGAATAAGGACGCGTTCAGATATGGAAAACAAGAATTTTCTCAACCTCCTGCCAGATTTTCGGGATACGATATTTGGGAAGCTGTAAAGGAATTGCCCACCGCAATGGAAGATCCATCGAACCATCGTGTCAAGGGGTTCGGACAAAGTCATAACTGGACCAAACGGAGTATCTTCTGGGACTTGCCTTATTGGAAAGATAATCTTATAAGGCATAATCTTGATGTCATGCATATCGAAAAGAACGTGTTCGTTAATGTCTTCAATACCGTAATGGATATTAAAGGAAAGACGAAGGACAATCCAAAAGCAAGACAAGACATAGCCGAGATATGCAAGCGTCCTCATCTGAACTTGATACAAAGGGGTGCTGGTGGACAATTAAGTAAGCCTATAGCGCCATACACATTGAGCAAGGAAGATAGATTAATAATCTGCAAGTGGATATCTAATTTAAGATTTCCCGACGGCTATGTTTCGAATTTGTCTAGATGCGTTGATCTCAATGAACGCAAGCTAACGGGAATGAAGAGTCACGACTGCCACGTGTTTATGGAAAGATTACTGCCCATTGCTTTGAG
Organism: Iris pallida; assembly: GCA_029216955.1. Classification (NCBI taxonomy): domain Eukaryota; kingdom Viridiplantae; phylum Streptophyta; class Magnoliopsida; order Asparagales; family Iridaceae; genus Iris; species Iris pallida. The sequence goes on from JANAVB010001399.1 coordinate 11,116,810, forward strand.
AGAGTTGTTGCCTTCTGCTGTATGGGTTCCGTTGGCCGAGCTGTCTACATTCTTCAGGGATATCTGTTCAACTAAGCTGACGGTGCAACATATGGTACAACTTGAGGAGAAGATTGTCTTAACAATCTGCAAGTTAGAGAAAATATTTCCACCGAGCTTTTTCGACAGCATGGAGCATCTACCGATTCATCTAGCATACGAAGCCCGTGTCGGTGCATCTGTTCATTATCGATGGATGTACCCCTTTGAAAGGTAAATAAAAATCGATATAATTTAAGTGAAATTTAAGTGCATTTTACAATTCATTGTTAATTCTCAAGATAATTTGTCTCTTTAGGTACCTACACCATCTAAAGAAGAAAGTTGACAACAAGGCTCATATAGAGGCTTCGATATGCGAATCATATCTTATCGAGGAGGTGTCAAATTTCTGCTCCATTTATTTCGATACTCATGTCGAGACAAATCGAAATAGACCTCAAAGGAATGAAGAAGACGTTGAGGATGGAGGTATATTCAATTTAAGGGGCAAGCCTATTGGGGCTAGTAAGAAACGGTGGTTGACCGACGATGAGTATGATACCGCTCACCGATATGTCTTGTTAAATTGTGACATACAAGAAGTGAGAGATTTGGAGAAGTAAGTGACTACGCCTCGTTATAATCTCTAATTTGGTGAATTAAGTGACTACACTTATTTTTATTCTCTCTAACAGTGTATTTAGAGGTGAAGTCAAAATGAGGACACCATATATTACAGATGAGGGACTTCAAAGAGAGGTTGATTGTACGTTTCCGTCCTGGTTTCGTAAATACGTAAGTAATTGAGATAATATGTTATGCGGCTACCATTAAAATATATGCAGCTAAAATATTTAAATTATCAATACATGTTTACAGGTTTTATTGCCTGAAACAACACTCATAAATGAGAGCATTCGTTATTTGGCATTGGGACCGAAGAAGCATGCAAAGACTTTGTCAGGCTATGTCGTTAATGGCTTCAAGTTTAAGTCAACTCAGCATGCTATAAATGCCGAATTTCTCAATGACGGCTTCGATACCAAGAATTCTGGTGTTTGCATAAGAGGCACCATCTATGACGACGAGCCGGACTTTGACTATTATGGAGTGCTTCGGGAGATTGTAGATTTACAATATAGTGCCCCATATGATATGCATATTGTGATGTTCAAATGTGAGTGGTTCGATACGAGACCAAATATCGGTTGGAGAATCGATAAACAATTTGGATTCGTCGATATAAATCATCGCAGGAGGTATAGAGGGTCCGACACGTTTGCGATAGCAAGTCAGGCTGTTCAAGTCTACTATACAAGCTACCCAAGGCGTCGTAGAGATCGATTTGACTGGTGGGCAGTATGCAAGATTAAATCTAGAAATACATTCAACGTTGGAGACCCAGCATACCAAGTGGACCAGATCGAGAAGCCCCAATACATGGGACAACAGTCGGATACCATGGACGTGGAAGATGTCGATATACCTCATGCTGAGGAAAATAGAGGAGAGGAAGAGGTTGATATACAAGACTTAGCTGTCAACCAGGGGAGAAATAGGCGTCTTGTCCCAAGTATTGAGCCTGAAGAAGAAGTAGAAGAAGAAGAAGAAGAAGAAGAAGAAGAAGAAGAAGAAGAAGAAGAGGATGAGGATGAGGATGAGGATGATGATACAGATGAAGTCGACGATGAGGATGATGATATAGATGAAGTCGACGATGAGAATGAGGATGAGAACGATGACGATGACGATGAGGACGAGGACGATAACGATGATTAGATTAAATATCGGTATATATTAGAAGCACTTACAACTAACTTAGTGAATTCAGTTTAGACGGACACATTCTTATTTCAGTTTATGTTTTTGTCGTTCGATCATCTACTTATTGTATGATTTTCTTTTTACAGATGGCACTCTTAGTTCTCATTGTCTTGACGGCACTCGCCGCCCTGCTGCTGGTATATATATTTTAGTTCAGTTTTATATTCATTTATACTTCTATATTGTTAATTATATTTATGTGTTCTATTTACAGGTCATGGTCACTACCACTCGTGCTGGTGGTGGCGGTACTGGCCGTGGTGGTGCTGGTGGTGGCGGTACTGGCCGTGGTGGGCGTGGTGGTAGCGGCACTGGCCGTGGTGGACGTGGTGGTAGCGGTCGTGGTGGTAGCGGTCGTGGTCGCCTTCCACATTCCCCGGATATAGAGTCCTCCGATCCCGACCTGGAGAGCCCGGCCACAGACTCTTCCCGCCGTTGATCTACCTCTGCGCTACATTCATCTTCATCGAGGCCTGAGACTCCATCCGCTAGCGGATCCGTTCCGCCCCCGGATGCACCAGCGGGTACACCATCAGTTACTGCAGGGTGGGCTCCGGAGTACCCCCGGATTCAGCTTCATCCTGCTACCGGTGAGTACATCCGCGGACCCGCGGATCCTCCAACGCCTCCAGAGAGGCCGATAGGCGAGAACCGACGAGAGCTATGGCCCGCGGGTGATACGTAAGTAAATTTAAGTTAATTTATTAAATTTGTTTCATTTATTCAAGTTAATAATCCAGTCTTTGCTTCTTTGTAGGTTTTTCCCGTTTGATGCTGCCCGGATACTCGGGCAAATTATCCGGGAAAACTACCATGGCCCCTACCTCAATTTTTCTGAGGTGCCTCAGAACATGCAGTACGTCTGGCTCGAGGAGATGAAGGTATATATATATCTTTTGGTTAATTATTAATTATTCTTTAATCCACTAATTTTTTAATTATGTGATAATTTAATTTGTATGTCAGACGACGTTCTGGTGGCCCCCCCATCGCGAGGAGTTGATTCGCAAGGCCTACAAAGCCGCCGCCGAAAAGAAGATACGGGATGCGGTGTACGACGTTCGTACGGCGCATTCGAGGAAGAAGTGGCTCCGGGAGGAGTACTACGAGCAGATGTTGGATAAGATGAATACTGCTCAGTACAGGGAGAAATCAGAGAAAGCGAAGGCGAGCAGACAGGTCGCTGCTCTGCATACGGGAGGTTCAAAGCCCCACGCAGCGACGCGTGCAGATTTGGTGAGATACCGCAAATTCATTTCACTATTAAATTCGGTACTATTAATATACGTAGTTAATTAAATTCGACGTATATTTCGTATGCAGGCACGACAGGCGGTAAAGGAGGGGAGAGAGCCGGAGTCGGTCACCGCCTACGATGTATTCCTGCATACACACAAGAGGCGGGCAGACGGGAGCTTCGTCGACGCGAGGGCCCAGGCGACTGATGTAAGTAATTATGTTTATGAGATTTATATTAGTAATATAATTATTGTTAACTTAATTAGGTGAACGTAGGATTCAAATTATAACTTAGGGAAACATAGGATTTAGATTATAACTTAGGAAAACTTATAGTATAAACACATTCATTGGATAGGCTGCATATCGTGAGGCCCTTAGTCAGATTGAGCCCCCTGCCGAGGTTGTCGGCGAAACGACGCCCACCCAGACGCCCTCTTCTATGGCCGCTCGCTACGACGACGTGTTCGTAGAGTCTGTCGGCGGCTTTAATAAAGGGCGCGTCTACGACGTAGGTTCCATGGCGGCGTCGTTGCAGGGCGCGACTCCGAGATATCCACCGCCCCCGCCTCCTCCCGCGCCCCCGTCGGACGATATGAGGACGCAGCTTGCGACTCTCACCTCCGATATGTCGGAAATGCGGAGTCTAATGTCGGATGTGCTGGAGCACCTTCCGCGTCCTTCTGCTCCCGATCCAGATTCGTCTGCTCCCGGTACGTCTACTGCGGTTGCCGGTCCTTCCGACCCTGGACGTTATTCATTTGACCGTAATGTCGAGGTCCGCCTGGTACCGGATACTGCGCTCATTGGGCTCATGGACATGATGTCGGCAGAGCAGCTCCGCACGCTTCCAGAGCATGTGTTGTCCCAGGTGCCGGCGTACATGGTGGAAGAGTACATCCGCAGAGCCGAGGCGGCGCCGAGATGACCACGCGATCCATCTCCGGGAAAATGATATTTGTACTGTTTTTTGATATTATGAATTTGGATATTTGGATATTTGTTATTGGATATTTGATATTGGATATCATGAATTTGGATATTTGGATATTTGTTGATCGTACATGGATGTTTGGATGGATATTTGGATATTTGTTGATCGTACATGGATGTTTGGATATTGGATATTATGAATGTGTAATATTTACGAAAAAGAAATAGAATGTTTCTGTAATTTTTTTTAATTGATGTTACATTTAGCGACGGACTAGCGACTAACTAGCGACGGATTATATAAATATTTGCAGTTACCGACGGAAGAGCGACGGAATATCCGTCGCTAACTGGGTGATATAAAATATTTTGCAGTTACCGACGGAAGAGCGACGGAATATCCGTCGCTAACTGGGTGATATAAAATATTTTGCAGTTACCGACGGAAGAGCGACTACCTAGCGACGGCGAATCCGTCGACATGGTTCTGGAAATATGGTAGGTTTCCAGAGACTTAGCGACGGATAGTTGGTCGCTAATCCGTCGCTAATCTGTCGAGGGTGACGACGGACTAGCGACGGATGAGCGACCAATTATCCGTCGACATGGTTCTGGAAATATGGAAGCTTTCCAGAACCAGGCCGACGACCTACCCGTCGCTAATACGTCGCTATAACATCGAGGTTAACGACGGAATGGCGACGGAATAGCGACTGATTTTGCGTATCAGGAACCTCTCTGATACGCTTTTACCGACCTATTGACGACGGATTAGCGACGGATATTTTAATATTATATGGCATGTAAACCGACGGGAACATATCGCTAATCCGTCGCTAAGTAGGTGAAAGACAACTGTCGCTAACCAGTCGCTAGTCCGTCGGATAATTATTTGTCCGACGGCTTAGCGACGGACATTTTTTAGCGACGACGTTTTTCCCGACGGCCATTTTCATCAAATATCCGTCGCCATTACGTCGGTAATTTATGTTACCGACGGATAAGCGACGGATCTGGCCGTCGCTAAAGTTGGTTTTTTTGGTAGTGCACCGACAAGGACACTGGAATATGTATTACACGTACCAGATATTTTCGAAGCTCCGATCTCAGGAAGTCTGTTATTTGATACAGACTTGAAAGATGGACATTCGTACTAGCCAGATGGTAATTTCTTGGCAAGGAACATGCTTCGAAAAGATGTTCGGTGCTGAAGGGATGTTCGAACTTCTGCTGATGGTGATGAAGTTACTTTATTGAATGGACTGAGAGTTGTTCTATGATAGAAGCAGACTCAAGATGTCATATCTAAGCCTTATCTCCTGGAGTTAGTACACTCAGATATCTGTGACTTTTATCAATTCTCCACGGAGGCCGGGTTGAAGTGTTTCTCAAAGTGCACGTTCGCATGTCTTCTCAAGTCAAAGGATGGAGCATTCGAGAAGGTCAGGGACTTCAAGACTGAAGCTGAATGTTAAATCGGTCTACAGTTACTCAGGATTGATCAAGGCGGAGAGTCGTTTGTTGGATTCGCATTATTCTATTATGAACATAGAATTGGCTATGAAACGACTGCTCTGTAATATCTATAATCCATGGAGTGTCAAAAAAGAAGATCAGGATGCCGTTAAAGATGATGATATCTATACTGCGGATCTTGCAATATGCTTCTGGGGATAGATTGCGTATACAACTATGTTTATCTCCTGAATAAAGTATCGTTCGTATATCTGACTATGATTCTCATCAACCCTGGTTCAAGGTCAGACCTAACTTGAATATCATTCAAGTGTGGGGGTGTCTGGTGTACGTGAAGCTTCCGGATATTAAGATTCAGAAGTCAGGGACGAGGACCAAGAAGACAGTAATTCTGGAATTAGCTGTTGTAAGCTATGCTCAGAGATCACTTGATATTGTATCAGTCATATCATTTGAGTCTTGCGAGACATAATTCTTTGAAAACAATTGCTAGGAACAAAAATATTATTCTCGCAGATATTCTGGAGAATATTGTTGGTACCAAAGGAGCAAGTACTTTCAAAGAAGTAAAGTCCAGAATGTGGTGGTCATTGATGACAACACTTGAACTAGTATTCGCCAAGCAGTAAGTAAAGCGAGTAAGAAGGCCAAAAGATTTTAGAGATAAACGTTATCATCCATCACGTGGAGCCTGATGGGGTGATAAAGTCCAGAGATGTGATCTCCTGGAAGAAAGAGTAAATGATAAGATTTACTCTGTAACATCCAATTATAAATGGATGTTAGTTAATCTGCCTGAAGGAGCAAAACCAATCGGATGTAAATTGATCTTCAAGAAGAAGATGAAAACCGATAGAACTATTGATAAGTTCAAGGCCAAGTTGGTAGCCAAGGAGTTTTTTCAGAAGCAGGGGATTGATTACTTTGACACTTATGCTCCAGTATCACGGATGACGACCATCAGGGTGTTGATTGCTCTAAGTGCAATTCACAAGCTAGTTATTCATCAGATGGATGTTAAAACTGTTTTCCTGAATGGTGAGTCACTACCAAAATATACTAAATTAGCGACGGATATTTAGCGACGGAATTTTTTCGTCGGCGTTAGCGACGGCTTCGTGGCCGCTCACCGACTGATTGCCGACCACACGCCTTTGCCATTTTTTATTTTAATTTTAGGGGGAGAAAAGGTCGTATATCCGTTGCTAGGCTGTCGGAATTATAGCGACGAATGTCCAGTCGTCGCTACGTGGTCGATTATTTGGCGAGAATTGTGTAGGAATTTGGCGGTACATTTCTTCGACTACGTAGCGACGGATATTCAGTCGGATAATCAATAATAGCGACTAATTGGCGATGGATTATTAGCAGTCGCTATTCCGTCGCTAAATTTACGTTCCAGACTTAAATGAAAAGGCGGAGGAAACTTTTTGCATTCCCCCCAAATTCAATCTCTCTCTCTCTCTCACTCGCGACTTCGGTAAACGGCGTCGGTGTCCTCTCCTCTCTCTCTCCCGAAGGTAATCCCCTCTCTCTCTCTCTCTTTCTCTCGATCTCTCTCTCTCTCTCTCTCTCTCTCTCTCTCTCTCTCTTTGTGTCGCGGTGTCGACGTAGGGACAGCGTGGGCGGCGGGCTTGGGCACATTCGGGGGCTGGGCGGCTGGCTTGGGGCGGGGGCGTCGGGGGCTGGGCGGCGGGCTTGGGACGGGGGCGTCGGGGGCTGGGCGGCTGGCTTGGGGCGGGGGCATCGGGGGCTGGGCGGCGGGCTTGGGGCGGGGGCGTCGGGGGCTGGGCGGCGGGCTTGGGGCGGGGGCGTCGGGGGCTGGGCTGCGGGCTTGGGGCGGGGGCGTCGGGGGCTGGGCGGCGGGCTTGGGGCGGGGGCGTCGGGGGCTGGGCGGCGGGCTTGGGGTGGGGGCGTTGGGGGCTGGGCGGCGGGCTTGGGGCGGCAGGCTTTGGTCGGGGGCGGCGGAGGGCTTTGCTTATCAAATTCATCTGAGTTTATATATTGGCTAAATAATGTGTTATCCATATTGGGTGTTATCCATTAGTTTGGTGGTGTTTGGATTAGTAAATTTGAATATGGAGTTTGGGTTCATGGTGTCACGACCCGTTACCCAAATTGTTGGGCCGGGCCGAGCCATGTCCAGCCTACGCTTAAGATAAAGCGCAGTAAGCTGTTCTAGACAGTCAGGTAATAATGATAAATGTGCTAATAATTAAGATAGTTTAAGAATGATCACAACACAGCTTCTATATAGATGAAAAACCACTAAGTTTGATAATAATACAAACCAAAATGTAAGACTGGAGACAAGGTCCAGTTTAAAGGTACAAAACAGCGTCTGTGATAATAACCCAACACTAAGTCAAACTAAGCAGCTAAGCAGGATTCCCTGCTGGAATATCCTCAACTGGAGCTCCATAGTACGGGTCACAAAGCATTTCTTCCTCGGTCAAAATACCTACAACGTTATCCTGTCAGGACGGGAGCAAGTACAACCTCTACTACTAAAGTACTGAATGTATAATGCAAGAGATGTACAACAGGAACATGGTATGATAAGACTGAAAAATAGACATACTGGAATCAGGGTAAATCATATAAAGCGAAAATCATGGTATATCTTGATTATCATTTTAAGACACTCTTGTCAATTGTGGCATGTGTACATTATGTATTAAAACTGGAGCAGGTATGAGATCGGTCAATAGGTGCTATGCTAGTTTACTGCAATGTACGTATGTACATTCCACAAGTCCAGAAACTACATTGTTAGTTTACTGCAATGTACGTAAGTACATTCCACAAGTCCAGAAACTACATTCTCAGTTTACTGCAATGTACGTATGTACATTCCACAAGTCCAGAAACCGCACTGCTAGTTTACTGCAATGTACGTATGTACATTCCACAAGTCCAGAAACTACACAATTAGCATACTGCAATGTAAGTGAGTACATTCCACGAGTCCAGTAACTATACTATCAACTCTCTCATAACCCAGTAATCATCATGTAAAAGATACGGGAAATAGTGTAAAGCATGGTGGGAACTGGCAATAGTATGAAACATGTTATGATTTGACTTGCTACTCCAAGGATCAGCATTCACATGGGTTGATTAGCATTCTTTTATCAAATAACAGTGTTTTTAACATGTACAATTAACAAAAGACTTACAACTGGATTAATGGTAATTTAACAAGGTTGTCACATGTACTTAACATTAAAAGACAGTAAATGAGTTTGTAGATGTACTTGCCTGGAGCAAAGCAATGCAATGACAATAAAGCTAAGATGTAGAGTGTCCTGGTACTGAAAACATATATATACTCAGATTCTAAGTTACAAGACAATATAAATACACTAGTGATGTGAGAAGGCCAAATTGGACATTGGCTAGGTGAACTTAGCCTAGGGGTTCAAAGTGAAGTGATTTGGCATCTAAACTAACACATGTGTCTCCCATATTAAGGTTGGTTAGCAATCCAAATACTAGAAATACACAAAAATCACAAGTCATGACTTAGTCATAATTATTGGTAAAATAAACATTCTGTGCACTGTGTTCTAACAATTTTAGAAAATACTAGAAATCTCCAATAAATGCAGAATAATATACTGACAGAAACCTTGTTAATTATAGAAATTTATTATAATTTTTCTGGGATTTATTACCCAACAGAAGTATTTTATAAAAATCAGTTTTCATAAATATACAGAAAGTGAGTTCTGGTTTCATATGCCAAACTAGGGGCAAAACAGTAAATTAAATACTACAAAAATTATACTAAATTAGCCAACTTAACAAAGTATCTAAAAACTATTTTTCCATAATTTTAGCAATACTCTAAGTATTTTTAGAAAATCAAAAACAGCAAGTTACATAATTCTGAAATTAAATAATTAATACTTTACTTAATTTTGTCAATGTACATATATGAACCATAGTCCAAATACATGACTCAAGACCATGTATCAAGTCCAATATGACTTGTACAAGTCTAAAATGTGTGAAAACACATCTGAGCCCAAATACCCATGTTAGGCTTGGACACCAAATGGTTGCAGTAATTTAAATACACTAAAAATACAATTTGGTAAAAGTACAAAATAATTATTAATATTTTAATAGGGCAAAGTTATGCATAGTGAAAAATATAAATACATGTGTTAAAAGTACATATATATTTGTAAAGAAAATACTTAATTTATAGAGTACAAATATACATGTATAAATATATATACATATATATAGGAAAAATACTTTAATAATAAAGTGTATATATATATATTAATATATATATACATCAAGATATATACATATATATACAAAATTTACTAATTATAAAATATATATACATATATATATAATACTGTAAAATACAGTATATACATATATTTATATATACTAATATATATATACATATACATATATATATATAAAAGAAAAAAAGAAAAAGAAAAAGAAAAGAGAAAAGAAGACAGAAGGAAAAGGGGGGGGGGATTCGAACTCGGTTCAGCAGGGGGGGTTTTTAAACACTGCGCGCTGGCCAGTGGGCCAGCGGCCCGCTTTGTTAGGATAGGGCTTCAGTCCATTTATTTAGTACAGAAATTAAATGGGTTTTTACCCGTTAAGCAAAGCCCAAACCCGTTCTCTAAATAACAGTTCACTCGTGTCCATACTGTCCAGGACACGAGAATATGAAATCTGACACCGTGTCGACGTGTCTATGCACTGCACGACACGCACGACACGATCTACGCGTGTCCACACTTACCACTAGGTTCGTCTAGGCTGGGCGAGTCTGTGTCCGTGTATACGAGTCGAGATTCGACACGGGGACGAAGTGATACGTACGTGTCCGAGCTCGACTTGCTGTCGAGAGGGCGATCAGGCGGAGGAGGCGTCGGCGTCGTGGCGGAGCGGTGGCGCTGAGTTCGCCTCGTCGAGACGAAGGTGATGGTGGTGGTGGATGACGACGACTGTGGCTGTGGAGGCTAGACTGGGGCTCGCCGGAGTTGGGTGGCTGCGGTTTGGGAGTGGGAAATAGGAGGCGGAGTTGTGGTCGTGGGGGGCTGGGATGGTGGTGGTTATGGAGAGGGAGACGAGGGGGTCATTTTATAGGGGAGTTGAGGCGGTGGGCGGTGGATTACGGCCGGATTAGGGTTAGGGTTACGGCCGGATTAGGGTTAGGGTTAGGGGAAAGGCGGTGGGGGAGATGAGGGATTTTAGGGTTAGGTCCCTAGAACTTAGGAAATTTCCTATAGGTCCTTTCCATTAGGTTATGCAAATATCAATTTGCAAAAGCCCTCCCGCAGTTAGTTTATGCAAAATTAGATTTGCAAACAACAAATAGGAAATTGCAAACAGCATTTAAACAATTCTAAAAATTGCAAAACCTATTTAAAACTAATTCATTTTATTGCAAAAAGGTATTTTATGTATTTAAAACCATTTAAAAATCATTTAAAAATACAGGAAAAATTCCTAATATTTACTATAAAATATTTTAATACTAAAATAATCATTAATGGCCAATTTAATACTGATTAACAAAAATTTTGAAAAACTGGGGCTGACAAATCTTCCCTCCTTGAAAAATTTCGTCCTCGAAATTTACAAGGACTGAAGATACGCGAGGCAACTAACGCTTTAAGAAAATAACTACAGCAAAGTCTAAGGCTATCTCTCCTAGCTACAATGATGGAACGTCTATAAGATGGATCTACTGGTTACTAGCTTGTCTTATGAGTGCAGCTACTAAATGATGGTTTGGTAAAAGTCTAATGACAGGTTACTTAATGAGGCACTAGAATCAAACAGTCATATGCAAATAAATCCAACCTGTGGCACCGTCTGTCAAGTATTCTGGCTCTGGCTCTGGGCCCTGCACTGGTACTGCTGCCTGGATGGCTAAAGGGTATGCTCTCCCTGAAGGTCCTCTGGTAAATGGCTTCGCCTTCGGGCACTCCCGAATCATATGGGTGGAAGACCCGCACGCAAGACACTGGCTCAATTTCTTCCTACAGATGGAGACATCGTGCCCTGGCTTTTTGCAGAAGGCACAAGAGACCCACTTCTGCTGCTGGTGCCCCGGATCTCGGGCAAATGATAACTGATGCTGAGGATGAGCTGGTGGAGAATAGGCCTGCTGGTGCTGGGTAGTCGTCCTCTGCTGGAAAGTCTGGCGCTTGGACGGCCCGTCATGATGTGTGGTAGCTGGCCTCTTGCAAGACAAAAGACGCTCCTCGATACCTCGGGCTCTCTCCAGTAGCTGGTAGTAGTCTGTGATCCCGTTGGCCACTAGTAAGATGCTAATGTCCGGGACAAGACCATGGCAGAATCTGCGAGCCATCTCCTCCGGGTCGGCTACTAAGCTCGGGGCAAAACGACTGAGTCTGCTAAACTCACCTGCGTACTCATCGACTGTACGGCTCCCCTGTTGCAGGTTCTGGAATTGCAATCCCATGGCAACTCTAGCGGTGGTGGAGAAGAACTTCCTCTTGAACTGGATCTTGAATTGCTCCCAGTTTCCTCTGCCGCCAATGAACATCGTCTCATTTCTGAACCAGACCCCTGCCAGGTCTGCTAACAAAAATCCTGCTGCCTCGACCCAAAGGTCGTCAGGTAATCTAGCCCCTATGAGCTTCCTCTCTACGGAATCTAACCAGTCATCAGCTACAACTATGCCTTCCGTCCCAAGAAACTCCTTCGGTTTTAGGTTCATAAAACTCTTGATACTACCTAGCCTCAATTGATGTTCTATAGGTTGCGAGACGGGGGTATGCTGAGTATTCAGGAGCCCCTGGATCAAAGCCAGTAATTGGGTTCCGTCGAGGGAAACAACAGTCTGGGGAGGTATGATAGGAGGTGGGGGGTGGTATACCGTCACCTGAGGTGGCGGAATCGGGAGAGTGTGTAGGGTCCATCTATTTATAAAAGACAAAGGAATTATAAGAATAAAGCAAGGCAGTCATAAGCAAACAATTTAGTTACACTACCGGTCCTACGCTGTGATGAGTTTTCCTATGTTGCAATCCTAAAATTCCTCTAGGTGTTCTAGATGTTGTTCCTAGTGTTATCTAGTTATCCTTAATTTCTGCAGGCGTGCTTGGTACAGTAACGTAACCAAACAACTTTAGTCAGGACCTTGCATGGGCCGCCAAAAAAATATGTCACGACCCGTTACCCAAATTGTTGGGCCGGGCCGAGCCATGTCCAGCCTACGCTTAAGATAAAGCGCAGTAAGCTGTTCTAGACAGTCAGGTAATAATGATAAATGTGCTAATAATTAAGATAGTTTAAGAATGATCACAACACAGCTTCTATATAGATGAAAAACCACTAAGTTTGATAATAATACAAACCAAAATGTAAGACTGGAGACAAGGTCCAGTTTAAAGGTACAAAACAGCGTCTGTGATAATAACCCAACACTAAGTCAAACTAAGCAGCTAAGCAGGATTCCCTGCTGGAATATCCTCAACTGGAGCTCCATAGTACGGGTCACAAAGCATTTCTTCCTCGGTCAAAATACCTACAACGTTATCCTGTCAGGACGGGAGCAAGTACAACCTCTACTACTAAAGTACTGAATGTATAATGCAAGAGATGTACAACAGGAACATGGTATGATAAGACTGAAAAATAGACATACTGGAATCAGGGTAAATCATATAAAGCGGAAAATCATGGTATATCTTGATTATCATTTTAAGACACTCTTGTCAATTGTGGCATGTGTACATTATGTATTAAAACTGGAGCAGGTATGAGATCGGTCAATAGGTGCTATGCTAGTTTACTGCAATGTACGTATGTACATTCCACAAGTCCAGAAACTACATTGTTAGTTTACTGCAATGTACGTAAGTACATTCCACAAGTCCAGAAACTACATTCTCAGTTTACTGCAATGTACGTATGTACATTCCACAAGTCCAGAAACCGCACTGCTAGTTTACTGCAATGTACGTATGTACATTCCACAAGTCCAGAAACTACACAATTAGCATACTGCAATGTAAGTGAGTACATTCCACGAGTCCAGTAACTATACTATCAACTCTCTCATAACCCAGTAATCATCATGTAAAAGATACGGGAAATAGTGTAAAGCATGGTGGGAACTGGCAATAGTATGAAACATGTTATGATTTGACTTGCTACTTCCAAGGATCAGCATTCACATGGGTTGATTAGCATTCTTTTATCAAATAACAGTATTTTTAACATGTACAATTAACAAAAGACTTACAACTGGATTAATGGTAATTTAACAAGGTTGTCACATGTACTTAACATTAAAAGACAGTAAATGAGTTTGTAGATGTACTTGCCTGGAGCAAAGCAATGCAATGACAATAAAGCTAAGATGTAGAGTGTCCTGGTACTGAAAACATATATATACTCAGATTCTAAGTTACAAGACAATATAAATACACTAGTGATGTGAGAAGGCCAAATTGGACATTGGCTAGGTGAACTTAGCCTAGGGGTTCAAAGTGAAGTGATTTGGCATCTAAACTAACACATGTGTCTCCCATATTAAGGTTGGTTAGCAATCCAAATACTAGAAATACACAAAAATCACAAGTCATGACTTAGTCCATAATTATTGGTAAAATAAACATTCTGTGCACTGTGTTCTAACAATTTTAGAAAATACTAGAAATCTCCAATAAATGCAGAATAATATACTGACAGAAACCTTGTTAATTATAGAAATTTATTATAATTTTTCTGGGATTTATTACCCAACAGAAGTATTTTATAAAAATCAGTTTTCATAAATATACAGAAAGTGAGTTCTGGTTTCATATGCCAAACTAGGGGCAAAACAGTAAATTAAATACTACAAAATTATACTAAATTAGCCAACTTAACAAAGTATCTAAAAACTATTTTTCCATAATTTTAGCAATACTCTAAGTATTTTTAGAAAATCAAAAACAGCAAGTTACATAATTCTGAAATTAAATAATTAATACTTTACTTAATTTTGTCAATGTACATATATGAACCATAGTCCAAATACATGACTCAAGACCATGTATCAAGTCCAATATGACTTGTACAAGTCTAAAATGTGTGAAAACACATCTGAGCCCAAATACCCATGTTAGGCTTGGACACCAAATGGTTGCAGTAATTTAAATACACTAAAAATACAATTTGGTAAAAGTACAAAATAATTATTAATATTTTAATAGGGCAAAGTTATGCATAGTGAAAATATAAATACATGTGTTAAAAGTACATATATATTTGTAAAGAAAATACTTAATTTATAGAGTACAAATATACATGTATAAATATATATACATATATATAGGAAAAATACTTTAATAATAAAGTGTATATATATATATTAATATATATATACATCAAGATATATACATATATATACAAAATTTACTAATTATAAAATATATATACATATATATATATAATACTGTAAAATACAGTATATACATATATTTATATATACTAATATATATATACATATACATATATATATATAAAAGAAAAAAAAGAAAAGAAAAAGAAAAGAGAAAAGAAGACAGAAGGAAAAGGGGGGGGGGATTCGAACTCGGTTCAGCAGGGGGGGTTTTTAAACACTGCGCGCTGGCCAGTGGGCCAGCGGCCCGCTTTGTTAGGATAGGGCTTCAGTCCATTTATTTAGTACAGAAATAAATGGGTTTTTACCCGTTAAGCAAAGCCCAAACCCGTTCTCTAAATAACAGTTCACTCGTGTCCATACTGTCCAGGACACGAGAATATGAAATCTGACACCGTGTCGACGTGTCTATGCACTGCACGACACGCACGACACGATCTACGCGTGTCCACACTTACCACTAGGTTCGTCTAGGCTGGGCGAGTCTGTGTCCGTGTACACGAGTCAAGATTCGACACGGGGACGAAGTGATACGTACGTGTCCGAGCTCGACTTGCTGTCGAGAGGGCGATCAGGCGGAGGAGGCGTCGGCGTCGTGGCGGAGCGGTGGCGCTGAGTTCGCCTCGTCGAGACGAAGGTGATGGTGGTGGTGGATGACGACGACTGTGGCTGTGGAGGCTAGACTGGGGCTCGCCGGAGTTGGGTGGCTGCGGTTTGGGAGTGGGAAATAGGAGGCGGAGTTGTGGTCGTGGGGGGCTGGGATGGTGGTGGTTATGGAGAGGGAGACGAGGGGGTCATTTTATAGGGGAGTTGAGGCGGTGGGCGGTGGATTACGGCCGGATTAGGGTTAGGGTTACGGCCGGATTAGGGTTAGGGTTAGGGGAAAGGCGGTGGGGGAGATGAGGGATTTTAGGGTTAGGTCCCTAGAACTTAGGAAATTTCCTATAGGTCCTTTCCATTAGGTTATGCAAATATCAATTTGCAAAAGCCCTCCCGCAGTTAGTTTATGCAAAATTAGATTTGCAAACAACAAATAGGAAAATTACAAACAGCATTTAAACAATTCTAAAAATTGCAAAACCTATATAAAACAATTCATTTTATTGCAAAAAGGTATTTTATGTATTTAAAACCATTTAAAAATCATTTAAAAATACAGGAAAAATTCCTAATAATTATTATAAAATATTTTAATACTAAAATAATCATTAATGGCCAATTTAATACTGATTAACAAAAATTTTGAAAAACTGGGGCTGACATATGGTGTATATGTTCACTGTGTCAAGGACAGTGCGAGTTCTTCATCTGCATAAGTCAGTTGTGTGCTTCTATATAGATGTATATATCTATACATCTAACTGTGATATATATATATATGTGTATGTGTGCTTTAGAGAGTGAGGAATGAAAAGGCAGTCCTACCATGCCTATTAGCATGCAGGACGGCTTGGTATCGGTATAGCGACTGCTTAGCGTCGGACTTGCCGTCAACAAGGTTCTGGAAATGCTTGACATTTCCAGAACCATGGCGACGGATAATCAGTCACTAATCAGTCGCTGTGGCGACGGTGTAGCGACGGAGTATTGACTACTCTTCCGTCGCCATGGTGCTGGAATTGCCAAGTATTTTCAGAACCTGATCGACGGATAGTCCGTCAGCATACCGTCGCTAATCCGTCGTTCGTTACCGACGAATACCGACGGATGAGCGACGGAACGATACGCTCTGATACGCTCTTACGACGGGTTACCGATGGAATTTTACGTTTCTATTGTCTACAAAGTTCAGTACTTAATAGTTGAAATGGACGACAGTCCGTCGGAAATGCGTCGCTAATGCTTCGTATTCTGACGTCGACAAGCCGTCGCTATTCAGATGCTTAACGACTACGTAGCGACGGACCGTTATTAGCGACGAGCTGATTGCCAACGGATTTTTTTGGCCAAAAACCGTCAGTGATCGGTCGCTAATACTAATTACCGTCGGATTGGCGACGGATAGGGCCGTCCTAAAACGATAAATTTTGGTAGTGAGTTGACTGAAGAGATTTACATGCAACAACCAGAAGAATTCGTCGTGAAGGGCTTCGAAGACAAAGTCTGTAAGTTGGTAAAATCTCTGTATGGACTGAAGCAAGCTCCCAAGATGTGGCATGAGAAGTTTGATAAAGTCATAAGATCAAACGGCTACAGGGTCAGTGAAACGGACAAATGTGTATATGTAACTACCTCGATCAAGAATTTCTGATTTTGAAATTTTTGAGTTATAAATTCGTTTCATGAATTTTTAGTGTTTGTTTTGAAACCAAGGTCATTATTTTTGCAAATATATGAAAATTATATTTGGATTATTTTAAATTTATTTCTAATCCTGATTATTGTTATCTAATTATTATATATCTTGTGGGCTTATTAAGGTTGGACTTCTTTCTTTCTGGACCTTTATGTATCTTTAGGATTACGTATTTTCATATTTTCCATGGAAGGGCATATATTGTCTACTATGTGATGGTGGTTCTTCTTTGATAACCAACTCATGTTACCTATCCAACTACTTTTCGGTAACTTACATACAATAAGGATCTTAAATCTGGCCAATCCTTTTCTTACAATTCGAATGGCAACAATTTTGTAGATGACCATATTTTGTGTATTATATTGCTGATTTAGGTTTTCGAAAATATCTATTTAGAGACAAAAGGATAATATTAGAAATTATAGATAGTGTGAACCTTGATTTGTGACTGCTTACCAAGTTTAGGCTGTAGACTTTCGCTAAAGTGATTAGATTAGTAAAGTGATTTATTTAGCTAATTAATGAGATTAGTTAGTATTTAAAGAGTAGTTATAGTTAGTTATAACTAATTGTTAAGTTAGTTGGGGGTTAGTTAGATAGCCTTCACCATGCCCCTAGATCTACTTCTATTTACGAGCATTGCCACTCTACTTGTGGAGCACTCCACTCTTCCTATTTACTCTCCATTCTTTTAACATTTTATTATAATTTTTAAATTTCCACTCACATCAGCTCTTGTCACTCTTTTCCTGATGACCACCGGCTTATTCCGGCCACCCACCGGAGCAGCAGCAACCCGCTGCCATTCTTCCAACCTACACCTACCTCATTATCAGGTCGCCACCACTCCAACGACCTCTCTTGTTCCTCTGCAGAACTGCACCACCATCGTCCCGACGTAACTCCGGCCACCGTTCACTTCATCACCACCACCTGCATCACCCCTTCCGTACCTCTCTTCCGCCGCATCCTTTCCCTCTCCATCGATTGAAAGTCGACCAGACCTGTCTCGAGCGCCACCCTCTTCCTTGTCCTTCTGCTTTCTCCGGCGAAGAACCTCCATCGGCACCACTCATCAGTGCACGTCCTCCGGCGCCATCCCGGTGTGCCGCTGCATCCTCGACCAGAGCCGAACCTGGAAGTCGCCGTATCCGCCCACTGACTCCACTGCCCGTGCCCAAATCGGAGCCGCCTCCCCTTCCCGAGTTCGGTGTACCCATCTTTGTTGCGGATCGGGGCCCGCCACCGTAGATCCTTGCCACCACCATGAGAGGTGGTCTCGTCAGGCCAGAGCCGATCTCGTCGCGTCCAGATCAAATTCGGAGTCTTGTCATCGGTGCCGATCTCCCCGAGTATGCTGACCTTTTTCTCTCTGATCGTTCGTCACCACCTCGATTCCAGCGTAGCTCGGTTTTCCGCGAACGATCCGGCGACCCACGCCATCATCTCTACGCACTGGCCGTCGTCCCCGAGATCGAAACCGGTCGACCATGACCTGGTGGCTGGCCGTCCAGAGCGGTCGAATTTATCGTCTTCTCTCCAGTATCGGGGTCGATCTCACCGCTGCCGACCGTGAGGACCACCATGATAAGCCGTCGCCTCCGGTTGTGCCCTTTCCCCGCCGAGCTTGGACATCCCTCTGTAAGAACCATCTCTTTTCACTCATTTTTCACTCTTCTTTTCACTTGTTTAAAGTCTAAATCATTTTGAGTATGGGCTGGGCTCCAAGCCAGGAGTGGTTTGTTTGCTTTTGTTAGGAAGATGGATTTTAGTGAGAGTCTATTGGGTAGGGCTGCAAGCCCATTCAGTTCTTTTAAAAATCAGTAGTTTATTTCAGTTCAATTCTTGCATATTTTGTAGATACTTTCAGTGGACTGGGCTGAGTTTTATAAATTAGTTTAATAGCATATTGGTTAATATTTTGTAATAATAATATAATAATAATTTCTAAATTAGTAAATTATATTATAATTAGATTAAATTAAGTAGTATTTTAATACTATTAGTATATGGATTACTTGGTCTGGCTTATTGTTACTAATATTATGATTATTAATATTATTATATTATCATAGTAACTTGTAAATAAATATATCTTAAGAAATATCTTGCCAAAATATATATGTATACAGTTGCTATGAACATTTTTCCCTAACATTTAGACTTTATAAATATTGATTCTCGCTAGCTAGTATTCGAGAGAAACAATTTTTGCTAAAATGTATTTTAAGGTATTTTCATTACTAGTATGTAGATTGACTAAAACTAGAATATAGTTATAACATCATTTATATAATTTGGCAGCTAATATTCTAATGTGTTATATTTCAAATAGTAATTTATCTAAGTAATATTTACTAAATTTTCCCTTGCTAGCTAGGGTATGTATAGTTAACTACTATAATAATTATGTCAAAGTACCTTCTTGTTAGCTAGTATAGACGTATATGGTTAGCTAGTTAGCAAATAGATGAATAGATGCCATTATTTAGATTCTTACCTATTCTTGTCCTACTCTAGGTGGAGATTGTGAGACAGATTTGAATTGCAAGGACTAAGGCAAGTACACCGACTCGAACCTTTACTCTGTATTTTTGTCTTGCTTCATGTTCTCATATTGACACGTTGTACACACGATTGTTCATTGTTCATTGTTCACCGTTTATTGTTCATTTTTTATCGTTCATTGTTTAGTGTTCTTTACTTGTACATTGGGGTAGGAAAATACTACAAATATGTGACCAATCCTATATTAGCTAGGCATTGACTAATAGCTTAGTTCTCACATCGTGTACGTGAGACTCTAAGCCGTACCATTATTCATGTGCTCTTGTATCCTGTACTATCCTAGCCGGTCACATA
This sequence comes from Iris pallida, assembly GCA_029216955.1. Classification (NCBI taxonomy): domain Eukaryota; kingdom Viridiplantae; phylum Streptophyta; class Magnoliopsida; order Asparagales; family Iridaceae; genus Iris; species Iris pallida. The sequence continues at coordinate 11,136,867 of JANAVB010001399.1, forward strand.
CTCTATAGTTATTTCAAATGCATGTTACACTAATAGTATAGTTCATTGTTCTGGATCTGGTACTATAGTTTCATCGTTATTCATGTACTACAGTTTCATGTTCCCATGCTTATATCATAGTTCATTGTACAGTATTTCAGTTTACTTTGTTTAGAGCTTCTTTTCGGGGTTGTACTTTACTTCTTTTCTGACTAGATACGTTGCAGGTGTCGAGGCTTTCTACCCTATCATTATGGATTACAGGATGGGTTGTAGTTAGCTAGCCTGGAGGCTACGAGGATATTAGCGATGGGTTGGAACTTTGTTATACAGGTTTACTTTTAAATTGATGATTTTGTATTATAAAGTCATGGTGATTTGTAATATTATTTAGCACGTGTTTAGATGCTGTAATATGATTTCATGATGTGACTTGAGATATTAGATACTTAGTACAGCTTACTACGTTGTATCTCCCAACGTAGACTAGGCATGTCCGACTCGTGTTCGATTATTCGGGAGCGGGTCATGACAGTATACACAAAGTTTGCTGACGGGAGAGGAGTTGTCGTTTGTCTGTATGTGGACGACATGCTGATCTTGGGTACAGATTTAGCAAGTGTCACTAAGACAAAGAAGTTTCTCTCGTCTAAGTTCAGCATGAAGGACTTGGGGGAAGCTGATGTGATCTTAGGGATCAAGATCATCCGGACAGATACTGGACTAGCGCTGTCACAGTCTCATTATGTTAAAAAAATGATCACTTGTTATGGGTATCAGGATCTTCCAGGGATCGATACGCCGTACAGGTGTGATCTGAAGCTGAAGCTTAATTCAGGAGAAAATATCAGGCAGCTGGAGTATACAAGCGTAATCGGGAGTTTGATGTATGCTACTACTGCCACAAGGCCTGACATAGCTTTCATCATGGGAATATTGAGTCGTTTTACGAGCAACCCAGGCATTGAGCACTGGAAAGCTGTGAAACGGGTTATGAGATATCTCAAGAAGACTCAGACATATGCACTGTACTACAGTGGAGATCCGCCGGTAGTAGAAGGCTTCAGTTATACCAGCTAGTGCTCAGAAGTGGAGAGCAAGAGGTCCACAGGTGGATACATTTTCAAAATGGGTAGAGCTGCTATATCATGGAAATCGAAGAAGTAGACTATGCTCTCGCGATCATCCATAGAATCTGAGTTCTTTGTACTTGATACCGCAGCGGAGGAAGCAGAATGGCTTCGGAAGCTCATGTATGATCTTCCAGTGGTTGGGGCACAAATATCGACAATATCAATATACTGTGATAACTAGGCGACTGCGGCGGTAGCATCAAATGACCTCTTCAACGGAAAGAACAGGATTGTGCGGTTGAAGCACAGGGCAGTACACGATCTCATCAAGAGGGGTATTATTGCAGTGATTGATGTTCGGAGTCAGAAGAACCTGGCAGATCTGTTCAACAAGGGCCTCAAGCGCCAACTGGTCGATGGCACAGCTTGTAAAATAGGCTTGAAGGTATTTTGATATTGTGTTATTACATTCCTACCATAAAAGTTTTATGCTATTAATTCAAAGAGAAATCTACTAGGCATCTAGCTTTTAGTTCAAGGAAGGACTATTAACCGGAAGAATATCAGAAATGGTGGGTACTTGTCCTCTGTGGCATGGAGAGGTTACAGACCTACAACCACTATTGTCTACTGTTGTTTTCTGCAAAAAACGAATCCTGTGGAAAGGTTGGCTTAAATGCCTTAATGAGTTCTCAGGCAGAGTGAATGCCTGGAGTGCTTTACAGGAAGCACGGTATCACAGCACTACAAGGAGTGTAACTCCATTCTATAATGGGGTGACTCCACCATGAGGTTCCCGGTTAGGGGTAATGCCTCGGCTTTGCAAGCCAAGTCACAGCGGCATAGCACCACATATAGGCAGGTAGCCTAATGTTTCATAATCGTAATAAAGAGAGGTAGACATCACTACAAAGAGGACGATGTCCTCATGTTACAGTGGCATGACACCACGAAGAGGTACCAGGTAAGGTAAAGCCTCGATTTCGTAAGCCATGTCATAGCGACGTAACACTGCACGGAAGCGCAAGGCTTCATCCTGGGTAGTTTGGTACTACAAAGAGGCTTGTGACCTCATGTAACAGTAGTATGACACTACAATGAGGTACCCAGGTGGGGTAAAGCCTCTGCTTTAAGCCATGTCATTACGACGTAGCACCACAAAGAAGCGCAAAGCTTCATGCCATGACTCTTTATAAAGAACTCACCTATTGCGTATGGACAACGATATCAGGTCATCTCTTGAGGGTAAACTTGTAGACACCCAAAAATTATACATTGAAACCAGGCTGGCACAAGGCCTTTAATGTGCAGCCAGAACCACAGTTGATGTCATTATGTGTGTAGGAAGAATTATAGTTATGGTGCATAATTCAAGGCTTAGTCCATTCTTGTATCATGCTATTATTTAACCTATGCGGGAAGATTCAAGTCGTAGCAATATCTCTCCTAATGCATGGTGGGCAGTCTCTATGGGGAACGCTCAACCTATATATTGAGATATATGGGGGATTGTTGGTGGTTTCGCCTTTGGACTAGGAAAGATAGTCCCACATCGTCTACACCAAATGGTAAGTATCTCAATATAATGCATTGCTTGTGTTGAGGTGTAAACATGAGGTGTAGTGGGGCACTAGTGTGTGTCATATGGGAGTATTTTTCTAGAAGAAAAAATGATTAATTCCAACAAATATACAAGTTGATTTTTGTTGTGCGGACTCGGACACGGACTCCAGGATGTCTCGTGCATGCACGGGAGTGTTCGGGGGGGGGGGGGGGGGTAAGCGTGGACTGACACACTTCTATGCTGATTATGGGATGATCCAAAATATCAAACTCTATTTTTGAGTATTGGTATTTTTGTCCCATCGGATAGGAGAAGAGGTGAAGTCTCACTCCACTCTATAAATAGAGCCCCTTGGCCTCCTTTGAAAGATGCACCAAAGAAGAGAGTTAAGGGACTCCGTAAAGTCCAGGAAGCCCGTTCAAGTCTCAAATATTGACTGACGAGCGTTCCAGAAGTTCTCTAGGACTTGCTGATTCCTGGAAGCGGATCGTATATAGGCGAATCTTGCTTTGAGCAACGGTGATCTTATCACCCCAGCAAAGCAGCCATTCTCTTTCTTCTTTCTTTCTTTTCTTCTCTAATCTAATATAATTAGATACTTCTTGTGGGCTTTCATCGCTGCTGCTGCTAGCAACTCGATTTGTACCTTCCTAAAAGACGCTTTACTTTCGTTTGCTATTGTAACAAAATCTCTTTAGATTTTCGTTACCCAGAATCCTTCAAGGATCTCTGTGGTGCATCTTCTTTGAAGTGTTGCTACGAAACATTGTTACTATTGAGACAACTGTTTCGTTTCTCTGTTTTCCATCAAAAATTATGCCTCGGGAATAATAATCTCAAAGCAAGATTAGAAGATGAAAAACTCTCATGCTTCTCTCATCGATACCAGCTTTAACAAGTTAGAGATATTCGTTGGAGAACATTTCCAAATCTGGAAGAGGAAGGTCACCCTTAATCTTCAACTCATGGACGTAAATCATGTGTTGATTGAGGATGAACCGACAATTCCAGAAGGAGGAACTGCAGATGCTATTGATGTTGCACTCGTCAAGTAGAGCAAATAGAAGAGCAAAAACAACATTTGTAAACTGCTAATTCTTAATTCTATGGAAGACTCTCTGGCAGAGTCATATTTCGAGAAGGTGAAGGCCAAAGAGATATGGGATTCTTTGGGTAAGCTATATGAAGATAATGAGAACAGGTCCAAAATCTTTATCGTCAAAAAGTACCACAAGTGGCTCTTCGAAGACGAGATGGCAATGCTACCTCAAGTGAAGGAATTCCTGAAGTTGTTCCAGAAGTTAGATGTCGAGAAGATGCCCCTCGTCGACAAGTTTGTCGTTGGAGGGATAGTCTTAAAACTTCCTGCTAGTTGGAGCAACTTCTATGCGAGAATGCATCGGAAGAAGCTGGACATTAGTTTGGAAGATCTTCTACAAGAGATCCACGTTGAGGACGAAATACGATCTCAACAGAAGATGGACTCTCTGTCCAAACAACTGGCTAAGGCCAACTTGGTGCAGACAAGAGAGTTCAAGGGGAAGCATGTGGCTTCTCATCACAAGAAGAAGGACTCCACTAATCTGAAAGTGAAGGGTCCTTCATTCAAGCAACAGAAGTCCAAGTCCCACGTGACTTGCTTCAACTGTGACAAGAAGGGCCACTACAAGAGTGAATGCAAATCCAAGCCCAAACCAAAATAGCATGTATAGCTAAACTTGGTTATTTTGATTACTTAATTTGGTTGTTATTGTTGCACAGGTTGAGTTATCTAGCGTAGTAGCTGACTAGTGGTATGACACTAGTGCATCTGACCACGCGTGCTCTCGAAGGATCTGTTCACCAAGGACGAGCCGTGTTATGACGAAGGTCTCGATGGCGAACGTATACCTAGCAGAATATCTGAAGATCGAGACAGTAGTTATGAACCACCGACAAGGACACTGGAATGCGTGTTACACGTACCAGAGATTTCCGAAGATCCAATCTCAGGACGTCTGTTATTTGATACAGGCTTGAAAGATGGACATTCGTACTAGCCAGATGGTAATTTCTTGGCAAGGAACATGCTTCGAAAAGATGTTCGGTGCTGAAGGGATGTTCGAACTTCTACAGATGGTGATGAAGTTACTTCGTTGAATGGACTGAGAGTTGTTCTATGATAGAAGCAGACTCAAGATGTCATATCTAAGCCTTATCTCCAAAATATGGGGGTAAGAAGGTGGAGGGATTTGAGGTATGTGCAGAGATAAGATAGGTCAGAAAGCTACTCAGACGATTGAACTAAAGTACAAATCTCCTGGAGTTATTACACTCAGATATCTGCGATTTTTATCAATTCTCCATGGAGGCCGGGTTGAAGTGTTTCTCGAAGTGCACGTTCGCATGTCTTCTCAAGTCGAAGGATGGAGCATTCGAGAAGGTCAGGGACTTCAGGACTGAAGCTAAATATTAAATCGATCTACAACCTATTCGATCTATAACTACAGATCTTCCCTTCTTATCTATGGAGCAAGGAATAGTTTAATTTGTGTAACCAATATGAACACAATTACAGAGACAAAGTCATCAAAGCTCCAAAAGGATTGAAGGAAAGAGTACAAGATTTCACAACCTTGAGTTATTTTCCCGTATTACTTCCTCTTATGAGCACTGATTGAGAGAAGCTCAAAGCTTCAGGCAGGAGGTCCATCACGGGAGCCTCTTGCTGCAGTTCTAGAGAGGGAAGAGGATCTGGGTTCAAGCCCAGACTGATGAACCATTTAAACTACAACAGGGCGGCTGCTAGAGACTAGCCGGCTTGTGCGACCTGGCTGCAGGTCACTGGGTTCTATGGAAGAACTTGGACGGCTGCTTGAACCGATAGCCCGCTTTGAGTTGCTACCATTACGGGAAGAGGATCCACAGGTTCTATCGGAATCAATAACCTGAAAAGATGAACGAAAGGGATCAGTCCTTACAATATGTAGGACTGCAACAAGTCTAACAGTCCTTACAATATGCAGGACTGCCTTCTCTCTAACAGTCCTGACCTAAGATCTGGACTGCCAGAGAGGTGGCAGTCCTCTGTGTCACAGATCCGACTTTCATCCGATAAAAAGTTAAAATTTAGTTACCAAGAGGGCTTCCGAAGCATCAGTGTGTTCTTCGGACGCAGCGGGAAGAGAGTCTACTACATTTGATGACCCGGGTTCTTCCATGTTCTTTTTTTTCTACATTAAACACATATAATTCAACTTTATATATGAAATTCATGTTAAAAACTTTAAACATATACTAATTCGATGACTTATCAATAAATGGGAGAAGTCAATGACACAATTACTAGAAATTTTACCAACAATGTTCACAAAATATAGGTTGGAGGAAATTTTGGGCTAGGGTTAAATTATATGACCTAGAAATGTTGAGGAAGAGAAGAAAGGAGTAGAGGGGGAGAAAAAAAGAGTAGAGGAAGAGAGAAAAAGAAAAGAAAAGTTGTTATTTATACTTTTGCTTGGGCTAGTCCCAAGTAAAAAAAATTGATGGCAAACTTATAATATTTTGAAACATTTTTGGGCTAGCCCCAAGTAAAAGTGGTAGTGCCCTTAGAAAAAGTCTAAATAAAACATGTATTCCATAAAGTCCATATCATAAGAAATAAACATAAATTCCATAAAGTCCTCATAGATTGCCAGGATTTGTTGAAATGCAGCTCGTGTTTGCAAATTGTAAAACCCAGGTACTTGAATTCGTATTTCATATGAAAATGAGTTTGGAGGGGCCATTCTAACAATGTTAAGTATGCACAAGTCTCTTTTCAATAACATTGAAAGTTGAAACTGTCCAAATAATATAATTTTATAGGATTGTCAAAAATTTTGACAGTCATACTAATTGGAAGGACTGTCAATTTTTTGACAGTCCTGTCAATTGGAAGAACTGTCAAAAATTTTGATAGTCCTAAAAAATATGTTGTTTTCTTTAAGGCTATCAAAAAATTTGAAAATCCTATTTATATTTAGGACTATCCTGCTTTGTCCCTTTTGCGATTGTCGATAGATTTTCGAAGTTCGAGAATCCGTCCAAAATGTATCATAAATTAATTTTTGGTTACTAGAAGATGAATTTAGGATTGATTGATTCTTGGAATTGGATGAGGTAGAGAATGAAAAAGTTTAGGATTTTAAAGTGAAAGAAAGAGGAAAAGGATTTTGAAGAGAAAGTAAAAGTTATAATGTTTAATATGGGAGGGGTTTGGGGGGTGGCCAGCCCATAGTAGAAAAAAAGGGGGCTGCTCTGAGTAATAATTTCTCTAAGCTGGACTAGTACTTTAGTAAATTTAGCTGTGCCTTTATAAATTGAAAAAAAAAATTATCTTGGGGTTATTATTATACTCCTTAGAGCATCATTAGTAGTTGAGACTCTCAGATATAATTTGGGATCCAAAATCTCAAAAAAAGGGTAAATCTAGAATGGGTTGGATTTGTATGAGAATAGTAGAAACTGATAAAGTGAGCTCCGGTCCCAATATTGTGTGGTCAAAAATTGATATGAAAAAAAAAAGAAATTGTTAGTTGCACCCCACTTGTTTTACCCATATTCAAGGTGCACCCCACTGCTTTACCTTAATGTACGAATCCTCCTACTTTTGACGGAAACCATCCATAGTTCACGGTCAACCCCTTTAACCAAAAATTTTGGACGAAAATACCCTTGCCTTCTCTCTCCCCAAATCCAAACTCAAACCTAAACCCAAACTTCTCCCTCCTTCTCCTGCTCTGTGCCCCCTTCTCCGCTCCCGCTCCACCCCCTACCCCGCCCTACTGCGCCCCTGCCGCCATCGCTGTTGCTGCCGCTGCTGTTGCTACAGCGGAAAAGAAGACCAGGGAGGGGGAGGGGGCGGAGCGGGGGCGCGGGGGGCGAAGCGGGGGCGCGGGGGCGGAGCTGGAGCAGACGCGAGGTCGTCTGGCCGGCCGCGAAAGCTTGGGGAAGGTGACGATGGCTGGATCTGCTGGGCGCGACGGAGGAGAAGCGGGGCGGCAACTGCTTCAGCACGAGCAGTATCTGCCAACTCAATTGCTCTTTTTGCATCCCTTAGAGCTTCCTTGAATCTCTTATATGCTTCATCAAACTTCGTGCATTCAGATAGATATTTTTCTTGAATGTGCTTCTTTTCTTGCTCCAATATTTTAACTTCTCTGTCATACTTATGATATTTACTATTAGCAAAGTCCAACTTCTCACTCAAATTCTCAACCTCATCAATGCTAAAGCTTCCAAGTCATGGGTTTTCAACTTTGCCTCAGCATCCTGCATGCAAAGATTGCCTCTACATTAATAATCAATATAAATCAAGAAACAAATTGTAGTGAAAAGTTGAAGGATACCTCCAACTTTGAGATCAAGCTACTTCCATGGTTCTCAACGTGGTCCATTTTTTTGAAGTTAAATTCTTGATCTCATCTTCCTTTATTGCAACAAAATTGGGTTAGGATGCAATATATACATTCATTAATGAAAAAAAAGACCTTAAATGAAGAAATTGTCACCTTCTCTGCCAACTTCTCCGATAATTCTTTTCGTAGGGTATTTTCACGTTCTTGTGCCTTTCTTTTAGTATGCTCAAGCATTACAATTGCTCTCTCTTGTGCCATTTTGGCTTCTTCAACAGCTAAATCATACATTCGCTTCCACTCCAATGATTCTTCCTGGGCAGAATTTGCCTGCTCACGAGCAGCTGCCAACCTACCTTCAGTAGCAGTTTTCATAAACTTGAGAGCTACAATTTGAGCATTAAACTTGTCTTCTCCAACTGTGACCACGGGCTGGAGATGTTGGTGGTGTTGGTGAAGGTGATGGTGGTGGTGGTGATGGTGGTGGTGAAGGTGAAGGTGGTGGTGGTGGTGGTGGTGAAGGTGAAGGTGAAGGTGAAGGTGAAGGTGGTGGTAGTGGTGGTGGTGATGGGCGCGGCAGCGGCGGGACGGGGGCGCGGCAGCGGCGGGGCGGAGGAGGGGGCAGAGCGGAAGGAGGAGGGATTAAGATTAGGATTAGAATTAGGATTTGGATTTGGGTTTGGGTTTGGGAAGGATATTTTTGTCCAAAATTATCGGTCAAACGTGTTGGCCGTTGGTCTTGGACGAAATTCGTCAAAAGTGGAGGGTAACTTACATTAAGGTAAAGCAATGGGGTTCACCTTGAATATGGGTAAAACAAGTGTGGTGCGACTCAAAATTTCTCAAAATAATAATGTAAAATCTATAATCTAGAAAGTTGAGCTCCAAATTACGACTTAATATTCTACAAAATGAGTTCCTACAATCTAGAATATAACAATTGGGAGGCCTAACCCTTAGCACATATGGGTGGGATGTGATCGAAATTGTAGAAATTAAAACTATAGTTGAGACATACTATTCTACAAAATAAACTCTTACATTCTAAATCTAGAACCTAGAAAATGGAATGAGCCTTACTAATGATGCTCTTTAGGCTTGTCTCCCCAATCTGAACATACAAAACCGGTTTGCAGAGGACTGGTTTTCTGTTCCGTTAGAAAGGACTGTTGGGCAATTCCATCCAATCCTTCTTCTATCATCCCAAAGTAAATTCCTTCCATTCCCTCCCCAAAAGGAATAGGACCAAAAAAAAAAAAAAAAATACTACTCTCTCTCTCTCTCTCCCCGATGTGCTTTTCTTTTCGACTAAGTCCAATCCAGAAAGTGGATTATCACATCAAACAGTTGCAGTGATCATGCACTAATGCTTAGAATGTGTTAGGCATGTCGGCTAAAATTTTGTAATTATTAGGAATGACAAGTACCAAAAGCAACAACAACAGGCTACAGTAGTGTTGTATAGAATATAGATAGGATAGTTGAACATTAATTTAGAGTTTGGTGTCCGACCTCTCTAGAGTTTGTCAGTGGAGAAAGACTACTGCTGCTGCTACATAGGTGACTCGTGAGTTTTGCATATATATACTTAGATAATAATGATATTATCATATATATACACACAATTACACAAAGCTCCATCTTTAATTTAGAGTTACATATAATATCAGTTTGAATTATAGTTATATTTTATCCGAAACTTCTTTTAATGCCGAGTATGAAAAGTAAAACTTTTATTTTAAATAATTTTTATTTCCAAATTTAACATTCGTTTATAACTCAAATAGATATTTATGAAACACTAAAACAACGTACGTTCCGAAAATGAACGTTTGAACAAATAAGATAAAAATGTAGCTACAATCTAAACTAGTCTCAAGTGTTTCAAGTTGTCGTTAACATTAATTATTACGGTAAGTCATGTTGACATTTGTTATAGTATTTCTAATATTTAGATGTTGTAAGTAGGTGTCGATTACTCCAATAGTTGTACATAAATATCACTTGGTTTAAATAAGTTCTGCACATATGGTCCTCCAAATATGTTTTGTGGAACTTCTCTTTTAAGTTTTGAATTAGAATTTAGTTATGTAATCACATGACATGTTTAGTTATCATTCTCTTTCTAAAGAGTATAACATTAGAGTTTAAATTCGATTGGCCTTTATTTTGAAAAAGTAGAACTTTTAGTTTACTAGTCTAGTTGTTTTTGCAAATGTTGTGAGGATTGCGGATGCAAAATACCTTGTTATTAGTCTTCAAAATAATATTTGTTATTTACATATATGATTGCATAGTTCTTATTTGTTATTAGTCTTCAAAACAATACCTTGTCATTTACATCTATGTTTGTATAGTTATGTTTGATATACAGTAACATAGTTACATAATCTTGTGAAACAAAATTAAGGGATGGGGTGTGATTTTTGTACTTAAGAATGTGACATGCCAACATTTCTCATCTTTTGTTTCCTATGTTTAGAGTAACGAGGGTTGGTGGGCACCCTCCATGAAACTTAGTTTTACATAGTTGTAGTTGCAAATGTTGAATTTGTGGTCTCTTTTGTACTTCAATTGTTGTGTTGTAATTATAAATCCAACAAACAAAAGAAGACAAAGTACCTTTCTAGATACTTTGTACAAATTCAATATACTAAACATTTTTTAGATTGATTTTTTAATAATATTATACCCATATAATATGTTTTGTTCTATATGGTTTATTTTTAAAAACATCAAACTCCAAAATGAACGCTTGACTATTTTAGTTCAAAGCATTTGCTACACAAAAAAAAACATCAATGAGAGCACCATTTGGTGGTGTCCTTTAAAAGAAAATGATGTTGAATTCCTACAGGTCTTGAGAACTAAAACCAGATACTAGTTGCAAATCACAAAAGAATAATCTGCTAACAAGCAGTGTAAACTGCTACGGAAATAATGAATAGTAAAAACGCTAAGATGCTAGCAGAATTAGCAAATCAGCTTATTTGGGTAGTCAGAACCATTGCTGCTTAAAGCGAGGTTCAACCGTTGTTCATCAATTTTGTCTAAGGAACCAACAAGTGTCGAGTGCACTGAGTTGCAACCAGAATTCGGGACCGGAACGCTCTTTCTTATCACCTCCTTCATCGGACAAAGCGTTGATGCATTGGAGCAATGGCACTCGTACAAGCATTGTTTTGCTAAGTGTGGTTGCAGTGACTACTAGAGAGATTTATCGCTTCTTTGTCCAAGAGTTCCTTTAACCAAGTAGTGGTACACACCCTATATAAGAGAATCATTACTTGATCATTTACGAATCTTATCAATCGCGAATAATCGAAGCAATCAAGAAAATGAATAACTCCTTTAACTTGTCCATTACGAAATGAACATACCCTAGAGTCGAACGTCCAGAGAAATTCTTGTAGCGAGCTTCGTTGAGGCAAAGCTCGCATACGAGGATACCGAGCATCAACATTACGATATCCTCACATCAATGCGCACCAATCTCGTGTAAAGAACCGCGTACTAAGAGATAATAAAAAAATGTTGGTTGTTGGATTTGAACCTTGCTCACCAGTAAATCACCCACCCTCCCTAACTGTAAGACTCATCTCATAGTATCAAAATTTATATACGGATACGTATTTTGTATTGTATTTCGTATTTTCTTGGTTTTTTGAATGCTTTAAATTTTTTTCCAAATTATAGATTTTTTCTTGACCGACATACCGACGGTGTACCGGTGTATACCGACGGCATACCGTCCGAACAGATTTTCCATATTTTAGATATTTTCGATTTATGATATTTTCATGAATAGTATTTCTGATATTTTTATGAATAGTGTTTCTGATATTTTCGTGAATAGTATTTAGATATTTTGATGAATAGTATTTTGATATTTTCCTGAATAGTTTCGATGCATCCTATTATCCATTGGATAATTGGTTTTCTTTCAATGGCTAGGATTGATCTAGATTTTGACATGGATCACGATCCAACGGTCACGATTAATTCACCTCTTCTATATATATATACATTGAGTTTTCTCTCTCCTTTCTTTTCTTTCCTTCTCCATTTCCTCTTCACTCTCTTCCCTCTTCCTCAAGCTTAGGAAGGTTTGGCCTTGAGGTCTTGAGTGTGGTTTCAGAACCCCTCTTGGTGGTGGAGTAGAAGATTAGGCTTGAAACTTAACCCTAGGCAAGTACATCTTGCTCAAAAGTGACATGCCCATGCTATATTTTTATTTTCCATAGAAATTAAAGATTTATTGTTCTATAATATGCTCCTCTAAATTATTAACATCTTTAGTATATAGCACTTTTGGTTTTGATCGGTAGAATTACGTAGATCTGAGTTTCTAGAGGTAATTTTTGAGTATTTTGAGGTATTGATCTATCAAATGCTTTAATTTGTGAAAACTAATACTTTCATGTTGTAGGAAATTAAATTTCATATGATTTTGACTTTTGAAAATTCGGATTTCGGTTTAAAACGAAGTTTTTATGGCCGAAACAAGTTTTACGTTTTCAAAAATCAACTTTCTGTGACGGTTCGGAAAATCCTAACTTGCACCACAAAACTTGCTGTGACACTTCGAAAAATCTGCAGTAATCTACCGGATAATCCGGTTAGGCTGTTTTTGTCTGTTTTTGTCCGTTTTTGCCTGTTTTTATCCGCTTTTGCTATCTTCTTCGATTGAAATGATGTTTTATCATGCTTTAGTATTTTAGTATAGTTAGAACATGATTGTACACTATATATACATGACATGTGTTCATGTTCACGTATTGTTTTATGTCCAGATTCTTGATAGTGGCTCGTAGTAGCACACTCATGACTTGATTTTCTTATTGATTTCTAGACCCGAGATATGAGTACATGTTCTTTCTTGACACCGTGGATATAGCTTGTTAAATATTAATCTATTGCATCTTGGCACTGGACAATCGAGTGTGAGTATTGTTCCGTGTATCACGTGATGTTAGTACAGGGATGTTCGTAAGTGATAACTTACGAATTACTCGTACATAACACACGTCATCTTAGGAAATTCTTGAGTATCCACGACTTAAGAATTTGACATGAATATGATAAGGTAAATGACTAGTAAAATTCAAGTAGATCATTGTAGGAGGAAATTCGCACTACCAACCCCGAACTCCAAGGGCCCCATGAGACGTGGCTTAACCCTGCTAGGCAAGGGCTCCATGACCTACCAAGTTTACGCGTATTGATACACGATCGAGTCACATGTCGTGCCGGATTGCGGCACAGTCAGTTATATGTTTTCTTTTACAAGTGTATGATATGGTTGTTCATGTTATAAGTCAAGACACATTTCATCTGCCAGCAGTCTTGTTGGGCAATAGATGTACTACTCGTACCCCCGGATATCCGGGTATCTGCAGTCAGGTAGTTGTAAAGATTCTCAACTTGCATACTAGTAATTAGGATTGTGTTAACCCTAGCTAGTTAATGATAGAAAGCCGTAGGCAATGATTGGACATGCACTTTTGATTGTCTGTTGCTTTATATGCTCTTTGTGTCGTTGAGTGGCCAGAGACTAAGTTCTGCTCGAAAAAATATCTGCAATCCCGGTCCTTGTTTGGTTTAAGGGTTGTGGCTCCAACTTCGAGCAGTTCCTAAGTCCCTCATTGCTTTGGCTTATTATTCTATTTTTCTATATTGTTCAGTATTTGAATTCAGTCTGTTATATTCTTGAGATACGTGCATTGGTACCGCACTAGTCTCGACCCGCATTTATCTATATTTGCTATATGTTGTTTTTGTGGGTTTATGTCATTCACCTCGAACTTTTCTTGTGGTACTTGCTATTTGGGGCCTGATCCCACTGGTTTTGTCTGGCCAGATTTATCGCTGGAGCCCGAAGATTCTCCCTAGCTTTCTCTGGATGACCCGCCGCCTGCTTAGATTTGCGGTTGTTCCTCCTCGCGAGTGGGTTCCCTTTTTACCACTTGCGGTTCATTTCATTTTGGGGGTGTTAGCTAGGGCATGTGTTAGCCCTATTATTTTGAGATTTTCTCAGACTTCGGTCAACATGATGTATTACATTAGATCTAGACTGATATAGTGATCACGTATATTGGTACTTTGCTAGTGTAGCATTTTGTATTCACTAGCTTCATGATCATGTATGATATAGTATTTTGGGACGCCTCTTTACTTTCATATTTGATATACTCTTGATACTTGTTGTTGTTGGATTGAGATAGGATTTGTTCGACCATAGGAGTCGTCAGTGGCATGCTAGAGTCTTTCCACTTGTCTTCTAGACAGCCTTGATCGTACATTGGGGTATTGGTGTACCTTGATATACGTAGCTGACTTTGTTTTGCCCCTGCTATCCAGTATTCTGGTTCTGGGACGTGACACTAACACACACATGTACATTTACTACTTGAATTAGCAACACATGTGTACAAGTCAATAAAATAAAAAATCAAATATTGTAATACGCATACATAGGGTATTCCCCAAAATGGAATAGTAGGACTGGGCCATTATATTAATGGACAAACCTGAAAAACCCCAACAATCCTCTATATATTTTAATATATGATTGAGAGTTTTCCATAATGACTGTACATTGTGCATTATGATAGATGTCGCTTATGACTTGAATCTTTCTACATTGAATAAAACTATAATATGATACATAGTGAACTAAGCCTTGAATTAGTATCATAGATAAAATTTTCCCTACTTACACAAGTGCATCAATCGTGCTTGTAGTCCCATGTTAAAGGTCATGTGCTGAACTGGGTTCTGTGTTGCATTTAGAGTGTTTACAAGTTTTCTCGTAAGATATATCCTATATCTCTGTACATACACATATGTGAGTTCATTTCCTAGAGAGTGTAATTTCCCATCATAAGACTACCTACCTCTTTGTTGTGCTACGTTACTATGAGATGGATCGAACTTAAGGTCTCACTACCTCATGTGGTGTCATCATACTACAGCATGAGGTCCTGACATCTTTTAGTGATGTACATCTTAGCATGAGGGTACCTATAACCTCTTTACAATGCTACATTGTTATCACATAGACTGAACCAAGATCTCACTACCTCTTATGGTATCACACCATGTAGCATGAGGTTCTGGCCACTTGTATGTTATTCTACAACTCTCTCTTTTAGCATGACGTCAAATACCTCATTTGTGGTGCTACGCCAATATGAGGTAGGCTAAACCCGAGGTCTCACTATCTTATGTGGTGTTACACCATTGTAGCAAGGTCCTAGCCTCTAAATTTTTGCATAACCCGTGCATGTTGTCAAGGACATCGAGCATTCCATATGCTCAAGAACTCATTAAGGCTTAAAGCCAACCTCTATAAAGGAATTGCACTAGTAAGAAAAATGTAAACCACAGAGGTTTAGGGATCTCATCCCACCAATGTCCTTATGGACAAACCTCTAAACCTGATTTATCCTGATCTATGATACTTCTTTGAACAAAATATAAGATGCCTAGCTAGTAGATTTTTCTTTGAACTAATAGTAAAATATTTTATGGTACAATTGGATAGACCTTACATCGAAATTCCTTCAAGCCCAAGTTTCTTGTCGTGTCCATAATAAGTTAGCGCTTGAGACCTTTGGTAAACAGATCCACCATATTCTCCTGGCTTCAAACACTAATTATTGTAGTGATTTCATCTAAGATACACTCATTCAATGATGTGTGTCTTAGATCAACAATCATCTTCTTCCCGTTGAAGAGAGCATTAGACGTCGTTGTTGTAGTTGCCTAATTGTCATTCTATATTAGAATCGCCAAAATTTGTACACCAAACGCGGAGAGATCATAAATAAGTTTAAAAAGCCATTTTCTTCATCTCCTGCTCCAATTAATGCATAAAACTCAGACTCCATTGATAAGTGTGAGAGTAGTCCAGTTTTTTTCTACGAGATAGCAGCTCATCTATTGAGAAGACAAACCTTCCAGTGGACCTTTCATTCTCCTTTTTTGAGCACCAACTTGCATCAATGAAGCCTTCCACCACAGTCGAATAGCTATTATGAGCAAAGCATACTTCCGAGTCTTCTTCAGATATCTCATGACTCTCTTGACAACTTTTTAGTGTCCCACACCCAGATTGCTAGTGAACCTACTCAGCACCCCACAACGAATAATATTTTAGGTCTTGGACAACTTTATATATATATATATATATATATATATATATATATATATATATATATACACGGCCGTTTGGTTTTTAAAAAGAAAAAAGAAAAATATATATATATATATATAGTATTGATCTCAAGAAGATCATGATATTCATAACATGTGAGCACCTTATCGATATAGTAAGCTTGTGATAGAGAAAACATACTTCCATCAGGATAATTTTGGTCCCAAGAATAACACTAGTATCTTCCAAATCTTTTATGTCATAAGTATGGACAAGAGGGACTTCTTGGTCTTTGAGACACTATATAAATTTGCGTCAAATTTTGCGCCAAGGATTAGCATATTGTCTACATATAACCAATTGATCATACCTTCCTCATTAGTGAACTTAGTGTAGACACACTTATCATTCGTTTATTATGTAGTTGTTCAGTCTGGTGATTTTACAAAACTTCTCATACCACATCTTGGGAGCCTACTTTAAACCATAAGGGATTTATTAGTTTGCACACATTGTCTTCACAATAAAACCTTCTGGTTACTTTATATAAATCTCTTCCATCATACCTCCATTTAGGAATGATATATTTGTATCCATATGGTGAACACCATCTTATGAATTTTTTTCCAGTATGATTAGCATCCTGATAGTTGTTAATCGAGCAACTGGAGCATATGTATCGAAGTACTCGATCCCTTGTTAAGAAGACCCTTTTTCCACCAGCCTGGCCATAAATTTGTCTACAGTTTCATTGGTCCTCTTTTTCTTCTTGAAGTTCCATATGCATCCAATGGATTTTCTTTTTTAGGTTGACCAACACCCAACTATTATTAGATGTTACGGAGTCAATCTCAGCATGGTTTTCTTATTTCTAGAAAACAATAATCTAGTCTTTATTGCCTCACCAAAGGAAGTGGATATGCTTCTAGAAAATAATATCTTCGGATTCTTTCAGCTTTCTCACTCACTTTGAAGGTGGGTTAATTATGGTTCTATAATGGCATCATGTAGTAAATTTATTTTCTCCGAAGTTTAATCCCGTTTGGTATTTTCAGCTGGATAAGGAGCACTATCTTGTTTTATTCTTAGGTAATTCCATAAGAATCACGTTCTTGTCTCTGTCAGACTTATCTTTGGAGAAATCTGCATCACGAGACTCGATGATATGATTAGTTCATAGATCAAAGAATCTTTAAGCATTACTCTACTTGTCATGGCTAAGAAAAGATAATCTTAGTGGTCCTTTTTCTAATTTATGGATCTTAAAATTCATAAGCTCAACATTTATTAAACACCCCCATACTGGAATATAACATTCAAGCCAGGTATGAACTTGAACCAGAGTTCATGAGGAGTTACCTCTGATTATGCGAAGGATACTCTATAAAAGTAGATATTAGAGTAGCTTATCCTTGAAAGTAGTTAGGAAGTCATGTAATTAACAACAAAGAGTTCATCACCTCTGTCAATGTATAGTTCTTCCCCTCCCACTCTATTCAATTGTAAGGAGAATAGAGCAGTAGTCTTATTCACAATACCATGTTCTTTACAAAATGATACAAATTTCACCTCTGTTAATGTATGGTTCTTCCCTTTCAGTTTGACATTAGCTTCTGCTTTGAAGACTTTGAACTTATCCAATGGTTCATCTTTGGACTTGAGAAAATATACGAAAGGATAATTTGAGTTGTCATCAGTGAAGGTGAGAAACTACTTCATTCCATCCTTCGTGGTGAAGAGTTTGAAGTCACAGATGTCGGAGTGTACGAACTCCAAAAGATTTGTACTTTGGTTCATCCTCTTAAACAATTTTTTTACAATTTTTGTTTGAGCACAAACTTTAAATTTCTCGATTTCTTTACGCCTACATTTGGAGATAAGACCTATGCTAGATATTTCTCTTTTAAAGTGAACATTTTGTAGTGTATGATGCCATAAATCAAGAGTAATCAGAAGTAGTCATTTCATTATACATTCAGATAGAACAAGAAGATGAAGTTTAATCATTCCTTTGGTACAACAAGCTTTACGAACTAAGCACACATGTAGGACATTACTATTTGTCCTGCATTGATATCCATTCTTAGACCATTATTACACATGACGCTTTCTGAGATTAGGTTCTTGACTACAACATGTACATGCTTCACATTTTACATTGTAAGAAATTTTCCCGTAGTCATCTTCAACACCACCATCCTGACTCCCTTCACATCACCTTAAGTATTGTTCTCCATAGTCACCCCCTCAAAAGAAGGTTCATATGTTGAAAACAAGTCCTTCAAGGAACACACATAAAATGAGGTTCTAGCATCTACCCATTAGTGACAATTGTCGACATCTCTACCTACGAGACCATAACAACCAGGTTATGTAAAACCCCTAACCCTTGAATTTTGATTTCTTCCAAATTAAAATTTTAATTTATATTAAATTCATTAGTTCCTTCCTTAGAGGTATATAATATATCAATTAATTTAAAACCAAATTCTAATTGATTTAAACGTAAAGCATTTAACTAAAATCCTAATTAGCTTGGTAAAAAATAAATCGATATAAGTGGTTAAACCTGATTCTAGTACTAATTCTAAAATAAACATTCAATCTTCCTGAATCATATTAAAATGCCATAATTAATTTCAAATCCTTCCGATGCCTATTCATTTGAACTCTTAGAACAATTGTCTTCAAAGTTATGCCAAATATAGTATGAGTTCAAATCTATAACACACTTATCTATCAAATCCTTCTAAACATTGAAATAAATCTAGTACAAATCCCATTTAATTTAAATCAGATTCAAATAAATTCAATCATAATTAGAGCTATTTTAAACTTATCATATTTAAGATAATTCAAAATCGATCTAAAACTACCTATCCTTATATCTATTGAAATTATTCAAATCCTCACCATCCAATTGTTTTCTTTGTCTCTAGGCTCGTAGACATCTCTTTTCGGTCTCCACCGATTAAATCCTCATCATGATCACGCTCGCCGTGTACCACCTATGCATCCATGACTGACCCCTAACGAACAGTAACCCGATCGCCTTGATACTACCTGTCGACCCTTATCTCGACCCATCACAGTAGTGGGGTCAGTTGACCCCTCGTTCTACTCCCATGCGTCTGCGTGCGTTGTAGAGTAGCAACAACTCAGAGCATCAAAAAAATAGTGGTGTAGAGCCTCATCGATCTTCCCCCAAACTCCCATGGCTCATAACGACCATCCCAGAGTCGCCGTCGACGAGCCCGACGGTCGTACCGACCAAAACATGACAACAAAACATAGTACTGAAGGCTGATAGCAACCCATCTTGTGAGCTTTTCGCGCTATGTTGGCTCGTCGATCAATGTGTCAATCTTTGCCAGAGCCTTCTCTGGCACTTACTCTCCGACCATGACGAGTCACGTCTAGTGGAGATATTGTTTGACTATCCAGAATAGAGCTCGAAATACACTAGCTAGATTGCTTTATGAGAATTCTCTGAGCCGGCATCGTCCTTCCGATATGCCCAATTCTTTCACTCTTTATCTGTATCGAAAGATGTGTGTCATTATTTTTTATGTGTAAGATTTGACAAATTTCAAAATTCGTGATCGAGCACGACAAATTTGGCCCATATCCGTCAATTTTTATGTTAGTAGGCACACCAATACGGAGTTATATCTTATCATATGCTCGTCAGATCGTAACAAGACATGTACCATTTGACTATCAGCATTGAATTAACCTTTGATGGTATTTTCGTTAGATTATGTGAACTTTCTCCTGTACTACGTATATTGTGCCCACAAATGGGCCAATTTTGTCAATTTTGCAATCCGTGACTTTGATTCCAATTTTGTAAGTTCATGTTTCATTTTGAACTCGTTCTAAATTATCTTTTTTTTCGTGTCATGTGGGGTCCTCGTGTCGGTATGACATGACTTTGGTGGTAAGTGTTCACAACTTGACTATTCTGGACTTATGGGCGATGCCTATCGACTATTCTTGTTGTTCTGGACATATTGGTACTTTCAATCTATTTTTTGAGACAATCGACTTTCGATCAACTACTATTGGCACTATTTTGTTTGTCATGGCTGTTTGATCTCAATTTTTAAGGTAAACCATATCTTTCATGTTTTACTTCAATTTAAGCAAAATATAATCAAATTTAATCAATTTGGGATAGTTATCATACCTAATAAGTTAATTATATCTAGATAACTTATCTAATAAACAACCCAGTTAACTTAAAAAAAACCTAGTTAACTTAATCAACAAATAACCTATTTACCTAAAAATAGAATCCTAATTTGATTTTATTTGTGTCTTCTTGATATTAATGGATACTTGTGGATTTGTGTGGAATCCGATGATTGCTAGTAGACCAATATAACTCGTGGGTTGTCCATAGACAGCATGGTACAAAGTTGTTAACTGTCTTACCTCCTAAAGGATCAGAAAAGTACATATATATATATATGTCTTGTTGCTTACCTTTACTTTATAGAAGCTATTATACATGTTCATACTGCTAGTTATTATTGTTGTATTATATCAATGTTGACTTGTGCATGACAGGGTTCTTTGTTCCGATTCTAGTTTGTTATCACTTATTTTTACTCGTTCATCGTGACTCGTATCTGTATAGTTTGTGATAATTTATTTTTACTCGTTTACCATGTTTAGTGATTGTGTTACTTGTTCATAATGACATGTATCCATATATCTTATAATCGTATATGGGTGGGAAAATACGCTAGTAAGAATGTGATCAACCCTTACTATATCTTTTACTCGTCTACACTCGAAGGATAATAGTCATGCACCACACACATCGACTTTGTAACACCTACTTTTCTAAATGAGGGTAATTTTGAACTTTTGTAATTTTAGTCTTTTTATAATGAGATTTAAATCATGTTATGATTTTTGGTAATTTTTAATTCTTTTAAAACTATTTTAATGGGTGATTTGTGATTTTGGTGTTTTGCTAGTGAAACCCTAGATACTACTTGACCTACAGACTAACCATGACCATGGGAACTTAACCATGTGATTCAGATGATTTATTTCTACATTTTTACCTAAGGGTATTTTGGTCATTTTTGACCTTAAATAAAAAATGAATTTTGATTGATTATTATGGTGCTAATCTTTTTATTAGAGACTAACCTAGTTTTGACCTAACCTAGATGTTAGTGATGTTCATGGAGGTTTAGTTAGAATGTTAGAGACTTAATAACTAAGTTAGAGAATATCTAGATATTTGTAAGTTAGATATTTTATTAGCTTTAGCCTAGAATTAGCTTGGGCCTTAAGTTGAGACTTAGAATTGATTGCTAGAGAGCCCATACCCTTTTTCCATGCCCAAACCCTAACCCTAACCATGCTATGGCAGCCATATGGAGACCCCAACACCCCTATATAATGCCTCTTAACACTCACTTGCCTCCTTTAGAAACCCTAATAGTTCTTCCCCAAATCATCAAATCTCCCAATTCCTCCACCAAATTGATCCCAATCTTTTGCAATTGCCTCTAAATCTAGAATATAGGTTGAAGGAGGCTAGCTTGCAAGGAGGGGAGCTCATTTGGACATTGCTTGAGGAAGGGGACTTCACAATTTGGGACTTTTTCATTGAGATTGACTCTCAATAGGTAATCCCTTCAAATCACCTCTAAATCCTGATTTCTTTCCATAGATGCATCAATCTAGGTGTCCCCTAGCTGTAGAGTGAGTTTGGTGAGAATTTGTGTTAATTTGTGTCCGTATCGGACACGTATCAGTGTGTGTACATAGGTGTTTGATGAAATGTCCAAGTGCACTGTTTACTTGTAAATTCTAAAACTAATTATATGTTTTGATAGCCCTATAGGCGAGGAACACAAAACCCTAACACTGAGCTGGATTTTGTGTCATGTTTGTGTCCAAAATGGACACGAACCGACTGCACGAGGCCACGCTGAGTGCCCTGCTACTCGAGCCTAATTTCTCCCTGTGTAGGCCACGTGGACACGTGCCACTTGGTACAGAGGTGGGGGAAGACACTGTCAGGCCACCCCTCGAGTTTCACAACACCTCGTATTGTGTCGGACACGAAAATGAGCCTGCATTGAACTTACACTGTCTGCACCACGTGAACAATGGCTTCTGACACGGCCTTCGTGTCGCGTGCAGACACAACGTGGACTCGTGTCAGGGACTCGAATGTGTATCCCTACACCTAGACTCACTCTAGACATGTGCACGTGGCTCCACGTGGTTTGTGTCGTGTCCACGAGGACTCGACATGGCTGCACGAGCCTGTATACGCACAGTTTTTTAAAACTGTATTTTATTTGGTTTGGACACTTCGTGTCTAGTCTCTGGACACATGGACACGTGGAAACGTTCCTAGGGTTGACACGTGCATGCTAGACACCTGTGTACATGTGATTTTGGGTTTCACATGATTTGTGTTTCAAAACTGAGAATTTGGGATTTGGTCGATTTTAAATTGTGTTCTTATATCTAAATGTTAACTGTTGGTTTGGTTTTTATTTTTGGTTTTTCATTGATAATTGAGTTTGAATTCCTAACTTATACATATGAACTGAGATGTAAACTGTTAACTTGAAACTGAGTTATTTCGAAAACTGAGATTTCTTGAGCTGTTAAAACCTGGAAATTTGGCTTTTAAAACCTGAGATTTGATATTGGTATTGGGTTTTGAAAACCTGAGTTTTTGGATTTTAAATAAAAACTGTGGATTTGATTTAATATGAAACTTAGTTTAGGATTTGAGTTGATCTACATATATGGTTGTATGTTAACTGTTTGGAAATTAAGTTCACTGAATATGAAAACCTGAGTTTCTATCTTGATAAATATGCAAACTGAGAACTGAGTTTTGTTTGTCAAAATGAAACCTAAAAATTGGTATTTGAATGTAGGTTAACCGATTGAATGTTAACTTTGAGACTGGGTTGAGTATTCATTGAATGTTAGCTGTCATTTAAAACTGGGAATGCCTCTACACATCTTTTACCTACTGTCCTATGTAACACACACTTGTTTCACTCACACACATACACCATATCACTCTTTTCACTGTCACACCCTTAAAACACACACATTTGACTGAGATACACACACACACTCATATAGTCCCCTCCCCCTTTCATTTTTCCCTTTCCTATATGTATGTATACATGTGGTCTATGTATGTAATATATCTATGGATGTAATATATCCATATTTGTAATGTATATATGTAAATATATTGTAATGTATATATGTTTGCATTGTAGTGTATGTATGCATATATGTTATGTATATATAATACAAGGTATGTAAGATATGTATGCTTGGATACATGTATGTATATAGTAATATAATGCATTGGTAAATATGCATGTAGGCATGTAAGGATATGAACTTGTAGTGTGATGCAAGGTATTGTATGTAGGCATGAATGCATATACGAATGCATGTATATAATATAATGTATGTAATGTGTAGATGTAATGTAAGAATACATGTAATGTAGGTATGTATACATGTATGTATACATGTACTTATGTATAGTGTATAGACTTGTGTGGTTCATTTTGGCTTGGTAATGTGTTTGAGTGCTAGCCTAGGCTTGGTTAGGCTTAGTGAGACTTGTTGGACTAGGCTTGGACCTAGTATGGCTTAGTTGACCTAAATTGACTAGTGTAGTTGACTAGAGTTGACCAAGAGTTGACTTTAGTCTAGAATGACCTAGAATTCATATAGAATGCATTACAATCTTCAGTATTACCATTCTGGACATGTTGTGATCTGTATTGCTCTAAATAGGACTCATCTACTATGTCTGGACATCTATACTTACCAGATACTCAGGATATCAGGCGAGTACATTCTCTGATCATTTTATACTTGTTATGATTTATATTCTTGCTCTAGATTACTTTACTTGATGCTGTCACGTTGTTAACACGGATTGGTACTATATGGATCCTTATATTGAGATGTTATCCCCCTCGGGAGCATCGAGTACATCATATCATGTGCGTTTCACTTTCATCATGTACTCCTGTGCTTTCACTATTTATATATACTCTTGTGATTCATGTACTCTCATGTTTACAGAGCCCTCATGTATACCTTCATGTGCACCCATTTATGGGCTCTCATATGAAATATTGTGCAATAACATAACTTATCTGGATCCTTGTGTATTAATTGGGGTACGGGAGAGTAGAAGCAGTCATGTGAACAATTCCAAAGTTGTATAATTATTGTGCAAACTCTTTAGTGTAATCATGTGCAAATTCAAGTCGTTCACATATCTATCTTGTACTCTACATCACTAGTCACTGATAGTTCTCTACTTATAGTAGCTATTTACATTACAGTTCTTTCTCTTTTACTACATGTACTTTCTTTTAGTGTTTCATGTATTTTACTCTATTGTATGCTTTATATTCCTGTCTTGATATGAACTGTTGAGATTTTGTGCTCGTTCCTGTCCTGATTGGACCTGCTGAAAATGTTACAGAGGATGACGAGGACCTTTGCCCTACCTATTACGGAGCTGCCATAAATGACACCTGCGATGTTTGCAAAAAACAAAATTTGTTTATTCGAAACTTGTAAAAGAGTACAAAGTACAATGAATTATGGAGAAGTACAACTTTAGGAATCTGATCAGAAGACGATCACTTTATCCCTTGGACTATGTGAACTTGAAGACTATAGCCTCTAGAGAATGCAGCAGCAATTTTGCAAGAGTTCTTGATATCTCTGTCTGTGTATCTGATCTCTGTGCCTCTGTAACTGATGATTTCATAATAATTGGAAACTCTATTTATAGAGTTCAGGAAATAACTATTTTAGCAGTTATTCTGATGTGCACGAGGCTGGGTTACGCCACATTGGGTTGCGCCAACCTCCTGTTGTGCCAACTTTTATTCAGTTGTCAATCGTGTACTAACTGTATTTAGACGCGTGGCATCATGTAATTGAGATGCGCGTGGTCGTATACAGGATAGTAGACACGTCTTGAGAGATTAGTGGCATGTGCGCCTCTTCATCCTGCTTTAGAATGTCAGTTGTCTCAACTCCATCAGATTGTGAGAGCTTCGGTCAACTGCGCCTAACTGAGCCGTGCCTAGACACATGGCAGCTTTTGAGCAGAAGCCATTCAGATTGCGCCTAGGCGCAACTAAAATTTTTGTCTAGATTGCGCCTAGGCACAACTTACGAAGTGTACAGGACAGCTGTCTACCAACTCTCCTTGAGCGACACATTTCACGGGATTCGAAGAGATTTTCTTCGTTCACTGTTGTGTCAGTCGTCAGTGTTGTCAGATAATGATGACCATTTAGTGTCAGATGCCACGTAGATTTTGGCGTAACAAGACTGGGCACAGTATGATATTAGGCGCAACCTGATCAGTGGCGCAGCTTGTTCTCTAGGCTTCATATTAGTGGCGCAACCTGATCTTTGGGGCGCAACTTGATCACTGATTAGTATGTTCGGAACGTAACTTAATTTTTAGGCCCTACAAGACCCCCTTCAAAGTTTTTAAAACTTAAAAATGTATCAAAGTTTTGAAATACTTTGAATTTAGAAAAGTTTTGACTAAGTCAAGTTGCGCCGGACAATGCTCGGTCGTCACGATTAAATACCTTTCTCAAAAATACTCTGTCCTCTCTTCGCCTTTTGGAGTTTCATTGATTATTTTCAGTTTCCCATGAGGAATACGAAGAGTCAATTTGTTGATATATATGTAGTAGTTGATCATTGTACTTTGTTCTTCACTTCTATTCTTCAATGGCCCCCAAGAAGAAAGAGATGGAGACCAATGCTGACACCATAATCAAGTCTCCTGACGCGGGACATGATGTTGCGCCTATAACTTTTTTGTTGGAGGCTAACCCAGCTTTGAGGGCAGTGAACTTTTTGAACTGTTTCGGTTTAACCCCGTCAGTCTTCAATCGCTCGAGTGGCGGATCATCCTCTGAGGAGCACAGTAATTCGGAGGGATTTCTTAACCTGATACGTCGCTCGGGAATCTGTACCATACAAGAATTGGACGCCGCCCTTCGTCAGACTGATGAAGGCAAGGGCAAGAAATAATGTTCTAGGCAGAACAACTTTTTATTTTTATGTCCTTGACTGTAGGGGTCCATCCGTCTTTATGCAATGAAACCTAAAATTTCTGATTTTGTGTGGCTGTGATTTCGAATGGTGCTTATGGACATATTCTTTTAGCTAATTTTTCGTTTTACTGTTTCTTCTGAAGAACACATGGCCGTCGTGACACGGTTTTAGATGCCCATTTTTAGTCATTTCTCAAAATAGGATCCTAGAACGACGCACCTACTTCATCTTTAACCTCTTTAAAAAGGACATCCAGAAATAAAAGAATCATTCATACTCTCTCAAAACAAATGTCTTCCCATAAGGTTTCACTTGTGCCACTTCATCCTGATGTTATTTGCCTGCATGCTGTGTCTTCAAAAATTGGTAAGTCTCGACGAAGAATCAATGGTATGAATATTCTTCTTTCGTACCACTTTTGGAGACAAGTATCGATCTGCATGGTGTAGACACTGTTGATATGCGCTAACTATTTTTGAGAATAGGCGCACACTGTGGTCCAATGTTTAGCTCTGATCAGAGGCACGTATTGCTGACATACACTTGTTTGATCAATGCTTAGTGCTGTATGCGCCTGTTTGTAGGCGCAGTGCTGATGTGCGCCTGTTTGTATGCGCAATGCTGATGTGTGCTTGTTCATAGGCGCAATGCTGATGCATACTACTGATAGATTATGCTAACTTCTCCTGTTTCATTGATATTTGCAGGGACTTGGTTAGCGAGCTTCTTCAGAACTGGCATTGGTGATTTGGATGTTGTAGAGAGCATTCTTCTGACACTCACATCAGACAGCTCATGTGGTTCTGACACTCAAATCAGATAGCTCAGGACTCTTCATGTTAAGAAGGGTCTTCCTCAGATGGTAGGAAGAGCATATACACATGAGAGTTGGATGGTGAAGAAGCAGAACTAGGAATTGTATCACAAGGGTGATCTCGTTCCTAGTTCCCCTGGCGGGCTGTCTTCTCTCTACCAGTTGTATTGACAGCAGCTCATCTTTGGGCTGCTGCACTCTGGGGTTCTCCTCTCGTCTTTCTGAGAGAGAAGACCAGAGTTAATTCCATTGTTTGGCTCGTTGCTTCAGGTCAAGACGACAAGAAATTGCCACCAACAAATAAGAAGATCTAAAGATGTAATAGACCTTCATTATCGATGGGAAGATCCAAAGATGTAATAGACCTTCATTAGAATGAAAATCCAAGATGTAATAGATTTTCATCAAGATGTTAAAGAAGGAATAAAGAAATAATTGTCTCATTATTCTTTTTTTTTATAATTTGATTTTGCTATGCTGTCATAGATAACAGAATCCAGAGAGGATTATGAATGTGGCAAGTTGTTTTGACGTGAATATTTGGAATTCAAGTTCGTAAGAAACATGACCTCTCACTATGATGAATGAATGGGTGATCATTCACTTCAATTTTCGAGGAAGAAATATTGAATGAATGAATGGTCGTTTAAACTTTCGAAGAAGAAAGCGAATGAATGAAGCACGTCGGTTTCGAAGAAGGGAAGATGAAGAGTCGGTTATGAATGAACCGTTAGAAATGAACGAACAATTATGCCTCTTTCCAAAAGTCGCATCAGTTCTCAAGGCTGATTACTTAGTTGTTCTGCCTATAAATAGAACAAAACTTTTATAAATATTGTTAATCTCTTTTCTTCCTGTGCAAGAAAAAATATCTTCCAAAGATTTGATTGCTCCGAAGACTGAGAAAGAAACTAAGACTTCCCTTGCTGAGCCTCCAGTGCCTTCTCAAGAAGAAAGGGCAGAAGGCTCAATTGTTCCTCCTGCACCAGGACATGATTTGATCTCCAAGTTAGTGGATCCTGGAAAAACTGCCGAAGAAGAGGCATTGAGGATGGCTGTTTGTGAGTTCCTGGTGCGTTCAAACAACGAGATGTTTGAACGGTTGGCGAACTTTGTATTTAGTCATGAAGGATCAAGGCCTCCTCCCCGCCCGTAATATTATGTAATTCCATTATGCTTTTGAATAAAAAATAAATTTTTATTTACATCATGTCTCTGAAAATAAAGTACATTTTGTCTTTATACATAATATTTTTTTAGAAATTTGACATTGATGGGCATCATAGAAACTCTGCCATCCATATCTGTTAATTGATAGGCTCCATTGGAGAAGACTTTATTTACCACATACGGTCCTTCCCATTTTGCCTCGAACTTACCTTTACTCATATGTATCATAGTCATAGGGCGTCTGACTGTAAGAACCAACTCGCCTTCTTGAAATGTTCGCACTTTGACTTTGCGATTGAAAGCTTTCAAAATCTGGGCCTGATAAAGTTCGATATGCTGTTGAGCTAATAACCTTTTCTCGTCGAGCACCTCCAATTCCTAAAGCCGAAGACGATCATTATTGTCTGTAGTAAGCTCATTAGCAATGGCGATTCTCAATGATGGAATTTGAATTTCCAAAGGCAAAACAACTTCATACCCATATACTAGAGAAAAAGGTGTGCAACCTGTGGGATTACGGACAGTAGTACGATATGTCCATAGACATTCTCCGAGTTTACCACTCCAATTACATTTGTTAATAGAGACAAACTTTTTAAGGAGTTTGATAATGGTCTTGTTGAATGCTTCAGCCAACCCGTTAGCCGCAGAATTATAGGCTGTAGAGGCGACATTATTGATTTTGTTGTCATCACAGAACCTATTAAACTTCTGGCTGATAAATTGTGGCCCATTATCATGGATGATTCAGCGAGGGACACCAAATCTGTATATCACATGATGTTTGATAAAATTGATAACGCTACTAGTTTTAACTTCCGCCAAAGGTATAGCTTCGGCCCACTTAGAGAAATAATCGTTATAGCTAAGATGAACCAATGTCCTTTAGATGAAGGAGGATTGATGGGACCAATTATATCCATGTCCCAAGCTTCAAAAGTCCATGAGGCTGCAGTTGGATGAAGAAATTCCGACGGTTGGTGAATAAACTCTGCATAAATTTGACATGCACGGTATTTCTTTGCATAATCAATAGCATCTGATACCATAGAGGGCCAGTAGTAGCCCATATGTCGGATACGATCCTGTAGTTTAGGACCAGGTTGATGTGCTCCACAAACACCATCATGAGCCTCACGTAATATCTGTTTTGCTTCATCACCAGCGAGTGTCACGACCAGCGCCCGGAAGTTCGGACGCAAGTGCGTAGAAGCACGCCCAGCCTACGCCGCAGAGTCGGCGGTAGTAAGCTGTCAAATCTATAGTATAACTAATCCCATCCAGAAATGACATCACATGATAAAAGAATCTAACTCAATCACAAATACTAATAGCAAGATATGAAAAGGAAAGGAAATAATCCGCAGAGTACATCTCAAAAGGTTAGGTACAGTCATCCTCAAATTATTACAACTCAGCAAATGTTCTGGAAAGAAAAGTCTAAATGACATAAATAAAGTCTAAACTAAGCTATGCATCCTCCAGTGGCTCATTGGTAATGTCATCTCCTGCATCCTCAGCTAGACCATGATCCGCCTCAGGAGCGTCATAATAAGTGGTGCACCAGTTTTCTAAGTCCTCTCCTAAAAATATGGTTATCCCAGTCAGGATTGGAGCAAGTACAACACAGGAACTACTACCCATAACATGTTAATTATTATAAGACAGGAAATAGAAGAGATTTCACTGGTGTGAGTTTGCAGCATGGTGAGAGTAGATAAAATAAGCAGAAAATCATGGTAAGAGATATTGCAATATGAAATGCAAAAGTTATAGCTACACTACGTGGGGTTGAAGTACAGTGTTCTATATGTGATCGGCTTGGGGTTCTACTTGGTCAGGCTCAATCATACGTGTAGTGTATGATTAGCTAGCAGGCACGGAATCATGGAATCACGAATTATACAGGGTTTTGATCACATATATACTAAAGTACTTCACAACTAACTAGCATACATGGATTCTAATCATGGTATAGAAAACAAGAAATAAATAAACAGGGAACATGGTGAACAGGGTAAACATGAATATGATGACATGAATCCATAAATACTAATCTCGTATGGACAACGTGACAGAATCATGACATGCACATCTAATTCGTAAAATACAATAACTAAACATGAAATAAAAGTGTTCGCTGGAAGTACTTGCCTTGGGTATCTGAAGTTGACGTGTGCGACACGATCGTGTCGACGCGGAATAAATCACAATCTATAGTCCATAATAAGTCCCAAATAAGTCGCAAAGTAATATGTCCCATAGAGTCCAGATCATATCCAAAGTCCAATATCCAATAATAGTCCAATGTCCCAATCCGATATCCGAATATCCCGATAAGTCTAATAATCCGATGAGAGATTAAACACAAGTCACAACATAGGAATATGATTAGATTGTGATTAATACTAATGATAGAAAGGACACTATCCCTAAAACTATAATCCTATAATTATTTAATATTGGTCAATTAAGGTTTTACTAATACAAACCCTTTTTGGAAAATTATATTATATCACTACTAGGAAAATACTATTTTTAAGTAATTTATTTATAAATAATATTTTGGAAATTCTATCAACTTTATAAAGACTATTTTAGATAAAAGCTTGCTAACAGAAATTAATTAATATAGTTATCCAAATTACTATTATTATTAATACACTATATATTGTATACATTAATATTTGTTCATAAATTATACACACCTATTACATAATAGTACAACCAGCATACTGCTTTTGCATACAAATGCAAGTGGCCGTTCAACCATTGAAAGACCAAGTGACAAAACATCAATACACGAATAGAAGTGATCCTTTCACAAAGTGAAAGGTCACAAATCCAATTCCAGACTTGGCTCTTCCATGAGCCAAAGGGTCAAAGTGACCTGTCACGCCCCAGAACCAGAATACTGGAGAGCGGGGGATGACTCAGCCAGCTACGTATTACGGATAGATGAATACCGTATAATACGATCAATACTGTCTAATAAGACGAGGGGGTGCATACTACATAAAGTCTCACTATGGTCACTTCACATCTATTGTCTCAATCATTCAAACAAAAAACAGAAATAGAGAACATGTGAGATAAAGTAGTAAGGCATCCCAAACGCTCAGTCAAAATGTTCTTGATATCTGGCGTTATAAAACACAGCCAGATGATGTAGTAAGTATACACAATTGTTATCAGCTGCAGCCTGACTTAGTTACAATTATGCAAAAGTAAGTACAAGACAATCCGACTAACATGTCGGTGCCAAACGGCAAGTATAAAGTAAATAACAAAAACGAGCGGGGAAGTAAGGAATCCACTCGAGTCCTCCTGCGATCATCCCTCTAGTATTGACCATCTTGGAGGTAGAAGTAAGTTGGATCCTCGGGAACCGGCTCTAAATCTGGCCATGCAAAACCAGAGAGGTTAGAACTCTAATGGCAAGTACCGCAAGGAAGCACGATATGAGGAATAAAACCAGCAATAGGAAACATAACAAATAGATCTCTGCTGACTACTGGGATTCACATCATATCACGACATTTCGAACCAACTTCCCAACCAAACAAGGACAAAAGTTGGTCCGTCATGTCCTGACATTCAGATCATCTCAGTTAGTCATCAGAGTAGGTATAGTACACAAACAAATCAATTTAAACGGCCATGCAATTACTACGGCTTGCTACTGTGAGTTCCAAGTTATCCTAGAATTATGCAATAGGGATTCCTCAGTTCTTACTATGCGCAAGAAAGGCAAGTAATCAATCAATTACGCCAATCATGTATTTAGACGAGTCCCAGCGGGACGCCCGTCGTTAGTATACCATGTACGTTTTAAATAATATAAGCAGATACCGCTTCCTGCCCGTGTTGCAGATTTGCAGTATCTGTGGAAACCAGCCGGCCTGTCGGGCACTTAATAGTCCCAAGAGGGTTGCCATGTGAGAACTCGGGAATCCATCCTCTCCATGCAATTATTATTTTATTTAACTTAATAGCCTTTATGTTAAGCGAAATCCCATGCCGTGGATCATGGTCATTCAGAATGAGTACTTGTGTACGGGGTACGATATGCACAACTCTACAACGATACCCGTGCGGTTAGGTTGTAGGTCTTACATAGCGTAATGCAACAATCAAAACTAACCATGGATTAATAATGCCTTGACCATAAAGTACACATGCTGCTTTTGTAAAATAAATAAATAAATTAAAACCTGCATATGTCTGTATGCCAATATTCAGGATCAGCCAGTCGATTTCAATAGTTCATGATATGAACATGTCTCATTCATTTAATTCAATAAGACGACTAGCCAGTCTCTTAGTTCCAACTAGGAACGCATGATCAATTTACTAAATCAAGATAACAATCCCTGTTTATTAATGTCAAGACAATAATTATTGTTAATAAATGCCAAGTCAACCAATCAATGGTAATAAATGTCAATCAATGCCAAAATAACAATTTATGTTTAATTAATGCCAACTCGGGACAAAATCAACCAAAAGGGCATTATGGGCAGCCATAGGCAGATGCCTGTTTATGCGGCTAGGCAAGTCGGGCTCCATCTATGCCGTCTGGGAATAATAATTCATATGAGGCTCAAAGAACAAGCCTATGCGGCTGGATGCAATTTAGCTTTATGCGGCTAAAATACAATGGAAGTTCATACGGCTGCGGATGACTGGCCTCATGCGGCTCGGGTTTCGAGTTTATGCGGCTGCAAGCAACGCGCGCCCATGCGGCTGAAAAATATCTCATGCGACTGCGGATGACTTGCGCCCCTGCGACCAGAGAAAATTTTATACGGCGGAATAGGTACAAGCCTATATGCGGCTGAGAAGTCATACAGCGTCATGTGGCTGAGAATGATCAGCGCCATACGGCTGTGGGATTGAATACATATACGGCTAGCTAAAACTCATGCGGCAGATAAGTCTCATGCGGCTGACTAAGCCCATGCGGCTGACTAAGCCCATGCGGCCAAGGGAGACTTGCCGCATGAAAACTCATGCGGTCAAGCACTGTTCTTCTTTTCCTCTTTTCCGAGAAAAAGAACCATGGGAAGTCATTGATTCTAAGCTCCATAAATCCTTCATTTCAAGCCCAAATCCGGACTTCCATAGATCAAAATTGGGTAAAACGAAATTCTCTACAACATGAAACCATCAAAACTTGAAGATAACAAAGTTTACTAGATCAAAACCTAAAAAATTCGAAAATGCATTAAACTTAGATCTACAAGAAATGAACCATGGAAATTAAAAATGCTAAGTACTAAAGAGGCTTAAGATCAAGTAAAGAAGATGATGGAACAATAATAATGGAGATCCATCAAGAAGCAAGTTTGGCACTTGCCTTGGCGGCTAAAGAGTTTATGAGGAAGAAGAAATGTAAGAAGAGTAATGGTGAAGTAATGAAGAGAGAGAAAGGGGATGGCTTTAAATGAAGGGGTGGTGGTAGGTGGGGGTTTGTGTTCGGTTCATGATAAAACAGCATACATAATCCAATTCAAGCCGAACCCAAAGCATAGCTAAAGCAGAGTATAAAAGCAGGAAATAAAATACAGAAATAAAATTGCAGGAATTTATTTAACATGAAATTAAAAAGGGGTTTAATTACAGAATAATATATGATAAATATTAAATAAATATATTAAAGCAGTACATGTATTAAAAAAATACGTATTCTGGGAATGGGAAGTGACATCTCTACCCTCCTTAGAAAAATTCCGTCCTCGGAATTTCAATTCCAAGCAGGATAGAAATATCAAAACTAAGCTAATCTAGGTACAAGAAACTTGAGCAAGCAATCATTCTTCAATATTAACTAGCGGATAACAGATCTATATTAACAATCTACGATATCAAGTAGTTCTACGCATAGGGTGACAAGCATGTGGGGTTAAGACAATCAAGGTACACGGAAAGAAATATACCTTGTGAGTCAAACAGATGTGGATACCGTAATCGGATATCATCCTCACGTTCCCACGTTGACTCTCCTAATGAGTGATGACCCCAAGCAACCCGGACAAGACTAATTGTTCGGTTCTTGAGTATCTTCTCTCTTCGGTCCAAAATAGACACAGGCTGTTCCTCATAAGACAGGTTGGTACCAACAACCAGCTCAGAATGATCAAGGATATGGCTTGGGTCCGATACATACCTTCGCAGCTGAGATACATGAAATACGTCATGCACCTCTCGTAACGAAGGTGGAAGGGACAAACGATAAGCAACATCGCCTACCCTATCAAGGATAACGAATGGTCCTACGTATCGCGGACTCAACTTTCCGCGAACGCCAAATCTAATGACCCCACGGGTAGGTGAGATCCGTAAGAACACGTGGTCCCCAACAGAAAACTCTAGCGGCCTACGATGCTGGTCCGCCCAATGACGATGTCGATCTTGCGCAACTCGAAGTTGCTCTCTAATTTCCTTAACCAATTCAACTATCTGAACAATCATTTTCGGGCCTAACATCTTCCTCTCCCTGATACCATCCCATGCTAGTGGCGACCTACACTTCTTACCATATAGTGCTTCAAATGGTGCCATCTGGATACTGGCTTGATAACTGTTGTTATATGAAAACTCAACTAAGTGCAGGTGGCTTTCCCAATGCCCTCCAAAATCTAGGGTGCAAGCTCGCAACATATCTTCCAAAGTCTGAATTGTCCTTTCTGATTGTTCGTCCGTCTGTGGATGGTAAGCCATGCTAAATCTTAACTTGGTGCCCAGACTATGATGTAAGCTCTTCCAGAAATATGATGTGAAACGGGTATCTCTGTCTGACACAATACTGATAGGGACTCCATGCTGCCTGACTATCTGTTGTATATACAACTCCGTCAACTTTTCTGTAGATTGCCCTACTCTGAAAGGAAGAAGGTGTGCTACCTTTGTAAGCCGGTCCACTATCACCCAAATAGCATCTTTACCACTTGGCGATCTCGGTAAACCGGTCACAAAGTCCATTGTGATGTGCTTCCACTTCCATTCCGGGATAGGAAGTGGTTGCAATAATCTACCTGGCCTCTGCTGCTCTGTCTTCACTTGCTGACATATCAAGCAACGGAAAACAAATCTAGCTATCTTCCTCTTTATTCCATTCCACCAGAAGTGTTGCTTGATATCGTGGTACATCTTGGTTCCTCCAGAATGTATAGAATACTGGGAGCTGTGAGCTTCTGCCATAATTTCCTGTCTGATATCTCTACTAGGTACACATAGACGTGACCCAAACCTAAGTGTACCATCTTCATGAATTCTTATCTCCTTCCTGAGTCCTGACTCACATTCTGTCCTAAGCTTCTGAATCCTTGGGTCCTGTGCCTGAGCTGCCTTAATCCTGTCTACCAAGTCGGATTGAACTTGTAGACTTGTTAGAACTCCTACATCACTAGGAAGTATAACTTCGATGCCCATCTCCTGAAGGTCTTCTAAAATGTGCTTCTGCATTGTCAACATAAATACGCTGCCTCTTCTGCTGATAGCGTCTGTTACTACATTAGCCTTGCCTGGATGATACTGAAGCTCAACGTCGTAATCCTTGATCAGTTCTAACCATCTTCTCTGCCTCATATTCAGCTTCTTCTGAGTAAAGATGTACTTCAGACTTTTGTGGTCTGTGTACATGTCCACTCGATCACCATATAAGTAATGCCTCCATAGCTTCAAAGCAAACACTACAGCTGCCAACTCCAAATCATGAGTTGGGTAATTCTTCTCGTGGTCTCGAAGTTGCCTAGATGCATATGCTATCACCTTCCCGTATTGTATAAGGACACATCCAAGTCCTCTTCTTGACGCATTACAATAAACGGTAAAACCTCCGGGTCCAACTGGCAATGTAAGAATAGGCGCTGATATCAACTTCTGCTTCAGATTCTCAAATGATGCCTGACATTCTGTCGACCAAACGAATGGCACATCCTTCCGTGTCAAGCGGGTCATGGGTGCTGAAAGTCTTACAAAATCTGATACAAACCTTCTGTAATATCCTGCCAATCCAAAGAAACTCCGTACATCAGCTACGGTCTTGGGTACTGGCCAACTCTCTACTTCTTCTACCTTTTTGGGATCCACTTCTACTCCAGCTCCTAATATGATATGACCCAAAAATGAAATATGATCCGTCCAGAACTCACACTTGCTGAGCTTGGCATACAACTGGTTCTCTCTCAGAACCTGCAACACCTTCCTGAGGTGGTCTTTATGCTCCTTTTCACTGGCAGAGTATACGAGAATGTCGTCAAGAAACACAACGACAAACTGAACTAAGTATGGCATGAAGATGCGGTTCATCAAATCCATAAATATTGCTGGAGCATTGGTCATACCAAACGGCATTACTAAAAATTCATAATGCCCATACTTCGACCTGAATGCTGTCTTAGGAATATCCTCCTTCCGAACCCTCACTTGATGATACCCTGAACGAAGATCTATCTTGGAGAAAACTCTAGCTCTGCTCAACTGATCAAACAAGTCGTCGATCCTGGGTAGTGGGTACTTGTTCTTTACTGTTGCCGCGTTAAGCTTCCTGTAATCGATGCACAATCTGGATGACCCATCCTTCTTCCCCACAAGTACCACTGGTGCTGCCTATGGCGATATGCTAGCTTGGATGAACTTCTTCTCCTTCAGTTCCTCTATGTGCTGATATACCTTGGCCTGCTCTGAATCCGCCATTCTGTAAACTCAATCTGATATCGGTTTAGTTCCAGGTGCCAACTCTATACTGAACTGAATATCTCTAACCGGTGGTAGACTGGGAAGTTCTTCGGGAAATACGTCCAGAAACTCTTCAACTATCTTCGGAACCTGAACTTCTTCCATTGCTGTTACTACTCCCTGCTCTTACTGAGTTGCCTCTGATCTGACTAAGGTGAATCTCTTCATGCCTGGAATATCAAAAGATACACTCCCACTATGATAATCTATTGTCGCATGACTGTCTTTCAGCCAGTCCATGCCTAAGGTAACGTCGAAATTTCCAACAGAAAATTCTATCAAGGTGGCGGGTAAAGAATGCTCGCAAACTACAATGCTATACGCTAGAATAACTCTACTAATTTCTACGAGTCCATTGCCAGTGAGTATATTCAACCTCCCTGGCAATGCCTCGAACTCCATTCCTAGCCGTGTCGTAAATTGTGCAGATATAAATGAGTGTGATGCTCCCGAATCAAACAATGCTACTGCGGGATATGAGACGACGAGAATGTTACCTGCCACATCATCTCCCGACGCTAATGCCTCCTCCAAGGACAGTGTGAATGCCTGCCCTCGACCTCCTTGCTGGTTCCCATACTGTGGCCTAGCCTGGTGCTGCTGCTGTCCTCTGCCTTGATGATGCTGGGGTGGTCTATGCTGGTGTTGCTGCATCGGCGGTCCCTGCTGCCAAAACATCTGAGCCTGTGGCATCAACGGATGCTGGGCCAATGGTCTCACTGCCACTGCTGGTCTTCGATACTGTCCTGTCCCTGGTGTTGGTAGAGCAGGAAATTGTTGTATGGGTCCTCCTGACCTCGAATTCATGGGACAGGTGGTAACCCAATGATCTGGATTTTCATATATCAAACACAGTCCGTTCAATGTCCGACACACATCTCTAGTGTGCCCTATCTTCCCACAATAAGTGTAGCCCGCTGGGGGTTGCTGATTCTTCCTCTATTGCTGCTGCTGCTGCCTGGATGGTAGTACTGGCCCTCGTATTGCCACATCGTGAATGCGAATGCCATGGAATGGTGCTGTTATTCGGGGCGCTGCTCCCCCTCCTCCTTCAATCTGACTGTGGGATCTCTTCTGACCCCCAGTCCTTGTCGTGATCCTCTGAATGGTGATCTCATGCCTTCGGGTTGCCGTCAATACCTCATCAAAAGTCTGGTAATCGTGCCCCTCTATCAATTGCAAGAGCTCAAGATAAAACCCTTGCTGGAACCTCATCACCCTCTGGCGCTCCGTTGCTACCATCTCTGGGGCAAACCTACTCAATCTGCAGAACTCTGCTGCATAAGCATCTACCATCTTGCCGGCCTGCTTGAGGTTGATAAACTTCTGTTGTAGCTCAAACTGCACCACAACTCCATAGTACTTGGTCTTGAACCTTGCGGTAAAATCGTCCCAAGCCACAGGACGTCTGATGCCTACCTCCTCTGATTCCTACCAATCACGTGCGAGATCCTGAAGTAGCAACTTCACCTGATCCACACGTTCTTCTGCCGGCACCTTAGCTGCTGTCAGAATAGCCTCAATATCCTTAAGCCATGCATCTGCTGAGATGGCATCCTCCGTGCCCTTGAAACGGCGGGGGTTGAACTTACAAAATCTGGTTGATGCTCCTGAATCTGGCCTTGCCCCTCTTTCCAAAGCCGTCTACAATCCTTGGTTGAGTAGTACGTTTTGCTCCTGTAACTGAGCGTGCATGCGCTGCTGGGCTAACATCTGGTATTGCTGAGTGGCCATCATCCCTCTCATGATCTCCAGAAGGGCCGGTGTGTCCACTTCCACGGGGATAGGTGGAACTGTTGGTGGTGGTGGAACCTTCGGATACTGCGATCCAGCTGCTGCTTCCACTATCACTTCTTCTTGAATAGCCTCTTGGGGTAGTACTGGCCCGTGTTACTGACCAACCTGGTCATGTTGTCCATGTTGTCCGTGTTGTTGCTGTCCAGCTCTGACAGGTGCGAACGAAGTGCCCCTAAGAAAAGGGACAAGAGGACAATCAAACGACCAGACATGAAGGATCAACGAAGTCAAGGGATACCGGAATGTCAAGCTGGAGTTGAGAATCAACGAATTATGAGATCAAGGGGAAATACGTGTGTTTGAGACATCCTATTAAAATACCCCATAAGTCTGAAATCACAGACCTGCATGGGCCACCACCAAAACCTTGTCACGCCCCAGAACCAGAATACTGGAGAGCGGGGGATGACTCAGCCAGCTACGTATTACGGGTAGATGAATATCGTATAATACGATCAATGATGTCTAATAAGACGAGGGGGTGCATACTACATAAAGTCTAACTATGGTCACTTCACATCTATTGTCTCAATCATTCAAACAAGAAACAGAAATAGAGAGCATGTGAGATAAAGCAGTAAGGTGTCCCAAACGCTCAGTCAAAATGCTCTTGATATCTGGCTTTACAAAACACAGCCAGATGATGTAGTAAGTATACACAATTATTATCAGCTGCAGCCTGACTTAGTTACAATTATGCAAAAGTAAGTACAAGACAATCCGACTAACATGTCGGTGCCAAACGGCAAGTATAAAGTAAATAACAAAAATGAACGGAGAAGTAAGGAACCCACTCGAGTCCTCCTGCGATCATCTCTCTAGTATTGACCATCTTGGAGGTAGAAGTAAGTTGGATCCTCGGGAACCGGCTCTAAATCTGGCCATGCAAAACCAGAGAGGTTAGACCTCTAATAGCAAGTACCGCAAAGAAGCACGATATGAGGAATAAAACCAGTAATAGAAAACATAACAAATAGATCTCTGCTGACTACTGGGATTCACATCATATCACGACATTTCGAACCAACTTCCCAATCAAACAAGGACAGAAGTTGTCCCGTCATGTCCTGACATTCAAATCATCTCAGTTAGTCATCAGAGTAGGTATAGTACAAAAACAAATCAATTTAAACGGCCATGCAATTACTACGGCTTGCTGTTGTGAGTTCCAAGTTATCCTAGAATTATGCAATAGGGATTCCTCAGTTCTTACTATGCGCAAGCAAGGCTAGTCTATCCAATCAATCAATTGCGCCAATCATGTATTTAGACGAGTTCCAGCGGGACGCCCGTCGTTAGTATACCATGTACGTTTTAAATAATATAAGCAGATACCGCTCCCTACCCATGTTGCAGATTTGTAGTATCTGTGGGAACCAGCCGGCCTGTCGGACACTTAATAGTCCCAAGAGGGCTGCCATGTGAGAACTCGGGAATCCATCCTCTCCATCAAATCATTATTTTATTTAACTTAATAGCCTTTATGTTAAGCGAAATCCCATGCCGTGGATCATGGTCATTCAGAATGAGTACTTGTGTACGGGGTACGATATGCACAACTCTACAACGATACCCGTGCGGTTAGGTTGTAGGTCTTACATAGCGTAATGCAACAATCAAAACTAACCACGGATTAATCATGCCTTGACCATAAAGTACACATGCTGCTTTTGTAAAATAAATAAATAAATTGAAACCTGCATGTGTCTGTATGCCAATATTCAGGATCAGCCAGTCGATTTCAATAGTTCATGATATGAACGTGTCTCATTCATTTAATTCAATAAGACGACTAGCCAGTCTCTTAGTTCCAACTAGAAACGCATGATCAATTTACTAAATCAAGATAACAATCCCTGTTTATTAATGTCAAGACAATAATTATTGTTAATAAATGCCAAGTCAACCAATTAATGGTAATAAATGTCAATCAATGTCAATCAATGCCAAAATAATAACTTATGTTTAATTAATGCCAACTCGGGACAGAATCAGCCAAAAGGGCATTATGGACAGCCATAGACAGATGCTTGTTTATGCGGCTAGGCAAGTCGGGCTCCATCTATGCGGTCTGGGAATAACAATTCATATGAGGCTCAAAGAACAAGCCTATGCGGCTGGATGCAATTTAGCTTTATGCGGCTAAAATACATTGGGAGTTCATGCGGCTGCGGATGACTGGCCTCATGCGGCTCGGGTTTCGAGCTTATGCGGCTGCAAGTAACGCGCGCCCATGCGGCTGAGAAATATCTCATGCGGCTGCGGATGACTTGCGCCCCTGCGGCCAGAGAAAATTCTATGCGGCGGAATAGGTACAAGCCTATATGTGGCTGAGAAGTCATGCAGCGCCATGCGGCTGAGAATGATCAGCGCTATGCGGCTGTGGGATTGAATGCATATACGGCAAGCTAAAACTCATGCGGCAGATAAGTCTCATACGGCTGACTAAGCCCATGCGGCTGACTAAGCCCATGCGGCCAAGGGAGACTTGCCGCATGAAAACTCATGCGGTCAAGCACTGTTCTTCTTCTCCTCTTTTTCGAGAAAAAGAACCATGGAAAGTCATTGATTCTAAGCTCCATAAATCCTTCATTCCAAGCCCAAATCCGGACTTCCATAGGTCAAAATTGGGTAAAACGAAATTCTTTACAACATGGAACCATCAAAACTTGAAGATAACAAAGTTTACTAGATCAAAACCTAACAAATCCAAAAAAGCATTAAACTTAGATCTACAAGAAATGAACCATGGAAATTGAAAATGCTAAGTACTAAAGAGGCTTAAGATCAAGTAAAGGAGATGATGGAACAATAATAATAGAGATCCATCAAGAAGCAAGTTTGGCACTTGCCTTGGCGGCTGAAGAGTTTATGAGGAAGAAGAAATGTAAGAAGAGTAATGGTGAAGTAATGAAGAGAGAGAAAGGGGATGGCTTTAAATGAAGGGGTGGTGGTAGGTGGGGGTTTGTGTTCGGTTCATGATGAAACAGCATACTTAATCCAATCCAAGCCGAACCCAAAGCATAGCTAAAGTAGAGTATAAAAGCAGAAAATAAAATACAGAAATAAAATTGTAGGAATTTAATTAACATGAAATTAAAAAGCGGTTTAATAACAGAACAATACATGATAAATATTAAATAAATATATTAAAGCAGTATATGTATTAAAAAAATACGTATTCTGGGAACGGGAAGTGACATGACCCCTGGATTCTAAACCGGCCACATAGGTTGGCCTTTCAACCATGCAAAGGTCAAGTGACCTTGCAATTACTCACAGCCACATGGTGCCCTTGAAAAAAAAAACATGGGTCAAGTGACCCTCCATTTCCCGAGAGGTCAAGTGTTGACCGGCCATATGGTGACCTTCCAATACTTGAAGGGTCAGGAGTCCAACACATGCTCTTCAGTTTTAAAGAGAGCACAGAATCAAAAATGAGAGTAAGGGAGAAAGAAAATTATTATGGACATTCCTTCATTTCGAAAAGGAAGTCAGCAGTCTCTCTTCCCTGGAAGAGAGACAGAGGGAGAGAAGAAAGAGTAGAAGGGGTTCGAGTGGTGAGAGTCGAAAGCTCACCGCGAGGAGGTCGGAGATGACGGAGATCGAGCGGACAACGATGGATTTCCACGAGGTGGCTCGCCGAAGAAGATGAAGACGAAGAGATCAGATCTCCTCGAGTCTGGCACGACGAGGTCGGATCCCGAGCATATCTGATCGATGGAGTTATGGTACAATGGTTCAGACGACGATGGTGGCTAGACGAGGTCCTGATGGTGGTGCTCGATGGTGATGTCGAACTGCGGTGGAGCCGAGGTCGGCGGATTGAATGAAGGTACTGGAGTTGTAATGGTGGTGGTAGCTTGCGAAAACGATGGAAAATGGTGGTGGTTCACCGGAACACGACCGGAGTGCTCCGGCGGCGGATGGTGGCGGACTGCTCAGAAGAGAGAGAGAGTGTGAGGAGAGAGATACTGTAGAGAGAGAATTGATGTGATGGCTGTAATAAAATAATCTGAATATTTAAAGAATAAAGTTGAGTGCTCCCCAGGGCTAGTGGCAGGATTGTAATATCTAGTAGATCTGGGAGTAATTATTAGGCAGCCACAATTAATCCTAACATATTTTGGCATCTAGCTACTAACATAGTTTAGAAATAATTAACTGCTATTTAGGCTAAACTAACAATTAAACTCTTTCTAACCCAAATAGGCCCATAGTAATAGCTAACTTGGGCTGGCAGCCCAAGCCCGAGTATTATACTCTAAATTCTAATTCTAGTACAACTGGGCTTGGAAGCCCAGCCTACAGTATTAATATTAACTATTCATAAATAATTAGAAATAATAATAATAATTACTCATAAAATATTTCTGAATTAAATAATCTAATTAAGACAACTAATCAGAATTTGGCACAGAATTATATTTCATTCTAAATAATTTTATGAAAAATTCAGAAATAATATCGATCTTCAAAATTAGATAATTTTAAATTGGGGTAGTTACAAGTCTACACACCTTAAAAGAAATTTCGTCCTCGAAATTCAAAACATTCATTCAAACATAGTTCAATCATAGCAACATACAATCACACAACAAAAAGACTAGGAAAATGCTCTCTCATCTCATCTTCGCGCTCCCAAGTCGACTCGCCTGGAGAGTGATCACTCCACGCCACTCGGACGAGAGGAATCGTCTGGTTACGTAGCACCTTCTCTTTACGGTCTAAAATCCCAACAGGCTCCTCCTGATATCTGAGGGTAGGGCCCAATCTGACCTCTGAATGGTCAATCACATGAGTTGGGTCAAAAATGTAACGCCTCAACTGTGACACATGAAATACATCATGCACTCCCTCCAAAGTAGCTGGTAGGTCAAGTCGGTAGGCGACAGCCCCGATCCTCTCAAGAATGCTGAAAGGCCCAATGAATCTGGGGCTAAGCTTTCCGCCTCGACCAAAACGGATAGTACCA
Organism: Iris pallida; assembly: GCA_029216955.1. Lineage (NCBI taxonomy): Eukaryota > Viridiplantae > Streptophyta > Magnoliopsida > Asparagales > Iridaceae > Iris > Iris pallida. Next base: position 11,180,639 of record JANAVB010001399.1, read on the forward strand.
CGTGTCGGAAAAATTCTCAAGAAAACCATATCTCCCACCTAGAAATGAAACTAAACTTAGAATATAATCCTTAATTAATTACTAGAGGAAAATTAAAATCTAAACTCATTACCGCAAACTCCAACGGTCTTCGGTGGCTTTCAGCCCAGTGTTTCTGCCTGTCATGAGCCACACGAAGTCTCTTCCTGATCTGCTTCACTTTCTCGACAGCATCAGTAATCATCTCGGGCCCCAATAAGGCTCGCTCTCCCACATCATCCCAAGACAATGGAGTGCGACACCTTCGTCCATATAAGGCTTCAAAAGGAGTCATCTCAATACTGGCTTGGTAGCTGTTGTTGTATGAAAACTCCACCAAGTGTAGATAATCCTCCCAAGAACCTCCGAAATCTAGCAACAAATTCGAAGCATGTCCTCCAAAGTATGGATGGTCCTTTTCGATTGTCCATTAGTCTGAGGATGATAAGCGGTACTGAATTTGAGCTGAGTGCCCAAACTAGCCTGTAAGCTCCTCCAGAAGTGAGAAGTAAATGTACTATCCTGGTCAGATACAATGCTCACAGGTACACCATACAATCGAACAATCTGTCTCACATACAGCTCTGCAAGCCTCTCTGTAGACAATCCCACTTTAAATGGTAAGAAGTGGGCCAATTTGGTCAGTCTATCAACAATGACCCAAATCGCATCCTTTTCTCCAGGAGTACGCGGAAGTCCGAAAACAAAATCCATAGTGATATGTTCCCACTTCCACTCAGGAATAGGAAATGGTTGAAGCAATCCACCTGGTCTCTGCCTTTCAGCCTTGACCTGCTGGCACACTAAGCATCTGGAACAGAAGTGTGCCACATCACGCTTTATTCCATACCACCAAACATGATCTCTCAAATCTTTGTACATCTTGGTAGCTCCAGGATGTATAGAATACTGAGAGCGATGAGCTTCCTACAATACTTCTTCTCGCAGATCACTACTAGGAACATAAAGTCAAGTCCCATGCCTCAAAGAACCGTCTTCCGCAATAGAGAAGTCATCGGTCAATCCAGCCTGAACATGAACTCGTAGACTCCTCAAGCTATCATCATGGTACTGAGCTTCTCTGATTATGTCCATCATCCCAGACTGAATCTGCATGCCCATCATCTGCATGTCAACTCCAAGAATCACAATCTCAATACCCAGACTCTCCCGTCTTCTAACATATGCCGATCCATCGTCAGATACATAGCTACTGGATAACGGCTAAGTTCATCCGCTACTACATTAGCTTTCCCAGGATGGTACTGTAATGAGATATCAAAGTCTTTCATTAGCTCAAGCCATCTACGCTGTCTCATATTCAATTCTTTCTGGGTGAATACATACTTCAGACTTTTGTGGTCTGTAAATATTTCCACCCGTTCACCATAGAGGTAGTGCTTCCACAACTTTAGAGCAAAGATCACTGCTGCAAGCTCTAAGTCGTGAGTGGGATAATTCTGCTCATGGGGTCGTAGTTGTCTTGAAGCATAAGCAATCACTCTCTTGTTCTGCTCCAGTACACAACCTAATCCCTTACCTGAGGCATCACTGTATATAGTAAAACCTCCAGTCCCTGATGGCAAGGCAAGAATGGGTGCTATGGTTAGTCTCTTCTTCAGTTCATCAAAGGCTGCCTGGCACTCATCTGACCAAACAAACTCCATGTCTTTTCGCGTAAGCCTAGTCATCGGCTTTGCGATACGGAAGAAATCCTGCACAAACTTCCTGTAGTACCCCGCTAATCCTAAGAAGCTCCGAATCTCAGCTACTGAGGTAGGAGTGGTCCAAGATTCGACGGCAGCAATCTTCTTCGGATCTACTGAGATACCCTCACTAGTAACTACGTGTCCGAGAAACTCTACTTTGTCCAGAAAAAACTCGCATTTGGAGAGTTTTCCATAAAGCTGCTCCTTGCGGAGAGTCTCTAACATGATCCTCAAGTGCTCTTCATGCTCTTCAGGGGTCTTTGAGTATATCAGGATGTCGTCAATAAACACCACAACGAACTGGTCAAGGTATTGATGGAATACCTTATTCATCAAGTTCATAAAAATAGCAGGTGTGCATTGGTCAACCCGAATGGCATCACCAAAAACTTATATTGGCCATACTTCGTCCGGAAGGCAGTCTTCTGGATATCTTTCTTCTTCACTCTCACATGATGGTAGCCAGACCTCAAGTCTATCTTTGAAAATACCCTGGCGCCGCTCAGCTGATCGAATAAGTCGTCGATCCTCGGCAGTAGATATTTATTCTTGATAGTGAGGTTATTCAAAACCCTATAGTCAATGCACATCCGTACTGACCCATCCTTCTTCGGCACAAATAATACCGGAGCTCCCCAAGGTGATGAACTAGATATAATGAATTATTTCTCAAGCAATTCAACTATCTGCTTCTTCAGCTTCACGGACTCATGATTGTTGACTCTGTAGACATTTTTAGCTTTCGGTTCAGCTCCCGAAACTAAGTCTATAGAGAATTCAACATCTCTAACAGGCGACAATCTCGGCAGTTCTTCTGGCAGAACATCTAGGAATTCCGTAATGAGTGGGTGAGGCAACCCCTTATCATCAACCATAGCTCCGCACAAAATATCATGTTGCTGCTCCACTGCTCCTCTAGAAAATTCAAATGTAGGCTTCCCCGGAGACTGAATACAATACATCCTCGACGACAATCAATGGAAGCATAATTACTACTCAACCAATCCATCCCAAGTATAATATCGAAACTCAGAAGTGGCATTACGAGTAAATCAGCATGCAAGTCCCTTCCACCCAGGATTATGCGACGCTGGACGCAGAGATCTTTCACTAAAAGAATACCTCCGTCAGTCATGATCTTGCAATTTCTATATAAGGGTGAAGCTACAATACTGTGTCTAAACACAAAGGCTGAAGATATAAAACTATGTGTAGCTCCTGAATCAAATACAGCAATAGCTGGATATGAATCTAAAAGAATAAAACCTGCAATCACATCTCCAGGTGCCTCAGCCTCCTCAACAGTAGTCATAGCGAAGGCCTTGCCCTTCTGAGGTGCTCCCTTCAGTTGATGCTGGGCAAAGCGCTGCTGCTGAGTGGGAAGAGGTCCTCTCTGCTGCTGGGCTGCAGGTGGCGTAGCCGGCTGGGTAGAAGCCGTCCCCTAAATAGGACGAGCTAGTGGACAATCTCTCAGCTGATGTCCGCTAGAATCGCAGTACAAACACATCCCCAGCCTCTTTCTATAATGCTTCCAGATATGTCCCGGCTTCTTGCAATAGCCACATAGTAGTCCTGTATGGTTCTGCTTCGGCGGCTGCTGCTGCATAGGGGCTCTGGTCGTCTGCTGCTGCTGAAAAGTCTTCTGCTGATACTGTGGACGCTTTGTCGATCCAGAATTATAATTCTCCCCAAATGTATCTCAGCCCCTCTTGGTCCTAAGATCAAGATCCTCCTCAATCCTCCGCGCCTCTGCTAAAATTCTAGCATAAGTTGTCTTGCTCGAGGAGATGTGAACTCGAATCTCCTTGGACAAGCCTTGACGGAATCTGCGGGCCTTGACCTTCGGGTCCTGGACTACAAAATCTGCAAATCGGCCTAGCCTGCCGAATTCTGCAGCATACTCATCCACTGAAAGTCGGCCCTGAACCAAACTCAGAAACTGCGCCTTTAGAGCTCCTTCTGCAATCTCTGGATAGAACTTCCTTTTAAAGAGGCTCTTGAACTTGTCCCAAGGAAGATCTGGAACTATCCGAGGCTCGCTCCGGAACCAAGTACGGGCAATATCCTAAAGCTGAAGACCAATTGCCTCAATCTGCAGATCCTTGGGGATCCTAGCAAGCCTTATAATACACTCGATGTCATCAAGCCACTCATCTGCGTATAAGATTCCCTCAGTGCCCTTGAAGGTCTACGAAATCATCTTCTTAAAATCCATAATATTCCCCTCTTTCAGGGTAGAGGACTGCTGCTGCTGAGTCTGCTGAGGTGTAGGAGCAGCTCTCTCAATAGCAGCAAGGGCCAGCTCATGTGCCTTCTCAACACTGTCACGCATGGCGGCATTCTGCTCCCTCTGTCCTCAGCCTGAATCTGCTGGGACTCAGCCTGAATGTGCTGGGACTCCATCATATCACGGAGGAAGCCGAAAAGTTGTGAACTATCAGCAGGCACACTCTCAGAGGATAAAGATACTCATGTCCTTCACTGAGATGGAGGAGGAAGACTCTCCGATGCAACTGAGGCTACCTCCTGAACTGCAGCCAAATCAGGAGCTGGAAGGTGAGTCTCAGCCGTTCTCTTCTTGGAAGATCGAGAGGACGACCATCCTGATCGCTCAGAAGCTGCGGCAGCAGCTGCTACTAAGCCTTTAGATCGGGTCTTCGGAGGCATTCTGAAAAATAGGATATGATAGAGTTAAGAGATATCCTAAATTCAACAAAGACAAGATTATTCAAGAAGGACAGCAATTCAAGATAGAAATTAGTCAGAATTGCTCGAAATAATCGAATTAGATCAAAATGGAATTCATATTTTGTGATTGAGCTTTTCCTATGTGTTCATTTTCCTATCAATTTGTTACAGGCTCATAGCGATACTCTAATCCTAAGTACCACTATGATATCGCACTATTTGCGAAGACGGACCTGCATGGGCCACCATAAAAATGTGTCACGACCCGCGTCTGAAAGTTTGGACGCAAGTGCGTAGAAGCATGCCCAGCCTACGCCGCAGAGTCGGCGGTAGTAAGCTGTCAAATCTATAGTGTAACTAATCCCATCCAGAAATAACATCATATGATAAAAGAATCTAACTCAATCACAAATACTAATAGCAAGATATGAAAAGGAAAGGAAATAATCCGCAGAGTACATCTCAAAAGGTTAGGTACAGTCATCCTCAAATTATTACAACTCAGCAAATGTTCCGGAAAAAAAGTCTAAATGACAGAAATAAAGTCTAAACTAAGCTATGCATCCTCCAGTGGCTCATCAGGAATGTCTTCTCCTGCATCCTCAGCTAGACCATGATCCGCCTCAGGAGCGTCATAATAAGTGGTGAACCAGTAAGTCCTCTCCTAAAAATGTGGTTATCCCAGTCAGGATTGGAGCAAGTACAACACGGGAACTACTACCCATAACATGTTAATTATTATAAGACAAGAAATAGAAGAGATATCACTGGTGCGAGTTTGCAACATGGTGAGAGTAGATAAAATAAGCAAGAAATCATGGTAAGAGATATTGCAATATGAAATACAAGAGTTATAGCTACACTATGTGGGGTTGAAGTACTGTGTTCTATATGTGATCGGCTTGGGGTTCTATTTGGCCAGGCTCAATCATACGTGTAGTGTATGATTAGCTAGCAGGCACGGAATCTCGGAATCACAGATTATACAGGGTTTTGATCACATATATACTAAAGTACTTCACAACTAACAAGCATACATGGATTCTAATCATGGTATAGAAAACAAGAAATAAATAAACAGGGAACATGGTGAACAGGGTAAACATGAATAAGATGACATGAATCCAGAAATACTAATCTCGTGTGGACAATGTGACAGAATCATGGCATGCACATCTAATTTGTTAAATATAATAACTAAACATGAAATGAAAGTGTTAGCTGGAAGTACTTGCCTTGGGTATCTGAAGTCGACGTGTGCGACACGATCGTGTCGACACGAAATAAAACACAATCTATAGTCCATAATAAGTCGCAAAGCAATATGTCCCATAGAGTCCAGATCATATCCAAAGTCCAATATCCAATAATAGTCTAATGTCCCAATCCGATATTCGAATATCCCGATAAGTCCAATAATCCGATGAGAGATTAAACACAAGTCACAACATAGGAATATGATTAGATTGTGATTAATACTAATGATAGAAAGGACACTATCCCTAAAACTATAATCATATAATTATTTAATATTGGTCAATCAAGGTTTTACTAATACAAACCCTTTTTGGAAAATTATAATATATCACTACTCGAAAAATACTATTTTTAAGTAATTTATTTATAAATAATATTTTGGAAATTCTATCGACTTTATAAAGACTATTTTAGATAAAAGCTTGCTAACAGAAATTAATTAATATAGTTATCCAAATTAATATTATTATTAATACACTATATATTGTACACATTAATATTTGTTCATAAATTATACACACCTGTCACATAATCGTACAACCAGCATACTACTTATGCATACAAATACAAGTGGCCTTTCACCCATTGAAAGGCCAAGTAACAAAACATCAATACACGAATAAAAGTGATCCTTTCACAAAGTGAAAGGTCACAAATCCAATTCCAGACTTGGCTCTTCCATGAGCCAAAGGGTCAAAGTGACCCCTAGATTCTAAACCGGCCACATAGGTTGGCCTTTCAACCATGCAAAGGTCAAGTGACCTTGCAATTACTCACAGCCACATGGTGGCCTTGAAAAAAAAACATGGGTCAAGTGACCCTCCATTTCCCGAGAGGTCAAGTGTTGACCGGCCATATGGTGACGTTCCAATACTTGAAGGGTTAGGAGTCCAACACATGCTCTTCAGTTTTAAAGAGAGCACAGACTCAAAAATGAGAGTAAGGGAGAAAGAAAATCAGTATGGACATTCCTTCATTTCGAAAAGGAAGTCAGCAGTCTCTCTTCCCTGGAAGAGAGACAGAGGGAGAGAAGAAAGAGTAGAAGGGGTTCGAGTGGTGAGAGTCGAAAGCTCACCGCGAGGAGGTCGGGGACGACGGAGATCGAGCGGACAACGATGGATTTCTACGAGGTGGCTCGCCGAAGAAGATGAAGACGAAGAGATCTGATCTCCTCGAGTCTGGCACGACGAGGTCGGATCCCGAGCATATCTGATCGATGGAGTTACGGTGCACTGGTTCAGACGACGATGGTGGCTAAACGAGGTCCTGATGGTGGTGCTCGGTGGTGATGTCGAACTGCAGTAGAGTCGAGGTCGGTAGATTGAATGAAGGTACTGGAGTTGTAATGGTGGTGGTGGCTAGCAGAAACGATGGAGAACGGTGGTGGTTCACCGGAACACGACCGGAGTGCTCCGACGACGGATGGTGGCGGACTGCTCAGAAGAGAGAGAGAGAGAGTGTATGAGGAGAGAGAGACTGTACAGAGAGAATTGATGTGATGGCTGTAATAAAATAATCTGAATATTTAAAGAATAAAGTTGAGTACTCCCCAAGGCTAGTGGCAGGATTGTAATATCTAGTAGATCTGGGGGTAATTAGTAGACAGCCTCAACTAATTCTAACAGATTTTGGCATCTAGCTACTAACATAGTTTAGAAATAATTAACTGCTATTTAGGCTAAACTAACAATTAAACTCTTCCTAACCCAAATAGGCCCATAATAATAGCTAACTTGGGCTGGCAGCCCAAGCCCGAGTATTACACTCTAAATTCTAATTCTAATACAACTGGGCTTGGAAGCCCAGCCTACAGTATTAATATTAACTATTTATAAATAATTAGAAATAATAATAATAATTACTATTAAAATATTTTTGAATTAAATAATCTAATTAAGACAACTAATCAGAATTTGGCACAGAATTATATTTCATTCAAAATAATTTTATAAAAAATTTAGAAATAATATCGATCTTCAAAATTAGAGAATTTTAAATTGGGGTAGTTACAGCGAGACACCTCAAGAGTAATCCATCATAAGTTCTTCGATATAGTTTCTTAGTAGTATGATTATAATAGAATCGAAGTGATCGACGACGGATACTTGTAGCTTCTTTAGGATCTTCTGGCAAAATGTCATGCACTGCAAAATCAATGAAAGGTATTCTCCAATCCTCGCTAAGGACATTGACTTCAGTTAGGTTGCTGAATTCAATGTTGTGGTTGTTTTCAACACAGAATAGTTCTCTATTAGAGATAACAACCATTTGTAGTCTTTTGACTGGAACTGCTAACACTACAGCTAGGTTAGCTAAGGCATCAGCTTCTGTATTGTATGCCCGACGTACATATTTGATAAAGAGCCCTTTAAATGAAGAAGCTATTCTGGTTGCTGCTTCATAGTATGGTACCAAATCTTGATGTCGGACTTCATATATGGCTCTAACCTGATTAACAATCAGCTTAGAGTTGTCATATACTTCGAGATATTCAATATCCAGTTGTTTAGCCAATTGGAGTCCAATGAGCAAGGCATTGTATTCTGCCACATTGTTAGAGCACGATTCGTCTAAAGAATAAGCCCTTTGAATAGTTAATCCCTCGGGTAAAACGAGAACAATTCCTACTCCCGCAACAAGAGTACCCCCAGGTCTAATTCTAGAAGCTCCATCAAAGAATAATATCCAAGTAGGAAATTCTTCTGAGATCATATTTGATTCCAAAGTTTCGTCCAAAATCTCATCATAGAGTTTAGATGTTTCAGGGACAGGATGAGCTGCTAAAAAGTCAGCAAGTGCTTGGCCTTTCACAGACTTTTGAGGAACATAAACCATATCATATTATGCTAATAATATGGCCTATGTGGCAAGCCTAGAATTAAGTGTACTTGGTTTCTTCATTAAGACTCGAAGAGGATTGACTCGGGATATGACATGAATAGTTTGGCCTATGATGTAATGTCTTGTCTTCTGAACAACAAACATTAAGGCTAAACATTCTTTCTCCACTGGGCTATAACGATGTTCAGCTCCAATCATCGTTCGTCTAAGATAGTAGATGTCTTGTTCATGACCTTTCTTGTTCTTTTGAGCTAGTAAAGCTCCCAATAAATGATCTATTGCCCGGACATACATTAAAAAAGGTATTCCAGAGATCGGTGGTACAAGAACCGGTGGGCTCATTAAATACCGCTTTATGTCATAAAATGCTCGTTGACATTCCTTCGTCCAAACGAAAGATACACCTTTCTTCATTAATTGAGTAAATGGTCTGCAACGTCCAGATAAATTTGAAATAAACTGCCTGATGTATGCAAGCCGACCTTGGAATCCTCGTAGCTCTTTTAGATTACGTGGAGGACGCATCTCTTGAATGGCTTTGATCTTCTCAGGATCAACGTGTATACCTTTAGAGGTAATGACGAAGCCAAGAAATTTACCACTAGAGACACCCAAAAAAGACTTGGTGCGGTTCATTTTGAGTTGATGCTGGCGCATTAGATTGAAGATAGTTCTTAAATCTTGAATGTGATCTTCTTTGAGACGACTTTTGACAGCAATATCGTCAATATAGCATTCGACAGTCTTTCGCAAATGATCTCGAAAGATAGTACTCATAGCCCGCTAGTAAGTTGCACCTACGTTCTTAAGACCAAACGGCATGACTGTATAATAATACACTCCCTGAGGAGTACGAAACAAAGTATGTTTTTCATCTTTAGGATTCATTCGGATTTGATTATATCCAGAAAACCCATCCATAAAAGAAATTCGTTCGAATCTACATGTATTGTCGATCATAACATCAGTAATTGGGAGAGAGAATTCGTCTTTAGGGCAAGTATCATTGAGATCCCGAAAGTTTGTTGACACAAAGTCACAGTCAACCAAATATTGACTACATTGACTAAATAATATCTGTATTAATTCAATACGACACACGACGTCTGCATAACAGTTCAAGACAGACGACAGCTCAGTCTCCGGCTCTCAGTGTGTTTTCGAGTCTGTATTTTATATTTTCATTGAGTCTAGACTTGTGTACTCTGAGTCTTGCTGAGCTCTTGACACTTAGTCTACAGCCTACCCAAAATCCCAAGCTCCACTGAACCAAATACTGCCCAAAAATCCCCTTAGAACCACTCTGTGCTCTGGAGACAGAGTTCGGACCGAACTCTGCCTCCATACAGAGTTCAGGCCGAACTCTGTCCCCTAGAAATCAGGAACCCTAATTTTAGGGTTAGCTGGTTGCTAGTTGTCCAACGGCCAAATTTTTGAATTTTTCTACCCGAATTCTGGCCGAATTCTGCCTATAAAAACACTATAAATAGGGCATAAATTCTCTCATTCCAATCCATCCAATCTTTTTTTCTCTTCTCTCTTATAAGCTCAAGTAAGCCATACCCTTCCCATCTACTAGCCACAAGCCTCCTAAGTGTCGAGTGCTCAGCATCTCTCAGTTAGGATTCTTGTGCAAGAGTCGAAGAAGTCGCTTGGACAATTCTAAGCAAATCGCCACTGCGATCATCTGTTAGAAGTTGACATGCTCTTCTGAAGAAAAGGCACGGGTTGTAAACTACTATTTCACAAATAGTGGATTTAATCCTGAGCTAGAGTTCTCAGGCCTGGACTAGTCCTCCACGAGGGAAACCAGGTTAAAATTGCTGTGTTTGCGTTTGCTCTTCTGCTCTTCATTTATTTTTTGCACTTTACTCTGATTATTTATTGTTGGTGAAAGAGTTATTTTTAATTGGCTATTTTTCTATATAAACTCTATTCACCCCCCTCTAGAGTTGCCAAACTGTTCTTCAATTGGTATCAGAGCTCTGTTCTCTTTATAAGGACTAACATCCTAAGAGCTGATCCATGGCAACCACACAATCCTTGATTTCCAATCATGGTGAAGGTCAGTCCACTCATAGGCCTCCCCTATTTGATGGAACTAACTATACATATTGGAAAACAAGGATGAGCTTCTATCTTAAGTCTCTAGACTTTGACCTGTGGACTGTCGTCACTGACGGTTACAAAAAGCCCGCCAGGATAGTTGTCGATGGTGACCTCATTGAGAAACCACATGACAAATATTCTGTCGAGGAGAAGAAACAGGCAAGTCTAGATGCTAGGGCTATTAATGCTTTATTCTGTGCTATAGACAGGAATGAGTTCAACAGGGTCTCTACATGTACCACTGCTCATGAAGTATGGAGACTTCTAGAAGTGACGCATGAAGGAACCACACAGGTCAAGGAATCTAAAATAAGCCGTCTCACTCAAGAATACGAAGCCTTCAAGATGAAGCCAAGTGAGACGATCACTCAAATGATCACAAGATTCCTCGACATCATCAATCCTCTATCTTCGCTTGGAAAGCAGTACTCAAACCACGAGAAGATTCGTAAGTTGCTCAGAGGGCTACCAAAGATTTGGAACCCTAAGGTGACAGCCATCATAGAAGGGAACGATCTCACAACAATGTCAATGGAGAACTTGATGGGTAAACTCATGACTCACGAGCTTGACCTCAAGGACTTCGAAGAGCCCGCTCCGAAGACCAGGGAGATCGCACTCAAAGCTCATCAACGAAGAGCTAATCATGATGAGACCGAAGAAGATAATTCGGATGATGAAGACCAAGCTCTCATGGTTCGCAACTTCAGGAAATTCCTTCGCTTCAATCGAAGGAAGAAGGAATCTCAAGAAGACGATGAAGAAGAGCCAACTTGCTATGGTTGCAAGAAAACTGGACATGTCCGAAAAGACTGCCCACTCCTGAAGAAGAGCAACCGCTATGAGAAGCCATACAAAAGGAACTCATCAAGGAAATATGCCAACACAGGCATTTGGCATGAAAGTGAAGCGAGTGACTCCGAGGAAGAAAAGGACTCTCCTCAAGATACAGCAAATGTGTGCCTAATGGCAACTTCCAACAAGGTATCTAACGAAACTCTAGATGACTTCTCTTTTGATGAACTTGGCGATGCTTTCATTGATTTACTCGATGATCACAAAAAGGTCATCGGTAAATACAAACATGCCAAGGATAAAATCAAAAGTCTTGAAGATGAGATACAAAGAATTTCTTTACTTCTTGATAATGTTAGAAACACGATACCCACTAATGACACTGATGAAGTATCCAAGCTTAAATTAAGCTTACATGATGCTGAAGCACGTATTGAGCAACAAACTCAAGAAATCACTACACTCAACACGTTGCTTGCTGAAGAAAAGAGTAGACACAAGATTTCCATGACTAAGATATATGGCTTAAATATTAAGGTTGATGAACTGCAAGCTGTGTCTAAAAGATTAGAAACCAAATTGGGTAAACAGGTTGTTCAACCTCAAACCCAATCACATAGGCACAACACCACTCATGCTAGTCAACCACGTCATTCTCATGCAGCACATAACCATGCATTTATATACACAAACTTTCACAAACCACGTGCACGTAAGAATAATTTTCACTCAGTACACAATCATCATGCACAAAGACACAATCAACATCACTCCACACATAGGAATCATCATGCCATGCCATATAGACAAGATCATCATGCAATGCCATATAGACAAGATCATCATATGCCATATAGACAAAATCATCATACCATGCCATATAGACAATATCAGCATGTCACACATCATAGACAATACCATCATGATATGCCTCATAGACACCATCACCGTGCCACTCATTCTGTGCATAATCATCATCACCATGCTAACTCTTCACATCATGACCATCCTCATCCTGTTGCTTATAGATATTATTCTCATGCTCCTAGTATAAATAAGAATGCTATCTGTACTTACTGTGGATTACATGGACACATCTTACCACAGTGTAAATTTAGAAGACTTGTAGATAAAAAGATATATACTTGGTTTCCAAAGACTAACTTTTCAGGACCCTCAAGAACTCGGGTACCAAAGGTTACATCTACTCTTGATGTAGGTGGACCTTCCCTTTTTAACTGAAAGTAAGTGGATTCTCGATAGTTGATGCTCGTGACATATGACGGGAGACGCAAATCTTTTTGCATCACTATCGATGAAGAGAGAAGGATATGTATCCTTCGGTAACAATCTCAAAGGGCACATAATAGGTAATGGTATCATTGGTCATCCTCCTTCTCCTGTAATAAAGGATGTCTGCCTAGTGACCGAGTTAAAGCATAACCTGCTCAGCATTAGTCATCTTGCTGATCATGGATATGATATTAACTTTGGACAAAACAGTTGCTACATCTATGATAGGTTAACAGGAGATATTGCTTTTGAAGGGAAAAGAGAGGACAACATCTATATTTTCTATCTTTCTGTAAATACTAACAATGCAGGTAGATGTCTATATGCCCACAAAGACGAACGACTACTTTGGCACCAGCGTCTTGGTCACGCCAACATGGATGCTATATCCAGGCTTTCTACCAAGAAGCTAGTGAGAGGATTGCCTGACATTACATTCAAAAAGGACACGGTATGTGCCGAATGTGAACTAAACAAGGCAACTAAATCCTCATTTCATTCCATCAACTCTGTAAGTACTACTAGACCCTTGCAACTACTTCATATGGATTTATTTGGTCCTAGTAGAATAGCTAGCCTTGGTGGCAAACTTTATGCATTTGTTATTGTTGATGATTTTTCGAGATTTACTTGGGTTTTCTTTCTCGCTAATAAGAGCGATGCTATCTCTGTTTTCAAAGTTTTTGTAAAGAAAGTTCAAAACGAAAAAGGCTACATGATTACTCGAATCCGAAGTGATCATGGAGGCGAATTCGTAAATTATGATTTTGAAATTTTTTGTAATGCAAATGGTTTTGATCATGAATTTTCTTGTCCTAGAACTCCTCAACAAAATGGTGTTGTGGAGCGGAAGAATAGAACTCTCGGCGATATGGCCAGAGTTATGTTGAATAAATTTTCACTTCCGAAATACTTTTGGGCAGAAGCTGTCAGTACAGCATGCCACATTTTGAATAGGGTGCTAATTCGTCCCATTACGAAGAAAACACCCTATGAGCTTTGGTTTGGGAGAACTCCCAATGTTTCTTATTTTAAAGTTTTTGGTTGTAGATGTTTTATCCTTAACACCAAAGGCAACTTAGGCAAATTTGATGCCAAAGCTGACGATGGTATCTTTCTTGGTTATGCCGCCAAGAGTAAGGGATATAGAGTTTTTAATAAACGCTCACTTATTGTGGAAGAGTCAACAAATGTGACTTTTGATGAAGACAACAGTGCAGTAAGTACTCTTGATGATGACGTTGAGCCATCAACTTCTACTCCAATGAATACTTCAACCGAAACTAATTCTCTGGAGGGTTTGCCTAAAAAATTCTCTTTCAAACCTTCTCATCCAGAAAATTTAGTTATAGGAGAAGTTTCACATGGAGTAACTACTAGATCATCACTAAGAGACTCCGTTGCTAGCACTGCCTTCATTTCACAAGTAGAGCCTAAAAATATTTCTGAAGCTTTTAATGATGAATTTTGGATTTCTGCTATGCAAGAAGAACTCAACCAATTCGAGAGAAGCCAAGTATGGGAACTCGTTCCTAGACCGGTTAATCACTCGATAATTGGTACTAAATAGGTTTTTAGAAACAAAGTAAATGAAGATGGTTCAGTCACACGTAACAAAGCTCGTCTAGTAGCTCAAGGATACAACCAAGAGGAAGGTATCGACTACGATGAGACGTATGCTCCTGTTGCTAGACTAGAATCCATTCGGATGCTTTGTGCTTTTGCTAATTTTTAAAACTTTAAATTATTTCAAATGGATGTGAAAAGTGCTTTCTTGAATGGTTTTATTAAGGAGGAAGTTTATGTGAAACAACCTCCTGGCTTTGAAAATCACAAATTTCCCGACCACGTGTTCAAGCTAAAGAAAGCGCTTTATGGCCTCAAACAAGCCCCCAGAGCTTGGTATGAAAGGCTAAGTAGCTTCTTACTTGAGAAAGGTTTTTCAAAAGGGAAAATTGACACTACACTGTTTATAAAATCTTTTAAAGACACTATTCTGTTGATTCAAATTTATGTTGATGATATCATTTTTTGGTTCTACTGATGAAACCCTCTGTCAAGAATTTGCCAAGTGTATGCAGACAGAATTTGAGATGAGCATGATGGGAGAGCTCAACTACTTTCTTGGTCTGCAAGTGAAACAAATGGCTAATGGAACTTTCATCTGCCAATCGAAGTATACCAAGGACATGCTGAAGAAGTTCGATCTTGACAACGTCAAACCAATCAGCACACCAATGGCTACTTCAACCAAACTCGAACCAGATGAGAGCGACAAACCCGTTGATCAACGTAAGTATCGAGGTATGATAGGCAGCTTACTCTATTTAACTGCTAGTCGTCCCGATATCATGTTCAGTGTTTGCCTATGTGCTAGATATCAAGCTAATCCTAAGGAATCACACATGACCGCGGTTAAGCGTATCTTTCGATACCTTAAGGGTACGGTTACAGTGGGCCTATGGTATCCCAAGTCAACATCATTTGAACTTATTGGTTATTCTGATGCTGACTTCGCTGGATGCAAGGTCGACCGTAAAAGTACGAGCGGCACGTGTCATTTATTAGGAAAAGCTTTAGTCTCCTGGTTTAGCAAGAAGCAGAACTCTGTCGTACTATCCACAACAGAAGCTGAATACATAGCAGCTGGGCGTTGTTGTGCACAAATTCTGTGGATGAAGCAAACCCTTGAAGACTATAAGTTATCTTTTATGCATATTCCTATATTCTGTGATAATACTAGTGCCATTAATTTGACTAAGAACCCTGTCTGCCACTCACGCACTAAACACATTGAGATCAGACACCACTTTTTGCGTGATCATCAGCAAAATGGCATGATTAACTTAAAATTTATCGACACTGATCATCAGCTAGCAGATTTCTTTACTAAGCCATTATCCGAAGAGCGCTTCAATTTCCTATGTCGTGAACTCGGAATTTTGGATGAAGCAGTTATAAGTTGAGACTTGCCTGCGTAAATATCGAGTATATTTTGATTCTTTTACGACAAATTTGGTATGGGTACAAGCCGAAAGGGTCCTTCTGACAACAAGACGTAAAAGCCTAAGCGACACGGTGCACTAGTCCTCAGGACTACCGCTAGCTGGGATCCGGTCCCTGCAGCTAACCCATGGCAAATTTGAAATATTGAATTACAATATATTTCCTTGTTTATTATATGGTTTGTTTCGACTTAATACTGTCTAATTACTACATTCTAAAGTTCATTCTGACTTTTGAGTACCTCTCTATGTACTTCATTGATTTCATCAAACTTTTATCCTCAACCATCACTTTTCTTCAACACTTAACCAATTTTTATATCTTTTCAGCCTGTTTTCTGTTCTGGACCACTAATCCAGAACTCGGGCCGAACTCTGCCCCAAACAGAGTTCGGGCTGAGTTCGGTCCAATTGTTCCAGCGTCGGGATCTGGCTCTGCCGTTGGATCATTTTAGATCCAATGGTCAATATAGCTTCCGACCAAAGAAAACCCTATCTTATATTTCGGGTTTTCTTCTCTTTCCTCCCATATTGCCTTCTTCTCCACCTCTTCAACCTTCTTCCTTCCAAACCCTAACCCTAGTTCTTGATCTAGAGAGCTCCATTTCTTCTCAAAATCAAGGAAAAGGGGTTTTTCAACATTCTCTTCCACTGTTTGGTATTATTTTCAGGTATAACTCTCTCTTTCTATCATTTTCAAGTTCTCCTATTTCTTTGCAAATGGCATCTCGCTTGTCCAAACGAGGGAGAAGGACTCGACATGAGGGAGCTTCCTCTTCGGTTCCTCCTCCTCCGATTGAACAAGTTGTTGAACAACACCCCATTCATCCGTTGTTCAATCCGCCGCATCCCGATGACCCTAATACATACGACGACCGTCTATTTGTGTCGCTAGACGCCTCAAATGAATGGTTTAGCAATTTTAGGACTCGTCCGGTGTTTGGGGGCCATCCCATCAATTTCACAATATTTTCTCAATATGAATCTTTATTTCGTGATCTTTGTTTGGATGAACTAGTTGCTTCCAACTTTGTCATTTACCGTAGCGCAATCCAAATGTTCTACTGTAATCTGACTTACGATGCAACCCACATCTATTCCCGGGTTGCTGGCATTAACATTGCCTTCAATGATTCTGAGTTGGGAGACTTTCTTGCTCTCCCGGATCTTGATGTGTGGGACAAGCTTGTGGAAGCACGTCAACTTCAATTTGTTGGCGATACTTCCCTTGAAGGATTCAAGGAGGATTTATGTACTCCTAACGTAAGTCCTCGCAAGCTAAAGGCCAAGCATCTCACCCCCTACTTTTATGAACTTCATCGCATCGTGTTCAATACTATCTTACCAAAAGCTGGTTCAACTGATGAAGTTACCTACTTTGAGATCTCTGCTTTATATCACCTTTATTTTTGTATCCCCTTCAATCTTCCTAGGACAATGATGGACTGGATGATAAATTATAGGAAGAAACCAAGAGCTTTGCTTTATCCTTTATACCTTCCTATGGTTTTTCGTGCATTCATCATTCCTATTCATGACTGTCCGTTCTTGCCTGCTCCTGCTTTCCTGTCCAAGGTACGACGTACTCAAGCAGTCGTCGCCTCTCCTGAGGCTTCTGAGCATTCTGATGATGCGGAGCCAGACGCCCCTCCACTCGGTCAGGATGCACCTCCTCCACCTGCCACTCTTGACTCCATCCAGACCATGCTCCGGGATCGTTTCGACTTAAAGGACGATCGGTGGGCTCAGATGGACTACCGTACTACCCTGCAGATGAGTGCACTCAGCAACTCGCTGCATGATATTCGGTACTCCATGTCCCATCATCCTACTTTGCCCATTCCCATGCAGCGGGATCCCGATCGTGAGGGCTATCGCATTGATGATCCGTGGGTCATGCGTTACCTGGATCCGGGTGCTGCTTTTGTGGATCCCAGACGTTCTGACACTCCTGGACCATCTCGTGCTCCATGATGGAGATTGGCTACTATCTGCTGCTGCTGCTGCTGATGATGACATTAGTTGATGCATTTTCTTTTTCAGTTATTTAGTTTATTATGGATTTCTGTACTTGGATTTATGTAGTTAAACTCTGGTTGTGTGTTTGACATTTGGTTATGACACTTTATGCTAGTACTTCTTTTGATTATTTCTATACTGTTTCTTCTCTGCTTGGTGTGGTTGTATTACTATTAATTGTCTACTACAGTTTTCTTTTATTATTCATTTATCTGCAGTCTATATTGCTAACTGCCAAAAGGGGGAGAATTATGTATATTCTGCCTGGATATATATGGCTGTATTCTGTCTGGATATATATGGCTGGATATACTTGTTTGGTATCAGATCCTATCTTTTCGTATTTCTGTGCTTGTATGTGCTTTTTGGGAGATATTATACAGGTTCCATGCACTATTTACGGGGGAGCTATTGCTTCTAGCTCAGCACCGTTTACTGATTACGGGGGAGCTATTACATTCTAGCTCGGCATCAAGTATGGGGGAGCTATGTTGCTATAATCAACTGTGTCCAGGTATGAATATTGAATATACATATATTATTTTGTCAATTATCAATATGGGGGAGATTGTTGACACAAAGTCACAGTCAACCAAATATTGACTACATTGACTAAATAATATCTGTATTAATTCAATACGACACACGACGTCTGCATAACAGTTCAAGACAGACGACAGCTCAGTCTCCGGCTCTCAGTGTATTTTCGAGTCTGTATTTTATATTTTCATTGAGTCTAGACTTGTGTACTCTGAGTCTTGCTGAGCTCTTGACACTTAGTCTACAGCCTACCCAAAATCCCAAGCTCCACTGAACCAAACACTGCCTAAAAATCCCCTTAGAACCACTCTGTGCTCTGGAGACAGAGTTCGGGCCGAACTCTGCCTCCACACAGAGTTCGGGCCGAACTCTGTCCCCTAGAAATCAGGAACCCTAATTTTAGGGTTAGTTGGTTGCTAGTTGTCCAACGGCCAAATTTTTGAATTTTTCTACCCGAATTCTGGCCGAATTCTGCCTATAAAAACACTATAAATAGGGCATGAATTCTCTCATTCCAATCCATCCAATCTTCTTTTCTCTTCTCTCTTATAAGCTCAAGTAAGCCATACCCTTCCCATCTACTAGCCACAAGCCTCCTAAGTGTCGAGTGCTCAGCATCTCTCAGTTATGATTCTTGTGCAAGAGTCGAAGAAGTCGCTTGGATAATTCCAAGCAAATCGCCACTGCGATCATCTGTTAGAAGTTGACGTGCTATTCTGAAGAAAAGGCACGGGTTGTAAACTACTATTTCACAAATAGTGGATTTAATCCTGAGCTAGAGTTCTCAGGCCTGGACTAGTCCTCTACGAGGGAAACTGTAGAAGCTTGGAATTTCACAACCAGAAAGCCCATGCGCCAGACACTACATGCGCTAGAACTCAGACGAAGAACTTCACAGTAAAGTCAAATAAGTATAGACATTTGAAGAAGGACTTTTTATTTATATATAAAAGTCTATTACATGTCTAGAAAAGGTTGTACAAAGGAGAATTTCTACAAAAGAAAGATCCTAGATCTACAGCCAGCGGCCACCAGGCGCCTCCAGATAGGCGCAGCGGCCACCATGCACCTCCAGATAGGCGCAGCAGCCACCATGCGCCTTCCGATAGGCGCAGCAGTCACCATGCGCTGTCAGTTAGGCGTAGCAAATACCATGCGCCTCCATCCAGGCGTATCCCATCATCTCTTCAGCAGCCCAGCTATGTGCATCCCTTCAGCCAAATTCTTCCAGCCAGGCTCACCTGGCCGAGCAGAGCCCAGTTATGTGCCGCTCTTCCAACCAGGCTCGCCCGATAAATGCTTCGATACACAAAGCATTTAACCCTCTGGCTGGAACCAAGGAAGAGAAGAGCACCGCAAATGCTGTGGCCAGGGGAGGCTTCGAAAGAGCCTCCAAAGCCGAAGGAAGACCGTGATCGAAACCGCGGCTAAAGAAGCAGCTTTCGACACGATCAAAGTGGGGAAACCCCACTTTGCAGGAAGAGAGAGCCTTGCACCGCCATTCCGATCTACGGCTCTTCCGGAATAACGGAGACGAGGCTCGAGCATCCCTATCTTTGGATGCAACAGGCACCTTTCGCCTGCCTCAGAAGCCCTCGACTCCGTCTTTTGGATGTAACAGTCACCTTCAAGTGCATCAAAGATAACACAGTGTCTCATCTTCACCCTCGAGAGCACTTCGTCAACAGAATGCACCCGCATGTTCAAGTTCATGTTGGAAGTACGTGAGGGAATGAGAAGCAAACCTTCTCTCCATGCCACTATTTATAGGCCGGGCAGATCAAACCCACGCGCCAAGTAGATGGCCCTCCGAATTCCGTACAATGAATTTACATTAAATGGATGAACCGGACGCCTCGAATTCCAAACGGCTATTTATAGCACTCGAAGAGCGAGACAGCTGCATCATTAAAAGACATGTCCGATGTGCCAGCCAGATAGCGCATCACACGGACGCGCCCTTCGGCATCAGGCATATCACACAGACGCGCCCTACAGTACTCGGCGCATTATAGAGGGTGCGCCCCCACACATCTCCATACCGAGTGGAACGCCAACCGACGCGCCCACTCAGCTGTCCATCGAACGTCACCAACATTAAATGCTGAACTGACAGAGTTGGCAGCACGCCTCCCAAAGTCTGAACAGTTGACAGCTTTATTCAGAAAACGAAGCGTCGGCAACGTCAGCATCATCATGACTCTATTCCGACGGCTACTGCCACGTAGCTACCCGCATGCGCCTCTACGGCCATGCGTCCACACCCGCATGCGCCTCTACGGCCATACGTCCACACCCGCATGCGCCTCTACGGCCATGCGTCCAAACCAGCATGCGCCTCAAAAGCCATGCGCCTCAGACCCTTCACTGATCCCTAAAGACAGAAGAAGAGTCTCCGGTTGAAGTTTTGCATGCGCCTCAAAAGCTATGCGCCCCAGACTGATCTCTGATCCCAAAAGACAGAAGGAAAGTCGCTTGCATGCGCCTCAAAAGCCATGCGCCCCAAATGGTTTGTAACTCCTAAAGGTTATGAGCCGCAGCCTCCTCCTGTGCCTAATCCAAGACGCAGCTCACCAGATTACTCCTCTCCACCAAATCCGAGATCTTCGAACCATGGGTCGATGACACGTGTCCTTTGACTCAACTCGTCCAAGATTTCAGCAACGGAAAGATCTTCTCTTCTGCTACGTGCCGGCTCACAACAGCAGTATGAAGAGTTCTCCCCCTCGATCAGGGCGCAGCATCCGTGCGCCTCCATCGGCAACCTCCACGTGGCGTCCCCACACCGGCGCATCCTATATGCGCGCATGAGCAGCCAGCCTGCAGAACTATAAATAGAAGGATCGTCCCCTTCACACACAGACAGAGACTCAGAACACAAGACTCACAGAGAATCCACAACAGAGAATCACCGGAGAGGCAGTTCTAGACACTCAACGTCTTTCTCCTCTCAGCAAGCTCCAGCACCCAGAGCAATCAACACCTTCAGAGAACCGATAACCGCCGTCAGCCGGTCAATGGAGTCAACGTATTACCACTCGCTCCATTGGTACTAAGGACCCAGCTTAAACAAAAGTGTACTCCTAGGACTACATCTAAGTCCTATATTGTATCACTGTTCTGTTTGTATTAAGATTTCAATCAAAACAATTTTAATGGCAAACAAGCTGGCGACTCTGCTGGGGACTTCTTTCTCCTCTACCGAGAAGGTTGTGTCATAGGCCGACGACGTGAAGGTGGGCTCCTCCCACAGGACGCTGGTAGTGCGCCTCAATCAACAGGCGTACGAGGAGTTCATTTCTGAAGGAAGTGCGAGTCCTTCGAAGCGGCTGTCGAAGCCGAAGAAGACCCGCGCAGCCTGGGTGCGCAAAGTCGACGCCTTGGGCACCACCGTTGAAGGGGATGCGCCCGTCCAGCCTTCTCTTCCTGCTGACGTCCTCAGCAGTCAAGGTGCGCCCGCCGATGCAGCGCATCTCTCGGGGAAGCATGCGGCTGACCACGTTCCCCAGCCATCTTCCTCTCAGGCGAGGAAGATACGTCGACGGAGCAGGGGCGCAGCCAATGCCCCGCGCATCACTTCTGATGCGCCACAAAGAGCCTCTGTCTTTGACAGACTCACTCGCTGTAATGGCGAGGAGAATTTGGATGCTGAGTACTATGCGCCCCAGCGGGCTGGTACGAAGAAATCTAAGGCGGCACGGGCCATGCGCAACAAACGTGCTATGCCAGCAGCCGGCCAGAGGCACGCGCTTACAATCACGCGCGCTGCCGATGGCAAGCTGTACAAGGTTGACTCAAGTGCTTCTGCACTGACAACGAGTCGACCTTCAAAGTCCTCATCTCGCTTGGGCGCATTCACTGCGTGCACAACCAAGCCGAGAGAGGCAAACTCTGTGGTCTTGAACTCCCGCGTCTCCTCTGGTTGTGCGTTCGAGGTCCGTTCAAGTCACTTCAAATGCTGTGGTTCCTCCACTACTGATCGTGATGCCTGCTTGGTATTAGATCAGGGGGCGCAGCACTCACCCGACCACCCCGGCGCTTGGCCCTGCCATGCGCCTGAGAGGGGTGTGAGGGTAGCACTCTCCTCCAACGACTTGCGCAACGTGATCACTCACAAGCGCCGGTCAGGAGAGTTGACCAACAAGCACGATGCGCCTCTCACGGGGCACACTTGTGCAGTGGTCACCATCAACTGCTGTTGCAAGACAGCAGTACCGCCAAAGCAGTCGGTCTTCCAACGGCTACAATCATCGACACCCCTCCGACATCGCCTTGGGACGAAGGTGTCAGCAGAAGAGGAACTAAAGATTGCGTCATGCAACATGATCTCCAATTCCTCATCTGTCCGGAAGACGACTGCCAATTCCTCGTCTTCATCCAAAAGCCAGCCGAGGAAAACCAAGGCAGCTGTCACGACCTCTGGAGTGTTCGAAGGCACTCGGTCGAGGAAGAAGTCCTTGGAGGAAGCTGGGGGTAGCCAGACCCTTGTCGAGCCTCCTTCCGAAGACGAAGATGTCCAAAGCACAGCTGCGGCGGATCTTCATCAAGGCGAAGATGGCCTCCCTGAAGCCCCTCAAAAGGACGATGTCCTCCAGGACACCGCCGGGGGTAGTACTGAAAACGAAGAGGCCCTTCAAGACAGAGCTGAGGGCAGTCAGGCCCTTGCAGATGTGCCTGTCGAAGACGAACTCCAGAATGTGGCTGGGGGTGGCCAAACACCAGGAGAAGTGACTCCCCCACATGAGAGCGAGGCTGAGAGCGAAGCCTCAACTAATCCATCCATTTCCGGCCATGTCATAACAGTATACATGACCGGGGGTGATCTTGAGACTGATGCGCCGCCACAGGACATTGTCCAGCGCATAGACTCGCTAGAGGGAGGACTCAAAACCCTCTCTGCCTCAATGCAAGCACTGACTCAAGCAGTATTTGAGATGCGGTCGGCCTTGATCAGGACACCTTCAAATGGTCCCGACCCAGGAGCCAATGGAGAGTCGAGTGTGCCCCTCCAACGGACACCCTCAGACACAGAAGCACCCCGGACGTCGGAGCCCTCAAATGCTCCACTCCAGGTGGTACCTCCTTTCCCGACTCCTAGCTCCACGGAGGACGTGGTCGAAATGATCAAAGATCTGCGGGAGCGCTTCGAGTCCAAGAACAGGCAGGAGGAGCGCCAGAAGATGGGCATTCCCCAGCCTTATCCCCTTGAGTGGAACAAGGTGGTTTATCCCCCAAAGTATAAACCACAAACACTCACGCCGTATGACGGGAAGGACTCTCCACGACGGTACCTGACGTACTTCCAGTCGCAGACAGGGCATCTTCCAAAGGAGGACGTGCTCCTCACCAGCATCTTTGTTGGGGCCCTGAAAGGGGTGGCGTATGACTGGTACTGCAGCCTCCCCGATCATTCTATATCGTCCTTCGACGACCTGACACGCCTCTTCCTCGACCGCTTCTACGACGGTGGGAAGGACATGACGATGGCGTCTCTCATTGAGATACGCCAGAAGGACAAGGAAACGGTTCGGGCATTCATCGAACGCTTCCGTCAGGCCTGCTTCAGGCTACCTCCAGGCATGCCAGAACATGCGCTTCTTTCCGCTTGCAGTATGAACATGCTGCCTGCAGTAAAGCTCTGGCTTAACTCTACTCTCCCTCCCGACTGGAGCTTCCTAATCATTGAAGCTGAAGCTGCAGAGAAGAAGGCGGCCAATGCACGTCTTCTGGGTGTTAGCTTCCCCGCCTTTGACGATAAGGGGAAAAAGTCCGCAACCAACAACTCCGGACGAGAAACAAAGGGGAAACAGGCATTGACTGTTAATGCCTCGAAGGGCGCATCTGTGCCTACTCAAAAGCCTCTACTGGCACCAAGACCCAAGGAGGTGTATTCATTCAATGATGACGACACCCTGCAACTCTTTGAGATACTGAAGCAGGGTGACAAGATCAAGCTTCCGGACCCGAAGCGGCCCGATAAAGTCGGGAAAGTGGACAACCCGAGGTACTGTCACTACCATCGGTTTGTCGAACACCCGACTAAGGACTGCTACGTCCTCAAAAATTACATCCAGCGCATGATCAATGCGGATGTAATCTCCGTCGACTACGAAGAGAAGACGGTGTCAGCTAATGTGGTGTCACTTCAGTTCGGCACCTTGCCGCCGACTACCACACAAGATGGCGTCGTCCCCATCCCTAAGGCGACAATGGAGGTGGTGAATTTGCCACCCACCCGTGACAATGTGAGTGGACTTGTCCCACTCACCACATCTCGAGGAGAGGTCCTCTGGGTTCACCCTGACCTCGTCTCCGAGGTAACTCAATCGGAGGTACGCCCTACCTCCAAAGCAAAAGACAGGAAGATCAAGTCTTGTCGCACGGTCTCTTCTTCAACGGAAGAGACGCTTCCTGTGCAGACACGTGCACAACAGAACTCCCAGCCCGGTGAAGCTGCCGCCGAAGTGGTGCCTCCTGGCACCATCCCTGAGGAGGGTCCATCCAAGCCCTCAGCAGCCAATAAACAAAAGCAAGTGGAGGCCCGTTTCGACAGACATCTGCGGAAAGAAAATGCTTCGGGGCTAGCCAAGCCCCACAATTTTGACATTCTGGCACAACTGGCCAGTACTCCTGCACGCCTGTCTTTGTTCGAGCTCCTGCGTCTCTCCAAGGACTCCCGAGAAGCTCTCTGCGAAGCTCTGAAGGATGCCGAATCCTTTCTCAGTCAGGTCAAGCAGCCTGAAGACCTCCCCACTACTTGTGCACACTGTCATTGTGCGGATGAGGTTATCCCAAACATAACCTTCACCCAATAAGACATGCTGCTCAAGCATCACCGACATAACCGACCGTTGTATTACACAGGGTACATCGGTTCGGTAAAGGTGAGCAGGATTCAGATCGATCCGGGGTCCTCCCTAAGCATCATTCCAAAGGCGCTGCTATCAAAGCTGGGGATCCCAATGTACCGGCTGGCGCCCTCCAATACGACCATCAGCGGCTTCAACGCCAGCAAGAGCGAGCCACTGGGCAAGATCCGGCTGAAGTGTCACATCGGCAGCCTCAAAACTGAGGTGACTTGTTATGTGGTGGATGCCGAGGTCAACTACAACATCTTACTCGGACGACCATGGTTACATGAGTACATGGTGGTGCCCTCCACGCTCCACCAATGCATGAAATATGTATCCACCAACGGCGTCATCCGGACGGAGTTTGCAGATATCGATCCCTTCAAAGGGATTGAGGCCTACTTCACCGATTTCGACTTGTACAAGCCACTTGACGAGGAGGAAGCCAACGACGCCGATGATGAAGCAGAGACGGCAACAGAGCCGGACTTGGAGCCCGAAGTGACTCCTGATGCCCCCTTGATAATCCGTCTGAAGGGGAGACCACCCCAGAAGGCGCCTCCAATGAGCATCAAGCTATCAGGAAAAGCGCCAGCTCGCGAAGCTCCCCTGAAGATACGCCTCAAGGGAAAGCCACCACAAACAGCGGCTCCCCTGGTGGTAAAATTACAAGGGAAGGCGCCACTCATCGAAGGCGCAACTGAGGCACCCATCAAGGTGCGTCTTAAAGGCAAGCCGCCGCAGTCATCCAAGATGCCGGAGAGGGCTCACATAACCCTCTCAGACCCCAAAGTCAGAGCGGTGGAGGACTCTCCTGATCCGGCCCCAGTGCTTACAGATGAGGAGCTTGGCGAATATATCTCTGCTGATGTAGACGCACCCTCCTTCGACAATGTAATCCCACGGGATAAAATCTCGTACTTTATCAATAATAGAGTGTCTTTTAATTATTCTTGTCTTCCACACTGGAATGTCATGTATACATTAGACAACGCTCTACGGTCGTTGCAAACACAAGTAACGACCGTCTACCACAATCAAATAGTCCCGTCTCAAGGAGTCTTCATAGTCCCTCCACGAAGCCGAGACGAAGGCACCATCATATCGGGCAAAATCGAGCGTCGTCGGAACCTCCCGTCAATCGAGCCCGAACCTGATACCGGCAGAGTATAAGTCTATCGATACACGGATGCGGCTAAGCACATCATCCAAAAGATGGGCTACGACCTGAAAAGCAATAAAGGCCTAAACTACGGCAAGGGTCGGCATCTCCCTGTCCGGCTTTCGATGCCCAATGGAAAGCCACAGGATTACTATAATCGGACTCGACGGGGGTTAGGCTATGTCACGCCGCCATCAACTCCAGAGAGTTCAGACGCAGAAGACATAGAACATTCCCACTCGTCTGAAGCATCGACGTGGGATTCCGATACCAGTATCGGATCAGTCTTCAGGAAAGTGCTGTCAGCTAACATGACATCGACGCAACCTCAGAAGGATGAAGGCGAGGACCAACCGCCGGAACCCTTCGAAGAAGAACCCTGGGCTCAACGCCTAGGAGAACAATGGGAGTCTCGTTTTGAGTTACGAGAACCTCCCACCGAAGATGAAGTCGAGCAGATCGACCTCGGGGATGGGTCTTCTTCTAAACCCATCTTTATCAGCAAAAGCTTGGAAGGAGAAGACCGAGAATCTTTAGTCCAACTGGCTAAGGAGTATATCGACGTCTTCGCCTGGAGCTACGAAGACATGCCGGGTCTCGATCCACAGATCGCGATGCATAGGTTGAACATCTTACCAGATGTCAAACCTATCAAACAACAACAGCGACGCTTCCGCCCGGACATCATGAACGCCATCGACCAGGAGGTGGACAAGCTCTTGACCAGTGGCTTCATCCGTGAGGAACAACACCCGGACTGGGTAGCCAACGTCGTCCCTGTCACCAAGAAGAACGGGAAGATACGAGTCTGTATCGACTTCAGGGATCTCAACTCTGCTTGCCCGAAGGATAAATTCCCGCTTCCAATCACCGATGTAATGATCGACAACACATGTGGCTTTGAACGCATGTCCTTCATGGACGGGTATTCAGGCTACAATCAAATCAAGATGTTTCCCGATGACGTAAAACACACGTCATTCTGGACTCCGAAAGGTGTTTTCTGCTACACAGTAATGCCCTTCGGCTTGAAGAACGCCGGTGCAACGTACCAGCGAGCTATGAGCACCATCTTCCGTCAACATCTTCGCAAGACAGTTGAGTGCTATGTTGACGACATCGCAGTCAAGAGCCGCCTCAAAAGAGATCACCTACAAGACCTGAAGACGGTCTTCGATCTCATGCGGGCACATCAACTCAAAATAAACCCCGCTAAATCCTTCCTGGGGGTTTCTAGCGGCAAATTCTTGGGCTTTGTTATCACGGCAAAAGGCATTCATGTCGATCCCGAGAAGACTAAAGCCATCCTCAACATGGACCCTCCGAAGAACCTTCGAGAACTTCGGGGCTTACAGGGACGTCTGGCATACATCCGGAGGTTCATAGCAAACCTCTCCGGTAAATGTCAACCCTTTACTCAGCTCATGAAGAAGGGAGTCTCTTATGTCTGGACAGAGGAGTGCCAAAAGGCTTTCGACGACATCAAGGCTTACTTGACAAGCCCGCCAGTCCTAGTGGCACCTGTCGTCGGCAAACCATTCCTCCTCTACGTCCGTGCCATGGATCATTCCCTCGGCGCTTTACTGGCTCAAAACAGCGATGCAGGCTACGAGCAAGCAATCTACTACCTCAGTCGAACACTCATCGGGGCCGAACACCGGTACAACCCCGTTGAAAAGGAGTGCTTGGCTTTGGTGTTTGCCATTCAGAAGACTCGTCATTACGTCTCGGGCCAGACAATTTACGTCATCTCCCGAGTCAATCCGCTCAGAGTTCTCATGACGAAGCCAGGGTCATTAAACTCCCGGCTGGCTACATGGGCGATCCTACTAACGCCATACAATATGGTGTTTGTCCCGCAGAAGGCGGTCAAGGGTCAGGCTCTGGCTGACTTTTTAGCTGCACACCCCATCCCAGAATCTTCAAAACTCTATGAAGATATCCCGGATGAAGTCCAAGAATTAAACGTCACTGAAGGAAGCCCCGTTTGGCGGATGTTCTTCGATGGCGCTTCAAGAACGGGCCCCAACGGCCAAATCATAGCAGGAGTGGGGGTAGTCTTAGTCTCCCCCGATCAGCTGGTCATCCAGCGCGCATACTCCCTTTCGAAGCCGTGCTCCAACAATATTGCTGAGTACAATGCACTCGTCATGGGACTCCAGCTAGCACAACAGCTGGGGGTGGATCATCTGGAAGCCTACGGCGACTCGAAACTCGTTGTAAACCAGATTCGGGGGCAATACGAGGTTCGCCATGAAGATTTGATCCCTTACCATGAAGTTGCATTGAACATCATTTCAACCTTCACTGGGTTCTTCATCAAACATGTACCCCGCCTACAAAACTTGGAGGCTGACACTCTGGCTGGCCTCGCAGCCTCATTGGCCGCGCCCCTTGGGACTCAATATTATGTTACAGTGACTGGCCGAGACCTGATTTGTCCCAGAAATAACCTATGTTTGCAAATGGCTCACGCCATGCCGACAAACACTGGGGTTAATGTCCGAGACTGGAGGTTCCCGTTCATCGACTTCGCTGTCTACGGAATCCTTCCAGAGGACCCGAAGGAAGCCGTCTCAGTCAGGAGACGCTCTCTTCGATTCTACTACGATACAGCCACTAAAACGCTGTACCGACGCTCCTTCGACGGGCTTCTCCTTCGATGCCTGTCTAACGAAGAAGCGGTCGAAGCTCTTCGAGAAGCTCATGACGGAACTTGCGGAGCTCACCAACCGGGGCCTAAGTTGCAAGATCGACTGCGACGTATGGGCTACTACTGGCCAACCATGGTTGCCGACGCAGTGGAATATGCTAAGAAGTGCCATGCATGCCAACTTCATGCAGACTTCATACATACACCATCTGAACCTCTACATCCTACAGTCGCCTCCTGGCCATTCGAAGCCTGGGGCATGGACAATGTAGGGCCAATCACCCCTCCTTCATCGAGAGGACACCGCTTCATCCTGGCCATCACCGATTACTTCTCCAAATGGGCGGAAGCAGTCCCACTAGCGGAAGTAAAAAGCTCCAGGGTGGTCAGCTTTATCAAACACCATGTCATTTACTGTTTCGGGGTACCCCGGTGGATCACCCATGACAATGGTCCTCAGTTTATCAGCCACATTTTCAGCAGGTTCTGTGACAAGAATCGCATTCAAAACGTGGCCTCAACCGTCTACAATCCGGCAGCAAACGGATTGGCCGAGACGTTCAACAAAACTATCGTCAGGCTGCTCAAAAAGGTCATGTCATCCAACAAACGTGACTGGGAAGAAAAGCTTGGCGAATGCCTTTGGGCCTACCGCACAACGGTACGGACCCCAACTGGCAACACTCCATTCTTCCTGGTCTACGGGAGCAAAGCAGTACTGCCTCTCGAGATACAGATACCTTCGCTCCGCGTGGCAATCACAAACGATCTCACAGAAGAAGACAATCAACGTCGTCGTCTGCGGGAACTGGAGGCACTTGACGAAAGCATCTCCTAGCTCAACAACGCATCGAACTTTACCAAGCCCGTATATCACAGGCTTTCAAGAAGAAGGTCAAGCAAAGAAATTTCCAAGTTGGCGACCTAGTTTTAGCAGTCAGAAGGCCAATGGTGTTAACTCACAAGACACCAGGGAAGTTTGAGCCCAAATGGGAAGGACCCTTCATCATTGAGACGGTATACTCAAACGGTGCTTACTGGCTCGCCAAACCCAATGGGGACTTGTTCATGATGCCCATCAACGGCAAGTTCCTAAAGAAGTACTATTCTTGACATCCTCCAAGACATGTATTTCCCCAAACAACCTCTTTTCACAAAATCAATCGCTTCCGGAACCCAGCTGTTCCGTGGCATCCTTCCGTAGAAAGATAACCACGTCCACATTACCTCTGAGTTGTCTCTCTACATCCTACAAAGCGGAACCTTACATTTCGTAAGCTTACGCTATCCTTCATGTTTACCACGTCCACATTACCTCTGAGTAAACATCCCGTACAAACAACTCCTGTGTTGTCGTACATTGATCGCAGAACTTCCACGTCCACATTACCTCTGAGTTGTTCAGCGTATCCCCCAGGATCATTCCTACCACGTCCATAAACACCTCTGAGTAGGAAGATTCTATCATTTGAACCTAATGATTGCCATGTCCACATTACCTCTGAGCAAACATGTTGGTTCCTTTATACTTATTATCTGTACCTAAAAACCAAGGTGCGCAAAAGATAATAGGTCCACATAAATCATCAAGTTCATGAGATCAAAAATGAACACATCACAAAGAGATAGTATATTTTCTTATTTTCAAAAGGAGTACAGAAATACGCTATTTCCCCAGCAAGAGTTGCAAAAAACACATAAAAAGAAGAGAAGCTACAATCCCCGATCCTCCCCAGGGTGGGATGAGAGTTCTCTGACTCGACGTCTCAGGTCGGCAGTGCGAGTTTCCACAGTCGCCTGGACTCGCAGCTCGACTTCTTGACGCATTAACCCGACAGCCTCAGCGGAAGTCTTACTCTCATACTTCTCATCAAGCTGTCGTCGCTGCTGAGCCAAAGCAAGGGTCCGCTGAGTAAGAATCGCTTCCTCCTGCTTGAATGCCACGTGTTCAGCCAGGACACGATCAGCTTCTAGTTGAAGTTGGGCCCGCTGGTCTTCAAGACGGCGCATCTGAGCATCAACCTCTGCGATGTTAGCGTCCACCGCAGCCCGCTTCTCCGTCGTCTTCTCCATAGATTGAGACAACTGCTCCGCCGCAGCCTCAGTCCCAGCCACTTCACGCTCCCAACTGCTCACATCGGCCCGATAGGAAGCCTCGATTTCAGCAATCAACTTCCCTATCTCTGCATCTATCAAGACA
This sequence comes from Iris pallida, assembly GCA_029216955.1. Classification (NCBI taxonomy): domain Eukaryota; kingdom Viridiplantae; phylum Streptophyta; class Magnoliopsida; order Asparagales; family Iridaceae; genus Iris; species Iris pallida. Next base: position 11,211,779 of record JANAVB010001399.1, read on the forward strand.
GAGAGGTCATTTCGTTGGATGCGCTGCAGTTCCGCGAGCCGCTCGTCCAGCTCAATCACCGAAACCTCCAGAATTTCGGCCATATGGTCATGGCCTTGGTGAATGTGGATCAGCTCGATACAAGGCATTGCCAAAGCTTTTGCTGTCGCAAAGCTCCCCTTGCCATCCATCACTGCAGATACTCCTTTCTCCAGCATTTTGTACACTCCCTCGACGAGGAACTTCACATACTCGTCGGCATCCGCCAGCACCTGCGGCGTCATAGCAGGAGTTGGGGGAGCTACTACAGTTTGCGGACCGGAGGAGGATCCGCCAACCTCGATCTGAGAGGTTTGAACCTCGGCTGCAATAGGCTCTTCATCAACAGGGGCCAGACTGCTAGCCCGAGGTGCCGAAGGAACAGAAGGAGCCGGCACATGCATCGTGATAGTACCCCAAGTGGAAGGAGCAACAGAGGGTTCCACACCCTTACCCTTCTCAAGCCCGGAGACATCACCGACGTCAACGGCCACCTCTTCTACCCCCGACGTTCTATCAGCATCAGCTACCTCCCCCGGCAAAACAGGGAGATCAACATTTATCTCCTGGCCAGCCCCAGGAGACAAGACCGGCAGAAGGGTCTCATTCTTCTCAAGTCCCTCTACAGGGACAGAATTTGTCGCTACCGCCTGATCGGTAGCCATCTCTATGTCCATGGTTGAAGCCAAGGAAGGATTTGGCAATGATTCAGCCGACATCCCCTCATCATGACAAGGAGGGGAATCAACCCTCTCCTCTATCCTCACTGCTTCTGCTGCCCCCGCAACAGACTCCTGCAGCTCCGGAGCGATGTCATCGGAAGATGATGAACTCCATTCCTCTTCATCACCTGGAAGCTGCGTACTTGCTAAACCTTCGATATGTGAAGCCTCCGCTGTGGCCTTCGTCACCTCGGAAGCTGCTGCACCCTCAGGGTCCCTCCTGACATAACCCGGGGATACTGAAACCTCCACGATGACAGTATCCTCCGGATCTTCCTCCATGAGAGACATTATTATCGGCGGGATACGCACTCCAGGCGAGCTCGCCATCTCTTCTCGCCTACTCCCACCCGACTTTGGGGTACGAGGTTTTCTTTTTAGCGGCTCCTACAAAAGAAGATCAGGCCTCGTCAGTGGCGGAACCAAAATCAGATTTAGTAGGATGTCCTTACCTCTTCGGACGCCGAATCCGATGACACCGTCGGTAACGATGCCTTCTTCTGCTTCTTCGACACAAGAGATTCAGCCCCTGTATCTGCACATCGTTTCAATCGATCGCCAGAAGGTTCTGCTTGTGATGCGAAGGGGGCACTTCGTTGACCCACCCCTGACGGACGATGCGGCCGGGCCTTCACTGGCGTATCCCCAGTCGCTGCTAACTGGGTGCCTGCGATAAGGCTGGTCTTCCTGTCATATCCGGAGGGCGGGGCAGCCATATAAAATTTGGCGGCCGAGTAAAGAATGGGCGGCCGCGGATCGGGGACGGGCAACGTAAAACGAGCTCCGGTACATCCGGCATTATAGTAATGCCAAGCTCATGCACCATCCAACAAACTTCCAACATACCCCAGGGTATTACTGGGGTTATCCAACATCATCTGAGCATAACCAAATTGCCGCGTAAAGCGGCTCGGCAAGTATGGTTCCAGGTAGCACTAATTTCTGTTCCGGTACACCAGATGGGACGGTCGGATACTTTGCAACCAGCGGAATCCCCATTGAGGCAGAGTGGTGGTACCTTCGCCCAGGTCTCTTAAATCTTCGTTGGCCTCAAAACCCAAATAGATGGGACCAACTTTGGTGAGCTCCCAACCCTGAAGACGGGATAAAACCTTTCTACAAACCGGGACACTAGTATGCGACCAGCTCCTCCGATGGAAACGACGAAGGAATGCATCTCCAGCCATATAATCTCCTTCCGAGCCTGGGCTCATCACACTGGGATGATGCAAAATCAGCCATCCCATCAAATAGTGAAACGGCAGTTCAGCGCGCGGGAAGTTATTGTTTCGGCCTTTGTCATGAATCACTTTTCCAGCAAACTCTCTCAAACCTCGCTGCAGGTTACATACCATTGCAGGGAGAAGAGCCAAACGCCGGCCGAAAACTAGCTTCACAGCTGGCAGGATTAAGTTTCGGGTCATCCTCTCTACGGCACCGGATCCGCCCGCGAACACGCAATCCCGGAGCCATATCATCAGGTAGGATGCCAACACCGCCTTGGGTGACATCCGATAAGCAAGATGCCAGAAGCAGCTGTAGGAGCGTGCATCTGACTGCTGGTCCTCATTCCCTCGGGGATTTTTCTTCCCTAACCTGCTCATTTCGGACAACACTTCGCTACGAGAGAGCGCCGGTGGAGTGGAAAATTGTGAGGGATCCTCCTTGTCTTGTTTAAAGACATAATCTCTCCAAGCGGTCACATGAGGCTGCGTCCCGTTCCTATCCCGCCTCTGCATATAGTAATGATGACTCGCCACTTCCTTGAAGACGGCCGTCATCTCCTCAGCCCTGTCCCCCAGGACTTGAAATTCCTCATTGGTTGGAAAGTACTCTTCATAGGGTTCCGACCCCCAAGGGAGTTTAGACACCTCATACATCTCATGAAGTGCGAGCCCTAATTCTCCTACCGGAGTAAAAAAGGTCCCGGTATGGATATCAGACATCTCCAGGAGTGCGAGGAACATGTGCCTATTTAGGTCAACACCCGCTTGGGTAGCACGGATCGCGGCAGTCAACCCGATCTCTCGGAGCTCAGTCCGAAACCGCGACAAGATCCAGAGCGTCAGTTTATCCCATTTGGAGACGTAATGGCACCAACCCTCCACCCGAAACTCTTCTATCGGGTAGGAACGTTCCATCAAAAACATACGATGTGTAAAAGTCGAAGTACTATAAGCAAACGTATCAATGGGTACATCACTGTAGAGGCTCCCAGGACGTAAAGTCCGCCAAGTGTAAGAAGACCCAGACCGTACAACGGTCAAAACATCCCTTTGGTCGGAAGTAGAATCAATTTGGATGACACCAGTCACCGCTCCCCCCAGAGAAGGGGTAAGCTCCCAAGACATTCTCCTCTGGGAAACAAGGCGACAGAAGGACGTCAAAGGCCACTGACGTTCAAGTTGCTTAACAGTCATATGCACTCCATTCGCAGTAAAGAACCAGTCCTCCTTGACCTTCAGTACTGACGAGTCAGTAGAAGTGAGACGGTCTCCAAACAGGAACTCAGGCTTCAGGAAGGTCACTTTATCTGATGTGGAGGGTTTAATAATTCCACGCTCCATCATCCGTTTGAGGAACCAATACTGCTGTTCACGGATTAGGGTCATTCTCTCAGGAGGCTGATCCAGTATAAGAGCATCTTGAGCAGGGTTTATCACTTCCTCGTTATGCTCTACTCCTATTTGGTTGAAGACAGCCTCCAAGAAAACTTCACTCAAAAGCAGGATTGCCATCGACACTAGTAAAAGATCAGAAAAAGTCAGAAGAGAACACACAAATGTGTCTAAAGGAGAAAACTGCGGCGCATCATCAGGGTTTGAACCCATACGCGTCAGCAGTATAGCCTTGGCACATCTTCAGGGTTTGAACCCATGCGCGTCAGCAGTATAGCCTCGGTGCATCTTTAGGGTTTGAACCCATGCGCGTCAGCAGTATAACCTCGGCGCATCACCAGGGTTTAAACCCATGCGCGTCGGCAGGCAAAGACCGCGGCATATCATTAAAAACTTAAGGCCTATGTGCGTTGGCGTACGGACAATGAGACTTACCAACCACCTCCGGCCGAACTTCGACAGGCCGACGAAGAACGACCGCCGCCGCAACTTCCGCGGACTCCTTCGCTTTCTCCTTTCCCTTGCCGGCAGCACCGCGAGGAGTCTTGGGAGCCATTCTCTCGAGGAAGGAGAAGTTAGGGTTTTTGAAGAAGAAACTCTAAAGAAGCAGAGGCACAGAGAAGAAGAACCCTTTCTCTCTCCAACTCTTACCATTTATAGGGCTTGGTCGCACGCGTGAACAGATGACGTATGATCTCAGCCGTCGCCTCGGGTTCTGTGCAAGGATAGCAGCAAATAAGACCAAAAGTTCATCATTAATCTTTTCGGTTACCGAGGCACCATCATCATTAACTGAGAAGAGCATACGCCCGAACAGGCATGCGCCCAGAAATCATGCGCCCTGACCTCCATGCTTCTTATTCAAAGTATTCCAAAACTTATTCAAAAGTTTTGAAAACTTTGAAGGGGGTCTTGTAGAAGCATGGAATTTCACAACCAGAAAGCCCATGCGCCAGACACTACATGCGCTAGAACTCAGACGAAGAACTTCACAGTAAAGTCAAATAAGTATAGACATTTGAAGAAGGACTTTTTATTTATATATAAAAGTCTATTACATGTCTAGAAAAGGTTGTACAAAGGAGAATTTCTACAAAAGAAAGATCCTAGATCTACAGCCAGCGGCCACCAGGCGCCTCCAGATAGGCGCAGCGGCCACCATGCGCCTCCAGATAGGCGCAGCAGCCACCATGCGCCTTCCGATAGGCGCAGCAGTCACCATGCGCTGTCAGTTAGGCGCAGCAAATACCATGCGCCTCCATCCAGGCGCATCCCATCATCTCTTCAGCAGCCCAGCTATGTGCATCCCTTCAGCCAAATTCTTCCAGCCAGGCTCACCTGGCCGAGCAGAGCCCAGTTATGTGCCGCTCTTCCAACCAGGCTCGCCCGATAAATGCTTCGATACACAAAGCATTTAACCCTCTGGCTGGAACCAAGGAAGAGAAGAGCACCGCAAATGCTGTGGCTAGGAGAGGCTTCGAAAGAGCCTCCAAAGCCGAAGGAAGACCGTGATCGAAACCGCGACTAAAGAAGCAGCTTTCGACACGATCAAAGTGGGGAAACCCCACTTGGCAGGAAGAGAGAGCCTTGCACCGCCATTCCGATCTACGGCTCTTCCAGAATAACGGAGACGAGGCTCGAGCATCCCTATCTTTGGATGCAACAGGCACCTTCCGCCTGCCTCAGAAGCCCTCGACTCCGTCTTTTGGATGTAACAGTCACCTTCAAGTGCATCAAAGACAACACAGCGTCTCATCTTCACCCTCGGGAGCACTTCGTCAACAGAATGCACCCGCATGTTTAAGTTCATGTTAGAAGTACGTGAGGGAATGAGAAGCAAACCTTCTCTCCATGCCACTATTTATAGGCCGGGCAGATCAAACCCACGCGCCAAGTGGATGGCCCTCCGAATTCCGTGCAATGAATTTACATTAAATGGATGAACCGGACGCCTCGAATTCCAAACGGCTATTTATAGCACTCGAAGAGCGAGACAGCCGCATCATTAAAAGACATGTCCGATGCGCCAGCCAGATAGCGCATCACACGGACGCGCCCTTCGGCATCAAGCGCATCACACAGACGCGCCCTACAGTACTCGGCGTATTATAGAGGGTGCGCCCCACACATCTCCATACCGAGTGGAACGCCAACCGACGCGCCCACTCAGCTGTCCATCGAACGTCACCAACATTAAATGCTGAACTGACAGAGTTGGCAGCACGCCTCCCAAAGTCTGAACAGTTGACAGCTTTATTCAGAAAATGAAGCGTCGGCAACGTCAGCATCATCATGACTCTATTCCGACGGCTACTGCCACGTGGCCACCCGCATGCGCCTCTACGGCCATATGTCCACACCCGCATGCGCCTCTACGGCCATACGTCCACACCCGCATGCGCCTCTACGGCCATGCATCCAAACCAGCATGCGCCTCAAAAGCCATGCGCCTCAGACCCTTCACTGATCCCTAAAGACAGAAGAAGAGTCTCCGATTGAAGTTTTGCATGCGCCTCAAAAGCCATGCGCCCCAGACTGATCTCTGATCCCAAAAGACAGAAGGAAAGTCGCTTGCATGCGCCTCAAAAGCCATGCACCCCAAATGGTTTGTAACTCCTAAAGGTTATGAGCCGCAGCTCACCAGATTACTTCTCTCCACCAAATCCGAGATCTTCGAACCATGGGTCGATGACACGTGTCCTTTGACTCAACTCGTCCAAGATTTCAGCAACAGAAAGATCTTCTCTTCTGCTACGTGTCGGCTCACAACAGCAGTATGAAGAGTTCTCCCCCTCGATCAGGGCGCAGCATCCGTGCGCCTCCATCAGCAACCTCTACGTGGCGTCTCCACACCGGCGCATCCTATATGCGCGCATGAGCAGCCAGCCTGCAAAACTATAAATAGAAGGATCGTCCCCTTCACACACAGACAGAGACTCAGAACACAAGACTCACAGAGAATCCACAACAGAGAATCACCGGAGAGGCAGTTCTAGACACTCAACGTCTTCCTCCTCTCAGCAAGCTCCAGCACCCAGAGCAATCAACACCTTCAGAGAACCGATAACCGCCGTCAGTCGGTCAACGGAGTCAACGCATTACCACTCGCTCCATTGGCACTAAGGACCCAGCTTAAACAAAAGTGTACTCCTAGGACTACATCTAAGTCCTATATTGTATCACTGTTCTGTTTGTATTAAGATTTCAATCAAAACAATTTTAATGGCAAACAGAAACCAGGTTAAAATCGCTATGTTTGCGTATGCTCTTCTGCTCTTCATTTATTTTCCGCACTTTACTCTGATTATTTATTGTTGGTGAAAGAGTTATTTTTAATTGGCTATTTTTCTATATAAACTCTATTCACCTCCCTCTAGAGTTGCCAAACTGTTCTTCAAGTCTATGCAAACTCGAACCTTTCCGGTCTTCTTCAGGACTGGGACGACATTGGCCATCCAGTCAGGATGTTGTTCTTCTCTGATAAAACTGCAAGCTATAAGCTTTTTGACTTCATCATCAATTGCATCCATCATTTCAGGCTTGAATCGTCGTTGTTGTTGTTTGACCGGTTTGGCATTCGGTAAAATATTAAGCTTGTGAGTTGCAATTTGAGGATCTAATCCCGGCATATCTTTGTAACTCCAGGCGAAGACGTCGATGTATTCACGAATAAGGTGAATTAATTCTTGTTTATCATCCTCTGGGAGATTTTTGCTAATGAAGATTGGTCGTGATGCACCTTTCTCTCCAATATCGATTTGGACCAGTTGATCCTCAGTAGGTGGTTCTCGTTGTTCAAAATGAAGTTCCCACTGATTGTCCATCCTTTGTACCCAAGGGTCCATTTTAATAGCTTCTTCAATGTCACTTTCGTCATCTTCTGAGAATTCGGTAGATACCATGTTAAAAGATACTATCATCTTATGAACATGACCGATGCTGGTATCAGAATCCCATGAGATAGAATCAGAAGAGTTTGAACGTTCTTCTTTATCAGATTTAGAAGGTTCTAGAGTTGGAAGTGGTGACGTATAACCTAGTCCTCATTTCGTTTTACTGCGATATTGTTATGATTTTCTGTTTGGAACAGTAATACAAAGAGGGATTCGCCTTCCTTTACCATTGTTGAGACCTGTTCTGAAATTATAGCCCATTTTACGGATGATGGCTTTAGATTGTGGACTATAGCGTCGTAATTGTAGCCTTTCTTTATCATCTCTATTATCATTATAGAGCATGATTTTTGGTTCTTCTCTTTTGTTGAAGAATATAGGCTTTTCATCCTTCTTTCAAGACGGTACTAAGAAGTACGACTCTTGTATTGAATCCAGTGATACCACATTTCGTCGAGATGATACGACTTCTATTGTAAGTGGTTTAAAGCTATTTAGCATATCCAGATAGCACTGAGTATAGTAAAAGACATCAGTATACTGCAAAGGAGATGCTTTATTGATTTTTACACCATTATTTACAACAGGGACTTTAGCCTTAGCAGGCTTAGTCAAATTGATGACAAGAGGGGGAGAAGAAGAACGAGAAGGAGGAGGGAGCTTCTTGCAACGAAGATCGATTACAAGCGGCTCAGAAGAGGTGAGCTCCCTTTGTTCTTGACTATCACCTTTAGGTCATTTCTCATGGGAAGGAAGATAGATAGTCAAAGGTTTGGAAGACTGAGGACATGAGGTATGTCCTTTGACCGGAATCACCAGAGTATCATTAGGATACTCTTCTGTTCTTCATCTGTGTCTATTGCTAGTACCACTTTCATGAATTCCTCTTTGTACATACGAGAATCGTTGCAGTATGCTTCAACTCCTTTGAAAGGATTCAGATCTGCAACCTCTTTTTGGACTTCTCTATTACCATCCACATATTTGAAACATTGGTGGAGCGTAGAGGGCAAAATATTGTGTTTATGGAGGAATGGCCTTCTCAACAAAGCATTTTATGAGCCATGATTGTCAATAACATAAAAAGTTTACCTTTGTACGAAGATTGCCAATTTGAAGTTTTAGGCATATTTTCCCCAAAGGTTCACTTCTTCTTTGATTGAATCCCAGGATGGTAGTGATAGTTGTAGAAATATTGTGTACTAGGATTTTCAAAGCATCCAGTAAGGACTTCGTCATGATGCTAAGTGCAGACCCGGGATCAATCAGAATGCGGTCGACTTTCATGGTGTCTACATACCCCGTAAAATAGAGAGGACGATCATGACGATTGTCTTCTAACAACATGTCATCTTGTGTAAAAGTGATATTGGATATTAATTCAAATACACTATGACAATGTGCACAGCTGACTGGCTCCTTTTCGGACTTCTTGAGAAGAGTCAAACAAGTGTCAGCCTGCATCAACGCTTCACTTAATGTCTCACGAGTTTCTTTTGAGAGACGTAAAAGTTCAAATATTGACAATCTTGTTGGAGTATTGGCCAATTGGGCCAATATGTCAAAATTGTAAGGCTTTTCAAGTCCAATAGATGATGACTTCTTCAATGCTTTATCAAAGCGAACAGGTTGCTTTCCCTTGTCTGCTGATGTTGGTTTAGGAGGAGATGGTTCGACCACTGGCAAGGATGTAGATGGTGTATCTTCAGCAGGAGAAGATGATGGAAGAAGAGCATCCGGGGATGTAGTAGGGTTCTCTTGATTTTCGGAATACTCCCGAAGATAGGGTTTCCCAGATGTAGTGCCCATTAGAATTTCTTTTTCTGTTATTGGTTCAAAGGATACCATATTGTAGTTCTTGGATTTAGACTTGGAATGCTTCTTTTGCTTAAAAGAGGAAGGCGTTTTAAATTCTGCCACCAGATCTGGATGAATCCACATAATCTCTTCTCTGTCAGTTGACAGCGGAACAAGACCTTCATTTTGAGGAGGTAGGATATTCATAATTTTTAGAGTAGTCCTTGGAATAGGGACAGCACCATCTTGTACGAGTTGTGGTGGAAAATCACCGAATTGGAGAGAAACCACATTAGCAGTCACTGTTTTCTCGTCCTGCTGTAGAGTAATTGCTCCAGAGTTGACCGAATCCTAGATTTTTCCCTTGAGCACATAACATGCTTTGGTTGGATGCCCTATGAATCTGTGATAAACACAGTATTTAGGGTGATCAGTTTTACCAACTTCTTCTGGTCGCTTTACCTCTGGAAGCTTAAGCTTATTGCTTTTGATCAAGCAATCGAAGATGCTTAAAGTATTATCTTCATCGAAAGAATACTCTTCTTTTGGACGAGTTGACTTTTGCAATGGTGCTGATGGGGTGGATGCCGTCTGAGTAACATTGACCGCCAAAGACTCTTTGCCTTTGAGATTAATGGCCAGTGTTTCTTTATTCTTGCGATTATTTTGGCGATTACTACCCCCGGGTATAGAATGTTTATCTTGGTTAGGATGAGTCATCTGGACTCCTAACTGCTTGAACTTTTCGACACTAACTTCTGCCGCCTTTGCATTAACAATAAAAGAAGGCCAATCCTGGAATTGTGTAGATCCCGTCCACATACTGATAATAGGCAACAAGTTTGATTTATAAGTGTCTATTGTTACAGCAGATGGAGTACCTAAAGGCATTTTGAGTGCCTCTCGACAGAATCTTTTAATAAAACTCTCTGTGGATTTATTGTGCCTCTGTTTAATTTTAATGAGGGCAGACATCGTCATGTCATTGACTCCCTCATAAAATCGTTCCAAGAACATTTGCTTGAAACCAGCAAAAGAAGTGATACAGCCATCAAGTAGGCGACGATACCAGTCGTATGCTGTGCCGGCTAAACAACCGATGAACACTCTGGTAAGGAGAGCATCATTTGGCTGTAATTGATCAGTCATCACCTCAAAATGATTGATGTGCTGACTTGAAGAAGTGCTGCCATCAAACAGCATAATGGTTGGAAGCTTATACTTAGGAGGAAATAAAACTTCCTTCCACTCTGTAGGATATGGTTGCTTTATGCCCAGTCTTTGTAGGCCATCTTTCTGCTTGAAGGCCTCAAACTGAGTGCGTAAGAGTTTTACAGCTTCTCTAGTATCCCCTGATGTTTGGGAATTGATAGGCTGGCTAAAAGTATTAGGAGGAGGAACAGCATGGTAATTACCACCCCCAGCACCAGACTGACTTGGATCAGCTTGAATTGGCACAGAAGCAACCTGAGGGGTTGGTACCCCCAGACTAACAGGTACAGAAGATGCTATAAGCTCAGGATTTGTAACAGGGTTTACAATCGGGGGCACTGTATGTTGAGCCACCATTATGGTGTGCATGCTTGCAACCATTTCTGCCATGGTTTTCAATTTGTCTTCTAATGCAACAATTCGTTACTCTTGGCTGGTTGACGTAGAGGCATCTTGATCTTCCGTAATAGTATATGCCGTCACTTCTCTTGCAGCTGTTGATGAGATAGTTTGTTTAGAACTTTCACTATCTGCATCAAACTCTGAAAGAGAGTCCTCTCCCACATGGGTGATAGGGAGATCTTCTTGATTAAAGAAACCTTAGTTCAAATGTCGATTTCTCAATCTAGTGTATTGAAAGACACCTTCACTGGATGCATAGATCCGATCTAAGTATTGCTGACTGGGATTACGGGATACATTACGTCTTAGACGTTTCCCACCCCAGTGCCTTGAGAAGTCATGTTAACAGAAGCATATAATAGCTCATCTTCATCTTCTATTATATGTTCAGAAGTTGAAGCATAGTTCAGACGATCGAAGGCAGATCGTCGAGCCGATTGGCAACAACAGTTGATGACAACTTCATGTAGGCAGTGGCGATTTGAAGCACGATTTAGAGGTCAGGAAAATATTCCCGTAGTCTCCCGTCTTTGTGTAAGACGTTGCCGGAGATTAGTTACAACCACAGGACGAGAAGAAGTCGGAGGAACATATTCCTTAATGATGTTAGGAACATGTCTCCTATTCTTCAGATGTTTGGTTCCTTGAGTGTACAAAGATGTACTCAACTCATGAGCATAGGTAGATGGGTCTTTCTTTTCAAACTTTAGCTTTTGGTGCAGATTGGCCTTTGGCATAGGGTTCTTGCGTTTCGCCAAAGTTGATATTGGTTGACGCCTATTGAGATAAGCGCATAAATCTGAAAATTCTGCTCCCGGTGTCTCTGTTTGTGATACCTTCAATTTTTCTTGCTTGGATCTTGAAATTTGTAAGGTAGGAAGGTCTTGACCAGACCCCATAGGGGTAGGTAAGATACCTCTCTGATCAGTATTCTTTTCGGTATCAGAGATCCGAGGACCTCTGTTTACAGGAATAGAATCTGATACGTCTTCCTCTGAGTCATAGACCAGGGAAGTTTGAGGAAAGACCAAAGGATGCTTTTTTTTATTTTGAATAGGGTTAGCTAAGAAGCGTTTCCCTTTATTCTGTTGTGTGACCATTTTAGGCATAGATTGTGTCAATTAAGGAAATGTCAAAGGACTTTTCCCTTTGTTTTGTCTAGTGTTGGTACTAGAACATGAATTCTTCAAGTTCAGAACTTGAGAATTGGAAGAGAGAATAGCCAAAAGACTAGTTCCCTTGAGTTGCACCAAAGTAGCAGATTGCGCCTGGGTTGCTGATTTCTTGGCTTGCTCCATAGTCCTACAGACTACTGGTGGTGCCTTGGCAGCAACATTAGTAGACTGTGCCTCGATAGTAGCTTGAACTGACTGCGCCTTGGCAACAAAGATAGTAGTAGACTGCGCATGGGCAGTAAGGTGAGAAGATTGTGCCCTAGCAACAGAAACAGGATGTGCTGGAGCCGCTGAGGCTGATTGTACCTTGGTCATTGAGCACTCAAGTTGCGCCTGGGCAACAGCGATTGTGGGAGATTTAGGAGTCCACACAGTCCTGTTCTTGGCGATAGCCGCCATGCGCTTGTTGCTCTTGGTGTTGATCATATTCTCGTAGGCTGTCTGGTTGACTTGAACAACCAGAGTCTTATGCGTCTTGCCGATCGACGCAATGTCACATTGAGTTATCACTTTCTCGTCGGAGGAGAAAGTCGTCTCCAGCAGAGTCGCCATTTTATTTGTAAAAAACAAAATTTGTTTATTCCAAACTTGTAAAAGAGTATAAAGTACAATAAATTATGGAGAAGTACAACTTTAGAAATCTGATCAGAAGACGATCACTTTATCCCTTGGACTATGTGAACTTGAAGACTGTAGCCTCTAGAGAATGCAGCAACAATTTTGCAAGAGTTCTTGATCTCTCTATCTGTGTATCTGATCTTTGTGCCTCTGTATCTGATGATTTCAAAATAATTGGAAACTCTATTTATAGAGCTCAGGAAATAACTGTTTTAGCAGTTATTCTGATGTGCGCGAGGCTGGGTTGTGCCACATTGGGTTGTGCCAACCTCCTGTTGTGCCAACTTTTATTCAGTTGTCAGTCGTATACTAACTGTATTTAGACGCGTGGTATCATGTGATTGAGATGTGCGTGATCGTATACAGGATAGTAGACACGTCTTGAGAGATTAGTGGCATGTGCGCCACGTCATCCTGTTTTAGAATGTCAGTTGTCTTAACTTCATCAGATTGTGAGTGCTTCGGTCAACTGTGCCTAACTGAGCCGTGCCTAGACACGTGGTAGCTTTGAGCAGAAGCCATTCAGATTGTGCCGAGGCACAACTAAATATTTTGTCTAGATTGTGCCTAGGCGCAACTTACGAAGTGTACATGACAGCTGTCTACCAACTCTCCTTGAGCGACATATTTCACAGGATTCGAAAAGATTTTTCTCGTTCACTGTTGTGTCAGTCGTCAGTATTGTCAAATAATGATGACCATTAAGTGTCAGATGCCACATAGATTTTGGCGTAACAAGACTAGGCGTAGTCTGATATTAGGCGCAACTTGATCAGTGGTGCAGCTTGTTCTCTGGGCTTCATATTAGTGGCACAACCTGATCTTTGGGGCACAACTTGATCACCGATTAGTATGTTCAGGGCACAACTTGCTTTTTAGGCCCTACATGCGACTTGGACCTTCAGCAGGATCCATCAGCAGTAGAGGATGTCACCCCTATAGTTTAGGCTAGTTAGCTTAGACTTCTATCGTATTTTGATGTCTTGTCTCATTTGGATATATTTATATTTATATTTGGGATCTTGTTATTATTCTAGATTTTTGTGGAGATGTTATCTTAGACATTTAGACTTCTTCTCATGTTGTATTTCATTGGGTGATTTTTATTGTCTATTTACCTATCTTATTGTACTTCTACCTTAGTTGTGATTGAGCTATACATTTCTGTATTGTCCTCCGTTTGGAGTGTATATACTGTACAGGTACCTTATAATTGTTAGATGTATGTGACCTAGGACAGCGTTCTACTGCCGATACTGCGACGTAGGCTGGACGTACCCACTTTTCGTGCCCCTACACTGGGTGCGGGTCGTGACAGACTTGCCCGATCAGACCCTAGCCGTTTATATGGTAAAATTTGTATTCTAAACAACGAACGTGAATTGTCTATACTCGATCGTTTCATGCTATTCTAGTTTTATGATAATGTTATATTTAGTTATATATGTTATTAGTATTGGCCAATTTATCTTCTTGTTAACTATCATATCCTTATTATAATGTTGTTATTATTGTACCTATTTCTTATACTCTCCATGATAAACTTATATTATATCGTATAAATTTATAGTCATGTGTACTTTTCTCCAATCCTGACTAGATAACTAAGGTTAACAACTTAGACGACTCTCATCTTGTCTATGATGCTTCGTGATTGATATCGATGTTCGTACTCTTATAATATCTTATAGTCTGGGATTACATAGTTTTTATGCATATACTTTTTTAGTCTTTCTTGTATATAAGATGATAGCTTTATAGAATAGTGGATGTACAATATGGTTTAGTGACTAATAGACCTAGACAGCATAGTATCATCGATAGTGTAGCGTTGGTTGGATGTATTTGTATCATAAAAATGAGAGCAAGTTATTACAGGTTAATCTCAACTTCAATGTGTTCCTTCTGCTTCGATTTGGACTTGTAGTCCCATTCGAAGTGCCCTTCTTGTTTCATTTGAAGCAGACCGCATTTTATTTGGACCTTTATTTGAAGAAAGTTGACTTGACTCTCGGGTTCTTGAATTCCTTCCTTTTGTTGAAAGTTTATTTCTTCTTATCTTTCTTATTTTAACATGAAATCATGTTTGCCTTAGCAAACTTTGGACAAAGATTCCACTTTGATCTTGTTTGTGGCTTCGTTCTCAATATAGATAAAATATATAAGATCTTCTAACTTTACTTTTGCCTTCTTGCGGTATATATCGGTAGTGAAGCGATCCCAGCTTTAAGGGAGTTTAGAGAGTATCAATCCCACCATTAACTTTTCAACTAGAGGTATAGTCTCTTCCTCAATCTTCTATTGAAACTTTATGAGCTCCTTTACTTGGGGTAGCTCATTTTTTGTCTTCAAATTCCGTTGACATGATTTGTTGATGAGATATATTTTGGACATGTTTTCATCATCCTTATACTATTTTTAAGAGTCCCAGATTTCTCTAGCATTTCCCTTCTTGGTGTAGGATTCAGCTAAGTTATCCTCCAATGGGTCGAGGATCATCAACTTGCATAAATTATTATCGCTCTTCATTGTTGTCGTGCGGTCATCGTGGCATCGATTAATTCAATAATGTCCATCTCTAGAATAATAGGTTCTACTTCAGACAGAACATACTCCAAATTAACGAGTTAAAGATTGCGGTTGATCTTCCTCCTCTAGTTATTATAATGCTTGCTGTTAAACTTTTGAAGCTTGTGAAATGTACTGTCTAAAAGACTTGTACAAACTTCCATCATGTTAGTGTGATAAGAGATTCTTGCAACTTGTGAGCAATTTTAACAAGGAATCTCCCTTTGAAATTGTTGTTGAATTCGTAGAAGTCTCAAGGACTAAACAAGAATCTGGTTGTAAATCAAAACAAACTAATCCACTAAGAAGCAATTTGAACTAATATACAAACAATTACTAGCAAAAATTGTTAAAGTGATGCTAACAAAATCAGCAAATCAGTCTACTATGGTGGCCAGAATCATCATTACTCAAAAGCGAGATTCGAGCATCGTCTGTTGATTCGCTCTAAGGAATTGACAAGTTCCGACTATATTGAGTTGCAATCGAACTTCTGGAATGAATCTTTTCTTATCACCTCCTTTGTCAGACAAAACGTTGATGTGTTGAGCAATGCCACTCAGAAAAGCGTTGTTGCGCTAAGTGCAAATGCACTAAGAACAAGAGAAATTTCTCTCTTCTCTATTCGAGACTTCCTCTAACTAAGTAGTAGTGCACTCCTTATATAGAAGAACTATTGCTTGGCCATTTGTAAAATTGACCATTCACCAGCAATTGAATTAATTAATATAAGAAATAACTCCTTTAACTGATCAGTTATGAACTAAACTAACATTAGAGTCTAATAGCCAAATGAATGAATATTGTAAGGTTTGCATATTCAAAGCTTGTCCGTGAGGTTACCGTGCACCAATCGCGCATCAACCTCACATCAATGTGCACCAATCGTGTACAAACAATCATGCACCAAACTACGGACCCAACGAAGTGCAAAGTACACCATCAAAGTGCCATTTTATGTCCTTTGCCCACGCCTGAGTCTGAGCTAGGACCCGAAGGGGCCTATATCCAAATAATTCACCAAAAATGATGATAAAACAAACATTGATTTTTGGATTTGACCCTTAAGTTCACAAGTAAAATCTCCTACCACACTTACCACTTGAGTTAACACCATCATTTGTGTGTGTAAGTCCCTAGAACTAATTTTGGTAAATTTTTAAGAATTTTTCTGAATTTCTATTTGGAAGTATGAGTGTGTTTTCATATAGAAAACAGTTAATTAACTATTTTAATTAATTAATTTTGTAATTAACTAATCATTCTTAAGTTTGATTACTATTTATTAATATTTCTGATTCTGTGTTATTAAACTCTAAGTTATTAATAAATTTTGATTAGTAACTCTAACTTAATAAATTTTTATTACTATTTTTGTAATTATTATTAAGCCTGATGATGTTTACTAGATAATCCTGATTACTATTAAATCCTCATTATGTTTTATTAAGTTATATTATTCTTAATTTTGTATTTGTTGGTTAACAGTGCTAATACACTAATTATTTGTTAATTCTACCTACCTAATATTATTTGCTAATATTACTTGGTAATGGTTATTCACTAATGGACTGGATTTACTTTACTAGTGGAGCCTACCAGAGCATTGGGCTCTGGATTGTGGGCTTTGCCTACCCATTTCTAGAGAAAGTTTAGTATAACTTCTGGTTAGCTAGTAACTAATCATGCAATTAGTTATCAATTAACAAATTAGTTAGTTATTAATTAGTTATAGGTTAATTACATATTTTGGTTCTCTACCCTCAGATCTGGTAGTAATTACCAGCCGTGCCATCAGACCTGACTTACACTAAAGTTTTCTTATAAATTGAGCCCATTATTATATTATTAATTTCTATAGTACACTGTTTTGCTCTGACATACTGTCATTACACTGTTCCCCAAGTCCCATACACACTTTTCTTTACTGCACAGTTCTCTGCCCTGCCAGTGGCCGAGCGCCACCACGAGTTCGTCGGGGAGTTTGCCGGAGCCCCGCCACCACATCAAGCCGTCGATAAGATCTGAAGCCTGGTCGACCAGAGCTCGATCGCTCAAAGCTTCATCAACCTTCGAGGATCAAGCCGTCATCACAACACTTCGACGCCCGAGAGCCACCAGAGCTCAGACGAGACTCAGATCCGTCTGTTAGAGAGGCCAGAGATGACGACGCACCGCAGCACGGAACCGTGTCCAGATCGGACACCGACCTTCATTTCAACACGGTGAGTTCTTTTCCCATCTTATTCTTCTTTCTCCTTCATTCTTTGGAGTAAATGACCGGATCTTCTTGACACGACGATCGAGCTATTAGGAGAATCTGTGCCGCCCCGACACCATTGCTAGTTGTCGGAGTCGCCACAACCTTACCAGAGTTCAGATCATCCACCGTAATCATACTACCTCATCGTGAGTTCTCACCACCAGAGTCATCTTATGCTCGTCGACGGCCGTCGTCTCTACAAGAACCCGAACCGCTGAGCCACTCCGAGCCAGATCACCGTAGGAGTGCTCGAGCCTCCGCCATCAGTGTCGAAGCGCTACCGTCGCCGCTGTACGTCTTCACTCCTAGAGTTCGACGCCACCACGAACGTCGGAGTTGCTCGACCCCGCTGAAGAAGCATAAAAAATATAGAGTTTGTTTGGATCATCACTCCATGCGGCTAAAAGAAACCAAGCCGCAGAGGGAAGGCTCTCGAAGATCCCATGCGGCCAAGTAAAACTAAGCCGCAGAAGGAGTGCTCCTGGAGATCCCATACGACTAAGAAAACTCGAGCCGCAGAAGCAAGGCTCTTGGAGATCCCATGCGGCTAAGAAAACTCGAGCCGCAGAAGCAAGGCTCCTGGAGACCCCATGCGGCTAAGAAAACTCGAGCCGCAGAAGCAAGGCTCCTGGAGACCCCATGCGGCTAAGAAAAATCGAGCCGCAGAAGCAAAGCTCTCGAAGACCCCATACGGCCAAGTAAAACCAAGCCGCAGAAGCAAGGTTCTCGAAGACCCCATGCGGCCAAGCGGAGCCGAGCCGCTGAAGAAAGACTCCTAAGGCCATTATGCAGCCAAAACGATTCAGGCTCTACTTTGTGGGGGAGGCACATGACAATTTGACCAAGTCTCAACCACCCAGATTTGCTATAACAAAAAAATCTCAATAACCTCCACCAGCTGGCAGCCCAAGATCAAGTCTTCGTGTGATGTTACATACACGTGGCCACATGGCCCTTTATGCGGCCCAAAATATGCTTTATGCAGGAATCACTATAAATAGCAGGGTATCACACCCATGCTAGAGGTTGTCAATCAAATGCTGGCAAATTTCTTCAAGAGCAAAGACTGTGTCTGATAGGCCAAGGAGTAAGGCAGAGTTGCTACACTTTCCCGAGCCTCCATCGTCACCCCCCAGAATCAAAAATTAAATAATTATACTTAGACTTTTTCCTAGGATTTCTTTCTAGGCTTTATTTTGTACAAGCGAGTTTGCAATCAAGTTCAATTCATCTGTAATTTTTTATGCTTGATATTTAATAGCAAACACCCGGCACCAGATCTGGCTCAGACCGGCGGATTTGAGCCATCCTCGTCACCAGAGCTATCCTCAACCCCGCCGCCTCGCCAAGCCAAAGTCGTGCGCTACGACGGCACCTTCGCCTAGCCGACCCAAGGTGAGCTTCTCTTCTTCCTCTCGACCCCCCTTCTTTTCTTGATTCTTAAGACTTTAGGGTTTGAGGCTGTGAATGTTGAAGGATAAAGGAGGAGTGAATCTAAGGTTTCAAACAAAATTTGGAGAAATAGTAGAAATCTAGGGTTCTTAAGCTAAGAAGGGAAGAAGACATTAAGAATTAGGGTTATGGTCACTTGAGGATGGAGAAGATGGTCTATGCGGCTGAGAGAAAAATAAGAGGAGGAGAGAGAGAGATGAGGGATTTTATGTTAGGTTAGAGTTGAATTGTGGGCAGGGTCAGTTTTGGGCTGAACTATAGCTTGTAGTATTTGGTAGTATAAAGAAAGAAAAGAAACAACAACAGAATTATTAGTTTGGGATGGGCCAGGTTGCACAGATGAATCTGGGTTTGTTAGGGTGGGCTACGAGTTTGAAATATGAAATTAGAAGGAAATGTTATAACAACAGTAGTTAGTTTGGGGCTTTGAGCTTTGGGCCTGAGGATTTGGGGACTGTGCAAAATTAGAAAAAAATAAGAGAATTAGGTTTTGGGCTTGAGGCTGGAGTGGGTTGGCTGAATTTTAGTGCTATTGTAATTTTCTTTGGGTAAATCTTAGTAGTGAATGTTCTCAGGTATATAAATGTATTATTTCACTAGTAATTATGTTGGCTAGGTATTGCTAAGAAAATGTATTTCATTAAAATGTGTCTGGACTATTCTATACAGTTAATTAGTAGTCTTCCTATAAATATTTCACTAGTAAAATATTTAGTTATTACTTTACTAATAGTACCTAATTAACTAGTAGATATATCAACCTAATCTATATTATTTTGTCAAACTAAACTATATAGCATATTTTGTTATATTGATTCAAACTCTCTTTTACCTAGTAATTATTAATATAAGATGATTAGCTAGTTTACATATAGGAAATTAGCTTATTGGTAACTAGGGGTGGGCATACGGTTCCAAGACCCGCGGTTCCGACCCGAACCGAACCGTAAAATGTCCAAACAAGCCGGTTCCTAAACTTTGGAAATTAAACGGGGTGGGCCGGGGCGGGTCGTGTGACACTAACGGGGCGGAGCGGGTCCTATTTTTAAAATAAACGGGGCCCAGACCGACCCGTTTATAGGGGTATGTATTTTTTTTTATCAATTTTGAATTTTTTTGCTATTATAGTTTATTAGATAATAGAACAAGTTATTGTTTATTAAACAAATTCTAGAAATTTGGGAAGACATACTATTTGTTTTGTTCTTATAGATAATAGAACATACATAAATGTTTACTATTCTAGAATTTTTTTAAACTTTTTTTGGACTCGTTTGGTCCCGCGGGTCGGCCCGGTTCAGACCCGTTTCGAACGGGTCGAATCCTTTCCGGTTCCAATATTTTTTGGACTCGCCCTACCCCGCCCCGTCCCGCCCCGTCCCGCCAATTAACAGGTCCGGTCCGGGTCCATAAAATTTGGGCCCGGTCCGACTCGTGCCCACCCCTATTGGTAACAACAGGAATTAGCTAGTTAGTTATTTTTAGCTAATTGAAATTGTTTAGAACCTAACCAATTTGTACCTTAATCTAGGTAGACATAGAGATTTATGCTTTTCTATTCTTGAACTTCCAGAGCAAGGCAAGTACACCGTCTTGAACTCTTTACTTTGTATTTTTGTCATACTTTTTGTTCTCATATTGGATACGAGATTTACACGATTGTATTATGCCTTATTGATCATATTGTGTCTCAACAATTTTATTACGGAAATTGGGAAAATATTGTCTAGTGTGTGACCACACCCCTTAACTAGGTTATTGTGAATAGCCTAATCGTACACCTCACGTACGATTAAGCCGCACCTTATTGTGATATTATGGTTTCCATCCAGTCACACATTAGTTTAATATTTTAAATTAACTTTTGCATTGATTGTCTTGTTCATTATTCTAGTTCTTGTACTATTGTTTCATATTGTAGTTTAGTCTATATTATTACTTGTGTATTTCAGATTATATTGTAGACTGTTTCTTGTCGGGGTTGTACTTTGCTCCTTTCCTGACTGGATATGTTGCAGATGAGATTGAGGTTATAGGTGAGCAGGATGACACCAGGATTCAGGACTTAGAAGCTATAGAGATTTAGTTTTAGTTTCATTGCTTAGGCTTGTGTAGTGATTTTATTCTATATATTTGTCATGATTTCTCTGTTGTCACTTTTATTTTTGTTAACGGATTTGTCTCAAATATTATTTTCTATAAAAGTGTAATAATGATTAATAGTGTAGTGATTCTCTGGGATGTTTTAGCAGACTGTGATGTTTTATCTTGTGATATTACTTGAAGTTTTCCTTACACTTGTACAACTTACTTCGTTGTGTCTATCAACGAAGGTTGGACGTGTCCGACTCGTATCCAATTATTCGAGAGCAGATCGTGACAGTGTGCAAGTCAAGAAAAAAGAATCAAATAGTAAAATACAGACATGTAGTTTGTCCTAAAAGAGAACAATTGGACCGAATCATTAATGGATGAACCCGACAAACCACAACAAACGCTTATCCTTTCAAATTAATAAGAACTGACAAGCCCTTCATAATGCATGAATTTGATGATTCCACCAAATTATGAAATATTCTATTGAAGTGTCATCTTCTTATTTCTACTCCAATGTTACACCCCCGATCCTGTAGGACCAAAAGTCGTCACTAGATGTGATATCGTACAAACCTAAATTATACTTGTACAAGACAAGCACCAAAATGGTCGTTTGAATAGCTAAGTAACAGAGTCATCGCAACAGCAATGCAAGGTAGAAAAGTTGATCAACACTATAAGTATAAAATAATGATTCTCTGCTGCAACATAATTTACAACGGCTCGAAGCCAAGATACAACTCGATTAAAATCACTCTATCTTCCTCTCGCTCATTAGAATGAATCATGTCACAAGGCTTACAAGTTGAGAAATTATACAAACAAAGATGTTTCCATTATATATTATGCCTTTTATGTACAAATTAAATATCTCCGGCCACAATGCTTTAAGACATTGACCAAGCTCCAAACGCCTCAGTGCTTCCAAGTAAACTCTACCATGCACATATCTGGTGGGGCATCAGTACAAGAGTACTGGTGAGTGACCTTTTGTCACGCCCCAGAACTAGAATACTGGCAAATAGGGACGGACTAGGCCAGCTATATATACCAGAGTACTTCAATATCCTAAAATAACGTATAAGCTGTATAGACATGGGGGTTACTACTACAATCTAACAGGCAATCCTAGGTCAAGAATCCTAGGTATCTCAATCACAGGTATTAAACAATATACAAAAAGTATGATCATCTGGAATATAAAACAGTAAAGCATCCCAAACTATCATACATCACTGATCATGAAGCTAGTAATACAGAATGAAGAACTAGCAAGAGTAATAGTCATACATGATAAGCTCTAGCTATAGTCTAGAATAACGCAAATCATGTTTAGGCCCGTAGGCTAAATGTCAAGATCCAAAACAAGAGCTAAATACGTGCTCGGAGGCTAAACGTCATAAAAGAATAATGTACATAACTAGTGGAAGGATGATATAGAAAACCCACTAAGATACTCTAGTACTCTGGGTGGTCACCGTCGAGTAGATGGTACAAAAGATCGTTCGGGCTCCTCTATCGAATCTGGCCAAATAAAACAAGTGGAGTTAGACCCCCAATAGCAAGTACCATAAAGGAAGCAAAACTATGAACTAAAACCAGCACGAACTGACATAGCAACGTATTGAGACTCGTGCACTACCAATCAACTTATTTCGAGAATAGAAAAGACAATAAGCAAAGCAACATGGAGCATAAAGTAAATAATATGTGACATAATGTAAACTATGGACATGTGAATTAAATGAAAGCTGACATAAACTGAACAATGTAAGAGAAATGGTACATGTGAGCATATAAGATAACTGGGACATGTGAGCGTGTAAGATAACGGGACATGTGAGCATGTAAGAACTATATAGAATGATAAATGATAAGATGACTTAGGAACTATTCCGGAACCCAAGTTATAACCCGTAAACCAAATAAGGACTGGGGTTGTAACCCTTCTCCTGAACAGAACTTAGTCTCTAATCATTTACCGGCAAAAGTAAAGCATGAACAATGATGTACTAAAATAAATAAATTCGGACACTGCTTAGATAAAACTAGACTAGACTGGACTCCATACAACAATCACGGCCAAGCAATGAGTAGAGCTTTATACATTAGCTAACTATGGTTATTACAATCCTAATTACTAACATATACACTTTTGAGAAATCCAATCCTGTTACCTACACTGCAGACTACCCGACTCAACCAGGCCAAAAGAAAATAAGTATAGCAGACACACCGCAATAAGATACGTGTGTACTAAGGAGGTGCCCCACTCGACGATGTGCTGGATGAGTGCTCATCATGACAGATAGCTCCAAATTCTATGTATATATATATATATATATATATATATATATATATATATATATATATATATATATATATATATAATATAAAAAAAATATAAAAAAAATATAAAAAAAATATATATAATATATATATATATATATATATATATATATATATATATATATATATATATATATATATATATATTAAAAAATATATATATATGTATATATTCTTTAATATATATATATATATATATATATATATATATATATATATATATATATATATATATATATATATATATATATATATATATATATAAATAAAAATATATATATATATATATATATATATATATATATATATATATATATATAATATATATATATATATATATATATATATATAAAATAAATATATATATATAAATATAATATATATATATATATATATATATATATATATATATATATATATATATATATATATATATATATATATATATATATATATATAATATATATATATATTATATATATATATATAAAATATATAATATATATTATATATATATATATAATATATATTTTATATATATATATAATATATTTTATATATATATATATATATATATATATATATATATATATATATATATATATATATTTTATATATATATATATATATATATATATATATATATATAAATATATATATATATATATATATATATATATATATATATATATAGACCGGAATAAGAAGGGTTGTAGGTAACTGGAAAATTCTTCCCTCCTAATGATCTAAATAATCAAGATAGTTATTAATCCTTAATATTTTCATTCGGGATTCCGGGTGTGGCATTCCGCAAAATCCATCCTAGACATGGTGTGCAAGACTAGACAATACAAAGAAATACACTATAACAAGCCATAACAAGAAAATATAATAAATTGGAAGCTAGGAGTGCGCTACGACGAGCCACTATAAAGATATCGGGAGTGCGCCATGACAGGCCACTATCATGTAAGGAAAGAAGAAGACATGTAACATAAGTGTGCCAAGACGAGCTACTATCTAGTAAGTAAAAAACACATGTAACATGGGTGTGCCACTACGGGCCACTATCATGATTATCAAGATGAGATCATGTTGTCATGTTCAAGTCAAGGTCAATATTAACAAGTTATCAAGTCGGATCGTCTTAAGTTAGGCCAAGTACAGAAAACATGCCAAGAATATCAAGAACTATGATTGAAATTATCAGTCGCATATGAACTCCAATTAAGGTGAAACAAAAAGATTCTTGAAGCCAAGTCGGAGATCTACAACTTTCATGTTTTGAGTTTTAGAAGGTTCTAGCTACAAAACTGCTTAAACCGACAAAATCGAATAAGTACAGGAAAGCACAGTGCAGCCTGTGCAGGAAAGAGCAGCATAGTGTAGGAAAGCGCAGTGTAGTACAGTACAGTACAGGAAAATGAAGTGCAGTACAGTCTGTGCAGGAAAGCACAGTACAGTGCAGTGTGTGCAGGAAAGAGCAGTGCAGTGCAGTCTGTGTAGAAAAGCGCAGGTGCAGTCTACGCAGGAAAGCGTAGCTACAGTCTATGCAGGAAAGTGCAGGTCCAGCTGTGCAGGAAAGCGCAGGTGCAGTCTGTGTAAGAAAGCGTAGGTGCAGCCTATGCAGGAAAGCGTAGGTGTAGTCTGCACAGGAAAGTAAGCAGGCTGTACGCAAGTGCGCAGGTGCAGGCTGTTCATATTCTCCAAATCAGCACCTAAGTGCATAGGGAACCCATGAACTCAAGGAATGCCATAATTTCCTCAAAATAAGTTAAAATCTAGCAGTTGAAAAGTCAAAATTGGGAAGAGCAAAATTCTCCACAACATATGACCATAAGATTTCAGAAATAACAAACTTTAAGAGATCAAAACAAAGAAAAACGATAAAAGTCGTAAAACTTATATCTACAGAGATGTAACCGTCAAAACCAAAAAACCTTCAAGTATTAAAGATGCTTAGAATCATGTAAGGAAGAGAATAGAACAAACAAAAATGAAGATTCATCATGTTCTCCATGGAACAAGTTGTACTTGCCTTACGTTGGTGGGAGGATTAAATGAAGAAGAAGAAGAAGAAGAAGAAGAAGAAGGTGGTGGAAAAGTAAAAACCTAGACAATTCTAAGCATTTAATACCAAAGAAAACAAAAATGACAACAAAATAATATTGTTCAAGATTTGGCAAGATATACTTGTCTAGGTTAAGCTCCAAGCCTAATCTTCCATCCACCACCAAGTGGGGTACGAAACCATACTTTAGGCCTCAAGGCCAAGCTCTTAGCAAGCTCCAAGGGGAGGGAAGAGAAGAAGAAATGAAGAGAGTGAAGAGAATGAAAAGAGAGAGGAGAGAGAAAGTAAAAGGGTATATATAGAAGGAAGAATTAATCATAACCGTTGGATGGTGATCCATGTGAAGATCTAAGTCAATCATAGCCAGCCAAAGAAAACTAAGTATCCATTGGATAATACGATACAGCTACACTATTCACAAAAATATCTAAATACTATTCATCAAAATATCTAAAATACTATTTACGAAAATATCGAAAATACTATTTATTAAAATATCTAAAATCAAAAATATCTAAAATGTCAAAAATTTGTCCGGGCGGTATGCCGTCGGTATACACTGGTATACTTGTGATATGCCGGTCAAGGAGAAAATCTATAAGTTGAAAAAAATTTAAAGCGTTCCGAAAACCCAAAAAATACGAAATACAGTACAAAAATATGTATCCGTATATAAATATCGATACTGTGAGACGAGTCTAACAACTCTTCTATCCTTAGAAAAATTTCGTCCACGGAAATTCCTAAAGCTAGTCAAGCATGATAACTAAAACAAAAGCTTAAGAAAATACAACTATCTTAATAAAACAAAGTATGGCATATAAGTAAATGAAGGCAACAGTAATATAACTAAATGCATAAGCAATAACACAACCGCAATCAAGAAGGGCTGGAGACATATGAATAAATATGTCTCCTGAGTTAGTTGAGTAGGGACACGCCCTCGCTAGCCTAGGCTGACTCCCAAAATAAATAGGGGTCAAGTCTCAAGGTAAGTCGGTACCAATAACTTAGTCTAAGACATGACTCTACCTAGGACGTATCTTCGTAGTCGAGACACGTGATATATATCATGTGTCTCAAGATACAAATACAGAAGAGTGAGACGAAAAACTATCATTCATTCACCGAATAAGTCAAGCCGACCGTTGTACCATGATATCGGTAGAATACAAGGCCGCCGACAAGAACCCAATATATACTACCACTACCTGGCCTGCTACTGAAGGATAAATCAAAATGGCATAACTGAAAGAAGACCATAAAGATGGTACCTGAGACTCCCTAGGTACTACACTCATGCCGATACTAGAGCTGCCCCTGAGACTTTGCATACAACTGTGCTCTGCGCTGCCTGACCCTGTGAGCTCGCGATAGCGGATGATATTGTGCCAATGGCTGAACATCTAGTATTGGCCCTAACTGCTCATCCATTGCTAGGGGTGGTGAGTGATATGACTGAAAGGACTGAGGTGGTACATCTGGTGTAGATGGTCGTCCTCGAGATATCGGATAGGGACAAGTGCTAACTGAGTCATCCGCTCCACAGAGAAGTGTTGCCTATTGGCCGCCCGACAAAATGATCTGAGATGTTCTATCTTACCATACTAGGTACATGCTTCTTGTTCTGCCTGATACTGCTGGTCTCTCTGCCTCTATGCTTGGGCCTACATATACTGTTGATGCCCCTCCTGTTGGAATACATGGTGCTGCATTAATGAAGGCCTCTGAGCTCGCTTTTGGTGAACTGGTGTCTGTACCCCAAACTGGATAAATACAGGCTGGAAGGATGAAGATCTAGCTGAACTCCTTCGGGGACAAATCCCTATCATGTGGTCTGGTGATCCGCATGACAAACATAGGAAGTTGGCCCTTCGACAAGTAAGATGAGTGTGCCCTCCCCTTCCACAGAAGGAACATATGACTGGTAACTTCTGGTATTGGTATGGAGGTTTGTATGCTGGTCCTAGTGAGTGATGTCGAGGTAAAAAGCCTGACAGGGGTGTATGGTACCTCTTACGACCCTCAGTTCTGGATACAGTCCTCCTGGCTATATGATCGTGCTCTTATACTGCCTCTACAGTAGGTCGGGCTCGATATGCTGACTGACTAGATGACTGGTACTTCCTGGCTCCAATCTGTACTCATTCTGGCTGCAGGTCCTCGGCTTAAAATACCTCTGGTATTTCTTGCCCACTACGGTCTATCAATATCTAAATACTCTACTGGAGAACGAGATCTCATTGTTGCTGTGACTCCATCATATCCTTCATAATCCCTAGGAGTGCATGTACATCGGGATGATCTGATACTACCTCTGCTCGGACTATTGACTGTACTGGTGATACAAGAAGCCCTAACTCTGGTAATGCCTCATCTGGATGATGATCTATCACTGGTATTGACTGATGAGACTCTGACTGAATTAGCAATACTGACTGCACGGGCATAGTTGGGTGATCGAGATGGACGGACATCACTACCCTCAGGTCGACTCTCGACTCTGCTCCTGAATGCTGAGACTGATCCTCCAAAACTGGCCTAACAGAAGATTGCTGACCTGCCATCGGCAGAACCCAAACAAGATAGTCGGAAGGATTCAGAACAGTGTCCCTAAAGTTAAACGACACAAGGTTCAAATCGAGGGAACATGAAAGATCAACGATCAAGGCAGATATCAGGATAAAGGATCAAAGATATAAAATAATACGAAGGATATCAATAAAGGAGAATTGTGACTGAGATATCTAAATATCAGTAACTCCCACATATTTGATAAATCAGACCTGCATGGGCCACCACTAAAACCTATGTTACACCCCAGAACCAGAATACTGGCAAGTAGGGACAGACCCGGCCAGCTATGTATACCAGAGTACTCCAGTACCCTGAAATAAAGTATAAGCTGTATAGACATGGAGGTTACTACTACAATCCAACAGGCAATCCTAGGTCAAGAATCCTAGGTACCTCAATCATAGGTATTAAACAATATACAATAAGTATGATCATCTGGAATATAAAACAGTAAAGCATCCCAAACTATCATATATCAATGATCATGAAACTAGTAATACAGAATGAAGAACTAGCAAGAGTAATAGTCATACATGATAAGCTCTAGCTATAGTCTAGAATACCGCAAATCATATTTAGGCCCGTAGGCTAAATTGCAAGATCCAAAACATGAGCTAAACACATGCTCGGAGGCTAAACGCCATAAAAGAATAATGTACATATGTAAACCCCCATATTTTATGCGAAATTTATTTTTATAATTTTACTATTTTTATACATATTTTATTTCTTTAGTTGCAGTTAAGGTATATATATATATATATATATATATATATATATATATATATATATATATATATATATATTTGTTAAAAAAAAGAAATTAACCCGGCACTATAGCAAAGCTACAGTGCAAAGCTAAACCCGAGCCTGCTGTTCCTCTCGGCTGAGAGAAAAAAATCGAATCGGAAGATTTGATTTCAATCAAATCTTCACAAATAAAATCCCAGAAAATTTCCCCTTAAACCCTGGGAGATTCTCTACGAAATAGACTCAAATCCGAGTTTAAATCGGATTAGAAACTCCAGAATTTTTAAACCTAAAACTATTCGGAAGGAGTGAATATGTATATATATATACGCGGATGAGCGAGAAGAGTTCTTCCTAGAACTCCAAATCGCTCGCGCCCCCTACCCCAACCTGTACTCCAGTACGACCCCGACCTCTGGCGAACTCCCTCCGACCGCCTGCGACCACCAACGCCACCGCATGACGCCAGGGAGGACCGCCGAACCGACAGCAACCCGGGACCCCTGCTCGGTTCAATCGCACAAGTACTCACTTCCCATCGAATTACCTCCTCGTTTGTTGTATCGTTATCGAATCTACGAAGTCTGAGATGAAGCCCATATAACCCCCTTTTGAACCCTTCAAAGGGATTCAAATATCGAGGATCGACCAACTCGAGAGCTCGACGTAAAGTCAAGCAAAAACCCATATCGAACACGTAGTTGTAAGGCTGTCAAAGCCCAAACTTGTAAGCCACTTTTCAAACTAAATAGTAAGGTTTTCGAGAAACAAATTAAACACACATGTAAACAACATAACCAAGAACAGAACGCACTTCGTAGAGCCTATTTTTTTCATTGTACAGAGAATGGCGTGATGTTAAACTTGTGCAAGAAATGGTTTTAATTAACTGAAATTCGAAAAAAATTCCCCGATACGGCATGTGCCCCGACGAACCGGGTGACATGGTCGCGTACTATATGCATCAAAAGACGTATATGGATGTTGTCGACGTATAGGAACTGACAAAACCCGAATTCGTTGCGTGTGCGCGACGAAATCAGTGCGTATCCATCGAGATACCTCCATATCGGTATTTTACAAACTTGACCATAACATCGTGTACAGTCGTCGGATCGAGACAAAACTTGCGTCAACAGGACCAAATCAAAATTCTGGTCCTGTATGCCAAGTTTGGTCCAAATCTGATATGGTCGACCGGGACGCCTATTTGGCGGGCCCTGCAACCCGATCCAACGGGCGATTTTGTGCACGGCTCATCATAATCCAAAATTGGACATATCATTGGGTTTGTCTCCTCAAACCGGATCCGTATACATATAGTTTGACGACTTTAGAGACCGTAGATATTGGCGCGCATTTCGGTACAAATGGGTCCAACGACAGACATCGTTTTGATCCAATATTACAATTTTGCCCCTGTTTCTAAATTGGACTTTTGGACAGGCATTTTCTAGGTTTATCACTTATTTTGGGAACGTTTTTGATGTTTGTTTCAGCATCCGGAGCCGTTCGTGGATCCTGAGGTTTTGTGCCGACGTGACTAGTTGCTTGGAGTTGCTATTTCTGCACCGCCAGGCAAGATACCTTGCCCATTACTCTGTGATTATTATATTTTTATTTTCAGTTGTTATTTTTTTGCATTCTTTATTTGTTGATATTATAAAATTGTTTGTCTAGGTCACACCTGGGTGCAAGCGACTTTGTTAGTCGTTTTCTTGCTTTATTTATATTCTCTGGCATTGACTTAGCCTAGTGACCACCTATTATTGTTGAGGTTTTGGTATATCTCATACGGCCTTGACACTTACTTTACCATGTGATATGAGTCATATGTAGGACACGTACCTGTGTAGTCGGCTGACCACCGATACGTATGGAGCGTACGACGGATAGGAGTAACTGCCAATAGAATTGCATGTTAGAAAACTTGGCGGTTACTAGAGGTTCATGTCAGTCATGGAGATAATGATACTAGACATTAGGTGGGAAGAACAATACCTGACGTATGGGCTTCTTTGCACTTCCCTGATTACCTGTGCACTCCTTCAGAGACGCAGGCTCCAGGTGCCCTCTGACGTTTTCCAGAGCGTTATGGACGTACCCCTTGCACATGGTGCCCTCTGACGATCTTCAGACGTTATGGACGTAGGCCCCTGGTGCCCTTTACGGGAACTATGCCGATCCCATCTACAGCCAGGACTCATGCGTCGAAGGATTGTTTCTCAAACTGCATATTCTTAGTACACTGGTCAGGAACCCGAGTGTATGCATCCTTTCTTTTCTATTATATTATCACAGTGTATATGGCATGGTGTTTTCTTGTATCTTGCTACGTCCCTCTGAGGACCTAGTTATCTCTCCAGGATTAGACGACTTCCCGCAGGAGTATGGAGCGGCACTGGATCCATCCTATTTTGATGACGAGACATCTCCTGCTGATTTTTAGTCTATTTATTTATTGAGTCATTAGTGAATATTTTTACATCTCTTTCCTTTGTATTTTATGGAGGTTGGACTCCGATCTTTTGAGACTATTTTTATAGCTGTTTGGAGTGAGTATGTTCACCCGGCTATCTTTTGATACACTCATTTATTATCTAGACTTTATTATCTTTTGTGTTGAGTTGTGATTAGATTAGATTATATTATTCTGGCCTGTGATGATTTATTATACAACTTATGTACGTATACGAGGATTCCATATATCGGAGTATTCTTCGTATATGTGCAGCTGGCATGTTCGCGTACTCGGTCCTATGTATTTTGGGACTGGGGCGTTACATGTTTTTGTGGTAGCCCATGCAGGTCTAGAAAATATTGTTGGGTTATATGACTGTTCCCAACAAGCCTGCATATAGGAATATGAATAGTATTTCATCCAGAACTACTATATCCCTTGACTTCCAAACATCTTTTCAAATTCCTTCGATTAATTGATTTACCTCACATCTAACCTCTCCTAATATCATCCTATTCTTCCTCGTGCCAACAGTATGAATCTAAAAAGCGGACGCATTTCTGCCTTGGCCCTCACATATGGTGAAGAGGCTACCCTGGAAGGACAGAACCCTCCGATGACTCTGGTGACACCATACCAGCCAGGGCAGTTGCAGCCTACTACGACACCGACGATGGTACACCCAGAGATCGTAGCACCTCCAGTCAGCCAGGCTGGACAGACCACTACAGTGCCACCATGAGGAAATGTATCGCTGCCTCCACCACCACCTTTTTTTAGCAGTTTCTACCACAATCAGGACCTCAAATGCCTCCACCACCGACTGATGGGAGCTCTACTTCCCAGTTTATGTATGCCATGATGCAGGCTCAGTGGCAGCAGACCGAGCTAATAAGACAGACTATGATGGCATCATTGGCTAGACCTCTACCTCCGGCACCGGCACCAGCACCAGCACCAGCACCGGCTTTGCATCCTTATGAAGGTTCTATCAAGAACTTCACAGACATGAACCCCAAAGCCTTCAAAGGAACGGAGAAGCTACTGAAGGCATCCCAGTTGCCAGCTCGAGATTGGATGACAGCAGTGGGCCTACTATTAGAGGTTAATGCCCACCACTAGTGGAAGGCGAAAGAGAGAAGATTAGGCGCTGGGATAACCTAGAAGCAGTTCTATGATCTATTATATGAGATATTCTTCCCCATCCATGTTCAAAATGGTCTCTATGGCTAATTCCTACATCTGAAGCAAGAAAATATGACAGTTGATGAGTATGACTCAGAATTCAATCGCCTGAGTAGATTTGGTACGGGATTGATTCCGATAGAGCTAGAGAAGGTAAGAAAATTCCATCAGGGGCTTGCACCAGAGCTCAAGTCGTATACGACTACACAGTCTCGAGTCTCCGATTCAGCTGTCCTGGAAGAAGCTCGTACTCAGGAGATTCTTCACAAGAAGCAGCAGCAGACGTCGAGGTGCCATACACTAGCAGTTACACCAGCCCAGGCTACACAAAGTGGACCTATTCGGAGATCCATAGGACAGCACCAGCAGAGGTCCTCACCTTATCAGAAGCTCGTTTGCCATTACTACGGAAAGTAAGGACATCTTCAGAATGACTGCAGGACTCGCCTTGGACTATGCTTGAGATGTGGATCCAACCAGCACATGCTCAAGGACTGTTCGGAGCAACAGGCGATAGTACATGCACGGCAGAACCCGAGGCCGACAGCCCCAGATCCTCCAGCACCATGGCCCGTAGCAGGAGCAACTCACCCACTATTGCCTCCCCAAGGCGTACAGTACAAGAAGGCCAGAGCTCAGGGCCCAAGACAGAATTATGGGCAGGCATTCTCACTTGCTGTTAAGGATATAGAGACAGAGGCAGAGATCATAGCAGGTATGGTTTTAGTTGCTTCATTTCCTGCCATTACGTTGTTTGACACTGGAGCCACTCATTCATTCATAGCCACTAGTTTTGCCACTAGATACAGTATTCCCATCACACCCTTATCTAAAAATATTAGAATCCTCACTGGAGGAGGAGTTGTACCTATTAGTGGTGTTTGTAGACTGTGTCCTGTAGTGATATATGGTAGAGAGATAAAGGCACAACTTCTTGTATTTTCTATGCCGACATTCGACGTGGTTCTCGGAATAGACTGGTTGAGCCAGCATTTCGCCCTCATAGACTGCCAAAGGGGCAGTATCGTCTTTAGACCACCGAATACGACGGAGTTCGGGTTCACCAAGGAAGAAGGAGAGAGTTGTGATACACCCACACTGGGGACTCACACGATGATGCAGGACACCCCTCAGCACCCCGTCATCACTGAGTTCGAGGATGTATTTCCCAAGGATTTGCCAGGATTGCCACCTGACCGAGACATTGAGTTTTCTATTGAGCTTATACCCAGAGCCAAGCCTATTTTATCTCGAGTGTATCGTCTGGCACCCAAGGAATTGGTAGAGATGAAGACGCAGATTGACGACTTGTTGGTGAAAGGCTTTATTTGTGCCAGCACGTCACCATGGGGAGCGCCCATTCTTTTTGTGCCTAAGAAAGACGGGACAGTACGCATGTACATCGATTACCGAGCTTTAAATGCAGTAACGGTGAAGAACAAGTATCCTTTGTCACGTATAGACGATCTATTTGATCAACTGATTGGAGCAAAAGTATTCTCCAAGATTGACTTACGATCGGGCTATCACCAACTGAAGGTTCGAAAGGAGGACATTGCGAAGACGGCTTTTCGATCGAGGTATGGACACTACGAGTTCTTGGTCATGTCTTTTGGTTTGACCAACGCTTCCGCAGTCTTCATGAATTTAATGAACAAGATCTTTCACCAGTACTTGGACAAATTTGTAGTCATCTTTATAGATGATATCTTGATTTACTCTAAGAGTCAAGAGAAGCATGAGTAGCATCTACGAATTATTTTAGGAACGTTGAGAAATGAGCGACTTTTTGCGAAGCTTAGCAAGTGTGAGTTCTTTCTCAAGGAAGTATCATTTCTTGGACATATTGTTACTGGAGACGACATATCAGTAGATCCGGAGAAGATCACAGCAGTCAAGGTATGGCCCGCACCCACATCAGCTTCTGAGGTAAGAAGTTTTCTTGGACTTGTGGGTTATTACCGAAGGTTCGTAGAAGATTTCTCTCGAATAGCGGGGCCTATGACTCGACTCACTTGCAAGGATCAAGAGTTTGTATGGACGGAGGAGTGTCAAGCCACTTTTGACGAGTTGAAGAAGCGCTTGACCACGGCACCGATCTTGACACTACCATCGGGCCTAGGAGGATTTGTGATCTACAGTAATTCATCCAGGAAGGGACTAGGATGCGTATTGATGCAGCACGGTCGTGTAGTAGCATATGCATCGAGATAGTTGAGAGTGCACGAGAAGAACTATCCAACCCACGATCTAGAGCTCGCAGCGGTTATCTTTGCTTTAAAGCTATGGAGACACTACTTGTACGGCAAGAAGGTTGATATCTACACTGATCATAAGAGCCTCAAGTACGTGTTCACACAAAAAGAGTTGAATATGTGACAGCGACGTTGGTTGGAGTTGATAAAAGATTACGAGATTGAGCTACATGATCATCCGGGCAAGGCTAATGTTGTGGCAGATGCATTGAGCTGTAAGCCCATGGCTCACTTCTTGACCACACAGAAGGAGTTGATTAGAGACTTGCAGCAACTTGGCATTGAGGTAGTGTTGCCAGGAGCAGATGGCATATTAGCCAATCTCCAAGTGCAATCATCAT
Organism: Iris pallida; assembly: GCA_029216955.1. NCBI lineage: Eukaryota > Viridiplantae > Streptophyta > Magnoliopsida > Asparagales > Iridaceae > Iris > Iris pallida. Next base: position 11,246,603 of record JANAVB010001399.1, read on the forward strand.
TAGTAGATCGGATCAAGGCGGCATTGCTTACGGATGCTAGATTTCGACGGCTTCGAGAAAGGACTAAGACAAAAGAGTAGACGGGATTAAGGATTCATCCCGATGGGACATTGTGATGTGGTGATCGTATTTATGTTCCTAATGGAGAGTTGCGACGGGAGTTGATGGCAGAAGCACACAGTTCGACTTACTCTATCCATCCCGGAGGAACTAAGATGTACCGGGACCTACGGCAGTATTATTGGTGGCACGGAATGAAGCGAGAGATAGCTCGTTTCGTGGCCAAGTGTTTGGTATGCCAGCAAGTGAAGGCCGAGCACCAGAGGATGGCCAGGTTATTACAGCCGCTACTCATTCTCGAGTGAAAGTGGGAGCACATTACGATGGACTTCGTCACAGTATTTCCTCGAAGTTCTAGTGGATGAGATGCGGTATGGGTGATTGTTGATAGACTTACCAAATTGGCCCACTTCTTACCTTTTAGAGTGGGACAGTCCACAGAAGTTTTGGCAGATATATATATGAAGCAAATAGTGAAGCTACATGGTATACCAGTTAGCATCGTGTCGAATCGTGACTCGAGGTTTACCTCATATCTTTGGAGGAGTATGCAGGACAGTTTGGGTACGCGTTTGAAGTTTAGCACGTCATAACATCCGCAGACAGACGACCAGTCAGAGCGTACGATTCAGACGCTAGAGGATATGTTGAGAGCGTGTATGCTTAACTTCGACGAATCATGGGAAGACCACCTTCATCTTGTGGAGTTCTCTTACAACAATATCTATCAAGCGAGCATTCAGATGGCTCCGTTTGAAGGATTATATGGAAGGAAGTGTCGATCTCCTGTCTGTTGGAGCGACATCGAAGAGCGACAGATATTGGGACCCGAGTTGGTTTTGAGCACAGTGGAGAAGGTTAAAAAGATACAAGACCACCTGCGAGCAGCGCAGGATCGATATAAGTAGTGGGCAGATAATCGTCGTCGACCTTTGGAGTTTAAGGAAGGCGACCATGTTTTCTTGAAGATAACCCCCACCAGAGGCACGATTAGATTCGGAGGACGTGGCAAGTTGAGTCCAAGATACATCGGTCCTTTTGATATCTTGGAGCGTGTGGGAGAAGTTGCTTATAGATTGGCCTTGCCACCGTCGCTAGAGGGAGTACATGACATGTTCCACGTGTCTCAGCTAAGGAGGTACATGGCTGACAGCAATCATGTGCTTGATCACTCCGAGATCACCGTTGGACCGAGTTTATCGTATGAAGAGCAACCAGTAGGTATCCTCGATCGCCGAGTGAAGGTGTTGCGGAATCAATCTATACCATTGGTTCGCGTGGCATGGAAGCATCACTCGCCAGGGGAGTCTACTTGGGAGCGCGAGGACGACATCCAAAACCGTTACCCACAATTGTTCGAAGACCAAGGTACATCTTGCATGATTAGACCCTTCCAATTTTTGCATTGTATTTGACACCCTACCTTAATTTAATTTCGAGGACGAAATTTTCTTTAAGTTGGGTAGGATGTAAACCCCCATATTTTATGCAAAATTCGTTTTTACAATTTTACTATTTTTATACATATTTTATTTCTTTAGTTACAGTTAAGGTATGTATATATATGTATATATATATAACTATATTTGTTAAAAAAATAAGAAATTAACCCGGCACTGTAGCAAAGCTGCAGTACAAAGCTAAACTCGAGCCCGCTGTTCCTCTCGGCTGAGAGAAAAAAAATATCGAATCAGAAGATTTGATTTCAATCAAATCTTCACCAATAAAATCCCAGAAAATTTCCCCTTAAACCCTGGGAGATTCTCTACGAGATAGACTCAAATTCGAGTTTAAATCGGATTAGAAACTCTAGAATTTTTAAACCTAAAACTATTCGGAAGGAGTGTATATGTATATATATACGCGGATGAGCGAGGAGAGTTCTTCCTAGAACTTCTCCAAATCGCTCGTGCCCCCGACCCCAACCTGCACTCCAATACGACCCCGACCTCTAGCGAACTCCCTCCGACCGCCTGCGACCACCAGCGCCGCCGCGTGACGCTAGGGAGGACCGCCGAACCGATAGCAACCCGGGACCCCTGCTCGGTTCAGTCGCACACGTACTCACTTCCCATCGACTTACCTCCTCGTTTGTTATATCGTTATCGAATCTACGAAGTCTGAGATGAAGCCCATATAACCCCCTTTTGAACCCTTCAAAGGGATTCGAATATCGAGGATCGACCAACCCGAGAGCTCGACGTAAAGTCAAGCAAAAACCCATCTTGAACACGTAGTTGTAAGGTTGTCAAAGCCCAAACTTGTAAGCCACTTTTTGAACTAAATAGTAAGGTTTTCGAGAAACAAATTAAACACCCCTGTAGACAACATAACCAAGAACAGAACACACTTCATAGAACCTTATTTCGTTCATTGTACAGGGAATGGCGTGATGTTAAACTTATGCGAGAAACTGGTTTTAAATAAATAAAATTTGAAAAAATTCCCCCGATACGGTACGTGCCCCGACGAACCGGGCGACGTGGTCGCATACTATACACTTCGAAAGGCGCGTATGGATGTTGTCGACGTTTGGGAACTGACGGAACCCGAATTCGTTGCGTGTGCGCGACAAAATCAGTACGTATCCATCGAGATACCTCCGTATCGATGTTTTACAAACTTGACCATAACTTCGTATACAGTCGCCGGATCGAGACGAAACTTACGCCAACAGGTCTAAATCGAAATTCTAGTCCTGTGTGCCAAGTTTGGTCCAAATCTGAGAAGGTAGACCAGGATGCCTATTTGGCGGGCCCCACGACCCGATCCAACGGACGATTTTGTGCACGGCTCATCGAAATCTAAAATTGGACATACCATTGGGTTCGTCTCCTCAAATCGGATCCGTAGACATGTAGTTTGACGACTTTAGAGACCGTAGATATTGGCGCACGTTTCGGTGCAAAATGGGTCCAACGGCGGACATAGTTTTGACCCAAAATTATAATTTTGCTCATATTTCAGAATTGGACTTTTGGACAGGCATTTCCTAGGTTTATCACTTATTCCGAGAACGTTCTTGATATTTGTTTCAGCATCCGGAGCCGTTCATGGATCCTGAGGTTTTGTGCCGACGTGACTAGTTGCTTGGATTTGTTATTTCTGTACCGCCAGGCAAGATACCTTTGCCCCTTACTCTGTGATTATTATATTTTTATTTTTAGTTGTTATTTTTTAGCATTCTTTATTTGTTGATATTATAAAACTGTACGGCCAAGTCACACCTGGGTGCAAGCGACTTTGTTAGTCGTTTTCCTCGCTTTATTTATATTCTCTTACATTGACTTAGCCTAGTGACCACCCATTATTGTTGAGGTATTGGTATATCTAATACGGCCTTGACACTTGCTTTACCATGTGATGTGAGTCACATGTAGGATACGTACCCGCATAATCGGCTGGCCACCGATACGTATGAAGCGTGCGATGGATAGGAGTAACTGCCAATAGAATTGCATGCTAGAACTTGGCGGTTACTAGATGTTCATGTCAGTCATGGAGATGATGATACTAGGCATTGGGTGGGGACAACAATACCTGACGTATGGGCTTCTTTGCCACTTCTCTGATTACCTGTGCGCTCCTTCGAAGACGCAGGCTCCAAGTGCCCTCTGACATTTTTCAGAGCGTTATGGGCGTACCCCTTGCACATGGTGCCCTCTGACGATCTTCGAACGTTATGGACGTAGGCCCCTGGTGCCCTTTACGGGAACTATGTCGATCCCATCTACAGCCACGGCTCATGCGTCGAAAAATTATTTCTCAAACTGCATATTCACAGTACACTGGTCAGGAACCCGAGTGCATGCATCCTTTCTTTTCTATTATATTATCACAGTTTATATGGCATAGTATTTTCTTATATCTTGCTACGTCCCTCAGAGGACCTGGTTATCTCTCCAGGATTAGACGACTTCCAGTAGGAGTACGGAGCGGCACTGGATCCATCCCATTTTGGTGATGAGGCAACTCCTGCTGATTTTTAGTCTATTCATTTATTGAGTCATTAGCGGATATTTTTACATCTCTTTCCTTTGTATTTTGCGGAGGTTGGACTCCGATCTTTTAAGACTATTTTTATAACTATTTGGAGTGAGTTTGTTCACCCGGCTATCTTTTGATACACTCATTTATTATCTTCTGTATTGAGCTGTGATGAGATTAGATTATATTATTCTGGCCTGTGATGATTTATTATACAGCTTATGTACGTATACGAGGATTCCATATATTAGAGTATTCTTCGTATATGTGCAGCTGGCATGTTCGCATACTCGGTCCTATGTATTTTGGGACTGGGGCGTTACAACATAACTAGTGGAAGGATGATATAGGAAACCCACTAAGATACTCTGGTGCTCCGGGTGGTCACCGTCGAGTAGATGGTACGGGAGATCCTTCGGGCTCCTCTATCAGATATGGCCAAACAAAACCAGTGGGGTCAGACCCCCAATAGAAAGTACCACAAAGGAAGCCAAACTATGAACTAAAACCAGCAATAATTGACATAGCAACGGACAGAGACAGGAATAAGTAAATGCGGATCGAGACTCGTGCACTACCAATGCACTTATCCCAAGAATAGAAAAGACAATAAGTAAAGCAACATGGAGCATAAAGTAAATAATATGTGACATAATGTAAACTGTAGACATGTGAATTAAATGTAAGCATATGAACATGTGACATTAACTGAACAATGTAAAATAAATGGTTCATGTGAGCATAAAAAATAACTGGGACATGTGAGCGTGTAAGATAACTGGGATATGTGAGCATGTAAGAACTATATAGAATGATAAATGATAAGATGACTTAGAAACTATTCCGGAACCCAATTTACAAGCCGTAAACCAAACAAGGACCGGGGTTGTAACCCTTCTCCTGAACAGAATTTAGTCTCTAATTATTTACCGGCAAAAGTAAAGCATAAACAATAATTTACTGAAATAAACAAATTTGGACACTACCTAAATTTGATAAATCCAATCCAGTTACCTGCCCTGCAGACTACCCAACTTAACCAGGCCAAAAGAAAATAAGTAGAGCAGACACACCGCAGTCAGATATGTGTGTCCTAAGGATGTGCCTCACTCGACGGTGTAGTGCCCCGTCCTGCTCAGCTCAATCAGAGGAACCAAAATGTTAACGAAGTTCGGACTTAGACATGCAACGGCTTGTTCGAAGTCCTGCTCGGTCGAGGCGACTCCTCGCTCAGGTGGGTGGCTTCGGTGAACTTGCCTCAACTTGGCCTTCGCACTAATAAAATAAAAGTTTTCTAATGCACAAGTAGGCTTAATAATAAAAGAGACGAATCCACATAGCTAAGGGAATTATCTCAACTTGGGTCAGATTGATTTAAAATATAGAAAGGTTCCATGGTCGGCTTAGAAATGTTGCACGATAGCTTTCAAAATGGCACTCGGTCCTCCGTCCCGTGGCTTAGGGGAAGAAAAGTTGGTCTTCGCCACAAAGCTAGAAATTAGCCTAAGTCATAGGCGTCGCCCGTATAAATGCTTGATAAAGCATGCACGGCTCCAGCGTCCAAGGCTTGGCATAGCCTTTGCTCGTCCCACGGGTTAAGTTGCATCACACAGCTTGTGGACTAAGTCTAGGCACCCAAAGAACTTGGTTGTTCAAGTCGAACGCGTGCACAGCACGTTCCCACGATGCAAGGCTTGACACAGCCTTTGCTCGTCAAGTTGTTGCACGATTTAGTTAGGCAAAGTTATGCTAGGCTATCGAAAGCATTCCAAGAACCGTTCCATATTTTCTGCGGTTGTCATAACCACATAGTCCTACGATCTCAGGTCTGTTATCTAAAGTATGACTTGGATGGTAGTGTCGCACAGAACACAAATTGGCTTAAGGCACGATGTCATGGACTTAGTGTTTTAAAGCACGAGCCACGATTGATTCAAATGGAGTTTGGAAAAGGGCTATCAAATAGTCGTTCCTAAGTTGAGTAAAATGATAGGGCAACATGGAAGAATACTCACGACCATGGGTCGTCAAGGCGGTCTCAAATACTGGAAGTCTTGAACATGATCCTAAAAAGATGGTAACATAAGAAGAATGACTGTGTAAGACGTTAGTTCGAGTCGAGCCTTGCATGGTCATTCGACAACTTATCGGCAAGGGAAAGTTTCTTCGAACGGCAACCCGGGGCCACGGGACCATTTCGGCCTAGGGGAAACATGCGTTTAGCCGAGTTGGTAGTACTGCTCAGGTTATTCAGAAACTTTCAGTGGGGCTCGCTACCTGCGCTGAAAGCGACACCGAATAGCAAAGCTAATGTGTCCAGGATAACTTGTTGTGCTAGTGACTATTTCATATAGATGAGTCGGCATATTAGAAGCAATCCACGTGTGTCACGTCCCAGAACCAGAATACTAGAGAGTGGGGGACAGACACAGCCAGCTACGTATATTAAAGTGAATCTCACCTCGATATACGGTCAAGGCTGTCTAGATACATGAGAGTTTATCTACAAGCCATTAGTCTCTTAAGGTCAAGAACAAGCCTAGTGCCTCAATCTCAAGCAAGCAAGTAAATATAACAAGATGGTAGATCATCAGACATACAAAGTAAGGCATCCCATACATTACATATTCAGATGATCATGAAGCTAGTCATACAAAATGCGAAAACTATCAAGAGTTTAAGTCATACATGATCAACCCTAGGATGTGTCAATCATTTTACAGCCCTTAGGCGAACAAAAAATATAAGCTTTCAACACAAGCTAACACTTGCTCGGCGGCTAAACGCCTCAAAAGAATAATTCACAATGGAGTGGGAGAGCAAAATAAAATCCATTCGTTGCCAGGGTTGCGCCTAGTGTTCACCATCTGGCTGGAAGGCTGGAAGATCCTCGGATGCTACTCCAAAATCTGGCCATACAAAACCAGCTGGGTCAGACCCCAGAAGAGCAAGTGCCACAAGGGAGGCTTCACTTAAGAACTAAAACCAGCAATTAGCACAAAACATAATTATACAATAAAAGACTGGAGATATGGAAAATCATGATGATATACGATAAGATAACCATAGGACTATTCAGGTAACCAAGTTATAACCCTTAAACCAAATAAGGATCGGGGTTGTAACCCTTCATCTGAACGAAACTTATTTTTCCACCATTTATCGATAAAGTAAAGCACAAGCAATCAGGTCATGTAACAATCTTGTATAGGATCAGGAAAAGACTAGACTGGGCTGGACTCTATCCAATCAATCACGGCCAAGCAATGAGTACGACTTGATACTTTAACTAACTAGGGTTATCACAAGCCTAGTTACTAGCAAGATGTAATCGAGATGTTCCAGCAGTCACAAACCCTGCAGTCTAAGTCCAAGTTATCCATTTGCGGGTTAAAAGTTGTATTAGGTGGATACATCGCCCGGAAGACAAATGTATCCTGGGTGACTTGAATGGTGCAACACATGACAGTGTGCTGGAAATGCGTCCTACTCGACGGCAGACAATAAGTCCACTTGAGCTCCCAGATAACGGAACTGCCTGTGACTGAGAAATCTTGTCATGAACTACTTGATCAATCAAGTTATTAACCTAGTCAGATTCAGTATGAATCCCTGACCGTGGTAACCAGGGATCCATATCATAGACATGATGCAAGACAAGACTAGACTGGTAGCTTTTACAGACAAGATCCAAAGCAATCACCCACGGTGTCAAAACAAGAATGTTCTTAGCATGTCAAGTTAGCCGTCGCAACAGCGTTCAATGTTACATGTCAAGATTACTTAGCTGGTCAAGATAACCGTCGTAACGGTGTTCATGAGTTCATGTCAGGATTACTTGTCAGGGGTGCACCACAACGGGTCACCATCATGTCATGTTACTTGTACTTGTTACTTGTTAGGAGCACGCCACGACGGGCCACTATCATGAGTTGTCACAAAATCATGCCGTATACAGATTATCATTACAATATTAACATATCATAATTATATCGAGTTCATATCAAAAAGGCATAAGGATATAATAAGGGGTGTCATGCGCCCAATAAAGGTAAATCTAGGGCAATGGATGCCAGGGCCATACTGCGCCGGGAAAGGGGGTAAGATACGCTAGTGCTAAGAAGCCTCCGGGCAAGGGATTACGCCAAAGGAGTATGCCAAGGGGAGTACGCCAAGCCAGAGGAGTACGCTAAGGAGAGTACACCAAAGAAGTACGCCAAGCCAGAGGAGTACGCCAAGAGGAGTATGCCAAAGGAGTACGCCAAGCCAGAGGAGTACGCCAAGGGAAGTATGCCAAAGGAGTACGCCAAGCTAGAGGAGTATGCCAAGGGAAGAACGCCAAAGGAGTACGCCAAGGAATATGCCAAGGGAAGTACGCGTAAAGGAAGTACGCCAAAGGAGTAAATTTTACGCGTGAAACTTATTTTATGCCAAGGCAGGGTAGACTTTATTTTATGCGTAAAATAGTCTTGACTTGCGTAATCCAGATTCACGCTGTCACGAATAAACATGGGTGTAGAGTTTGATACTACGCTGGCACGTATAAACGTGGGCGTAGATAACCTCCAGAACTCCAAATTCCATGAAACCTTCAATCTAAGCCAAAAATGGGACTTCCATAGATCAAAATGGGGTATAACACAAATCTCAACAACCTGGAACGATCAAAACTTGAAGATAAGGAAGTTTGATATATCAAAACCACCAAAATCCGAAAATAGCAAATTTCTAGATCTACAAAAAATAAAACTTCAAAATGCTAAATGTCAAGTTCTAAACTATCTTAGAATCATGAGAGGAAGATAAATGAACCATAAAAATAGGTTCTCATGTGGAAGCAAGGAGCACTTGCCAATGGGTTTTCTTAGGTTAGAGGAGAGGTTAATGGAGAAGAAAAAGAGTAAATGAGAATAAGTGAAGAGAGAGAAGGTAGTTGGGCTTTAAATAGAGATGGTGGTAGGTAGGTGGTTGGGTTCATGATGAACCGCCCTAAACCAAAACAACCAACCCAAGCCGAACCCAAGTCAAAATTGTCACGCCCCAGAACCAGAATACTGGAGAGCGGGGGCAGACATAGCCAGCTACGTATAACGGAATAGAATCCACACCGCTATACGGTCACGGCTGTCTAGATATGTGAGGGTTTCATTATAATCCATCAGTCTCTTAAGGTCATAAAATAGCCTATTGTCTCAATCACAAGTAAGCAGATAAATGTTACAAGATGTAAGATCACCAAATATACAATAGTAAGGCGTCCCAAACATTACATATTCAGCTGATCATGAAGCTAGTCGTTACAAAATGTGAGGACTAGCAAGAGTTTTAGTCATACATGATCAACCCTAGGTTGCCAATCATGTTACAGCCCGTAGGCAGACAGTAAGTAAAATGTACACGAGCTAACACTTGCTCGGCGGCTAAACGCCTCAAAAGAATAATTTTACAATAGAGTGGGAGAGCAAAAAAAAAAAACCCACTCGTTGCCCTGGTTACGCCTGGTGTTCACCATCGAGCTGGAAAACCAGTAGATCCTCTGGAGCTGCTCTGGTATCTGGCCATACAAAACCAGCTGGGTCAGACCCCAGAAAGAGCAAGTGCCACAAAGAAAGCTTCACTTAAGAACTAAAACCAGCAATCAGCACAAGAGTATAATTATATAATAAAAGATAGTAATTTAAGAAAAGTATGGCAGGATGATATACGATGAGATAACCATGGGACTATTCAGATAACCAGGTTACAACCCGTAAACCAAACAAGGACCGGGGTTATAACCCTTCGTCTGAGCAGAACTTGGAATTCTCACCATTTATCGACAAGATAAAAGAAGGATTCAGGACATGTAACAATCTTGATATTGAATTAAAGTAAAGCACGAGTAATCATGTCATGGCATAACCTTATACAGGATCGGGACGAGACAAGCTGGACTAGACTCCATCCAATCAATTACGGCCAAGCAAAGAGTACGGCTTGATAGTTAACTAACTAGGGTTATCACAGGCCTAATTACTAGCAAGATGCAGTGAGATTATTCCACAGCCACAAGCCCTGCAGACTATCCAGGCTATCCGGACGCAATCAGGGATTGAATTCAAGTGGGTACATCGTCCAGGAAACGCATGTACCCTTTGGTGACTTAGTGGGTGCAACACATGACAGTGTGCTGGAAATGTACCCTACTCGACGGCAGGCTACAGATCCCAAGTGGGGCACCCAAATAACGGGATTGCCTGTAGCTGGAAAATCTCTTCATGACTACTGGATTTATTCTAGTTGTTAGCCTTAGTCCATTTCAGTAGGTACTCCTGACCGTGGTACCCAGGAGTCCCTGTCCTAGACATGATGCAGACAGGACTGGTTTATTTATACAAGCACAATCGCCCACGGTGTCCAGGTTATTATACAGGTCATGTCATGTCAAGTAGCCGTCGCAACAGCTATTCGAGACAATCATGTCAGGTTATCATGCCAAGTGTACTTGTCAGGAGTGCGCCACGATGGGCCACTATCAGGTCATGTCAGGTTATCATGTTAGGAGTGCACCACTACGGGTCACTAGCAGGTCATGCTCAATTGTCAATTCCAAATATATCAAGTAAATTCGTGATTATCAAGTTCATGACAAAAGGTGTAAGGATATAAAATGGGCATAAAATATCTAATAAAATATCAATATACAGGGCTATAAAAGAGCCAAGCTTAAGAAAAATAAAACCAAATCTGACACGCTGACATGAGACCAAGTCAGCCAAAGGCCATACGCTCAGGTCAAACTATGCTCAGGCCAGCGTACACCTTGCTCGCTTAAGCTAGCGTACCAAAGGGTCCATACACTTCCAATGGGAAGCGTACGCAAGGGTCAGCGTACACAAGGGCACGCTCAAGCTACCGGTCAGCGTACGCTCAAGCTAGCATACGCTCAAGACTGCGTACGCTTGAGCTAGCGTACGAAAGGGTCTAGGGCACGCTCACGCTAGCATATGCAAAAGACACACTGCCAACAGGCAGTGTATCAAGGCTAGCGTACGCTCGCTAAAGAGCAGCGTACCAAGGCTAGCGTACGCTCGCTAAAGAGCAGCGTACCAAGGCTTGCGTACGCTCGCTAAAGAGCAGCGTACCAAGGCTAGCGTACGCTCGCTAAAGAGCAGCGTACAGCTCAGTGGCATAAGCTAAAAAGCTAGCTCACTGTTCACTGTCTTCTCCAAATGGCAAGAACAGCAAGAACTCTAATGTTGAATCTAAGCTTCAACAGTCCATATCTTGGTCAAAACAAGTCCGAATCCAACTTTCCAAAGGTCAAAATTGGGTAGAATGAAATTCTCTACAACATAGAACCATCAAAACTTAAAAACAAGAAAGTTTGATAGATCAAAACTACCAAAATCTGAAAGTAGCAAGACTCTAGATCTACAAGAATTAAAGCCTCAAAATGGAAAATGACAAGTTCTAATGTGGTTTAGAATCATGAGGAGAAGCTAATGAAACCATCAAAAGGGGTTCTCTTATGGAAGTAAGTTGCACTTGCCTATGGTGTTCTTGGTTGGTGGAGAAGAGTAATGGTAGGGGAAGGAGAAGTAAATGAGAATTATGGAGGAGAGAGAAGGTTGGTGGGGATAATAAAGAGGGGGTTGTGGTAGAAATGAAGGAGAAGCATAGGCTAAGGTGTTCCATCCTTGGCCCATGATGAACCAAGCATTGGGCCGGCCGAACTAAGCCAACCCAAACCGAGAGTTAAACCAAGCCGAGAGCTAAACAAGGAATCAGGCAATACAGAATAAAATACGTATACGTATCCCAAAATACGTAATATGAACACAGGCATTACAAAAATAAACCAAGTCATGCAAGATTAAGCTAGACAAGTCTGATTACGGGTCGGAATTCCGTACACGTATACTAAAAATACGTATAACGAAAAATAGAGGTGACAACTCTACCCACCTTAAAAAAATTCCATCCTCGGAGTTTAATCAAGAGGCTAGAGATGTTGAGCAAGCTATACTAATCACAGGCAAGTTATAACTAAGCAATCAATCAAGCAATCATTCATGCAAGCAATGAAGTTGAAGGCATAAGGCATAAGAAGACATTATACCTTACGAGTCAAGCAGGTCGGGATATCGCGATCGGATATCATCCTCAGGCTCCCACGTTGACTCACCCAAAGAGTGATGACCCCAAGCAACACGGACTAACTTGATAGTCTTATTCTTGAGTATCTTCTCTCTTCGGTCCAATATGGATACGGGTCTCTCCTCATACAAAAGATTGGTACCAACAACCAATTCCGAATGATCAAGGATATGACTCGGATCTGGGATATACCGTCGCAACTAGGATACATGGAAGACATCATGTACCTCACTTAACGACGGCGGAAGAGCGAGACGATAGGACAAATCACCTACCCGCTCTAGAATGTCGAACGGCCCAATATACCTAGGACTAAGCTTTCTCCGTACGCCGAAACAAATGATGCCACGGGTAGGCAAGATCCTAAGGAATATATGGTCGCCGATAGAAAATTCAAGGGGATGCCGATGGGAATCGGCCCAATGACGCTGGCGATCTTGCGCAACTCGAAGATGATCTCTGACTTTTCTGACCACCTCAATAGTCCGTATTACCATCTCTGGTCCAAGCATTTGCCTCTCACCGATATCATCCCATGCTAAAGGATATCTGCACTTCCTGCCGTACAAGGCTTTAAAGGGTGCCATCTGGATACTGGCCTGAAAACTGTTATTATAGGAAAACTCTACGAGATGCAGGTGATCTTCCTACGAACCACCAAAGTTAAGCGTACAGGATCACAATATATCTTCAAGAGTCTGGATCGTGCGTTCTGACTGACCATCTGTCTGCGGATGGTAGGCTGAACTGAACTTGAGACGAGTCCCCAAACCCTCTTAAAGACTCCGCCAAAAGTGCGAGATAAATCTCGAATCTCTGTCGGACACAATACTTACTGGTACTCCATGCAACCTGACTATCTGTCTAATGTACATCTCTGCAAGCTGATCCGTCGACTGACCAACCCTGAAAGGAAGAAAATAAGCTACATTGGTGAGTCTGTCAACTATAACCCAGATAGCATCTCTCCCAGCTGGGGATCTAGGTAATCCAGTTACAAAATCTATGGTAATGTGCTTCCATTTCCATTCTGGGATCGGTAAAGGTTGAAGAAGTCCAGCTGGTCTCTGATGTTCGGCTTTAACTTGCTGACAAACCAAACAACGAGAGACAAATCGGGCTATCTCCCTCTTCATGCCATTCCACCAAAATTGTTGTCGAATATCATGATACATTTTTGTGCCGTCGGGGTGAATCGAATACTGAGAACTGTGAGCTTCTGCCATAATCTCCTGTCTGATATCACCACTGGGTACACAAAGATGTCTCCTATGTCGGAGTTAACTCTGGTCTTCGTCCTGCTACACATTCTGCCCTAAGCTGTTTGCCATTGATTGTAAAAGAACAGAACAATTATCGGAGGACTGAACTTAGACTCATAATACAAACTCGCTCGTACAAAGAAAGTCTAGGGACGAAAACCTAGGTACAGCAGACTAAGTACGATTGTTTATTTTTGATTCTGGGGGTGACGATAGAGGCTCGGGAAAGCGACGGCCGCTCTGCCTTACTCCTTGGACGATCAGTATGCAGCCTTGGCTCGGGAAAGATCTGTTTGGCGTTGACGAAGAAAGGCTCTTCTTACTCTCCTCGGGTGGCTCTCCTGGCTTCTCTCTCTCTGTGAGTATCAAGAAGAAAGGGGGGAGCTCTCTCTGTGTAGATCTCTCTCTTCTTATTTTTTATTCTTTTGTTGCCGACCTCTCTCTCTCTCTTCTTTTTTTTTGCATGGGGAGGATGCTGGCTATTTATAGGAGTGGGATGTGATCATTAGGGTTTACTGATGATTATCTGTTTGGAATGTCGGCGCTTCCTTTATTCTATCTGAGCCCTTGATCCTGATCATAATGAATCTCGGCCCCTAATGCTGATAGCACCAAATCTCATGAGCAGTTAATGCTGACTGCTTTAAATCCTCGTGATTGATTATGCCAATATTTGATTGCTCGCCACGTGTCCTATTGGCTTGATGATAAATGATATGCCCTGATCTCGGCAATTATGATAATGGTGTCAAATATTCTTGTTGGGATTCGGTTGAATCTTCAATGCCACGTGTTTTAATTGAAGGTCCTGCCAGGGCCGCATAGGATGGCCAACACTTGAACCGCAGGAAGATACTCTTCATGAGCCGTATGAGTCAATGCCTCATCGAGCCGCAGGGGACGAACTTTCCGTGAGCCGCATATGCGTAGTCTCTGCGAGCCGCAGGGGACGAACCCTCCATGAGCCGCATATGCATAGTTTCTGTGGGCCGCCTGAGTTAACATGGTATTGAGCCGCATAGACCGGGCTATGGGTGGACCGCATATGGCGGATTCCTGTTAATCATATTAGAGTGTTTCCTCAATGAGCCGCATGAAGTTGTTCTCTACCCGAGTCGCATGAGACTTTTGCCACGTGGCAATCTAGGATTTCTGACAGATCGGGTCAGAGATTATCTTCTTTCCCCGAGGAGTCTGTCATTATGGCAGAGCCATTATGACGCTTTATGTCAGAGACGTCGCAGCCGTCGAGTCGTGTCAGAGCATTAAATGAGGCCATTACTCCCGTAGCCAGCTGTGGGGGGATCACACGTGGCGTCAATTGAGCCGCATGTTCCTGCTGAACCGCATATATCCCCGAACCGCATGAGTCTGAGGGTCTTCTTTCGGGCCGTATGGGGCAACTCCAGTATGAGCCGCATAGGCTTGCTACCCAAAGCCGCATGGGCTATCTATGCTTTTATTCTAATATTTTCCATGCTTCTACAGGACCCCCTTCAAAGTTTTCAATTTATAAAATTGAAACACTTTGAATAAGAAGCATGGCCCCGTTCATGCCGCATAGGATGTACTGTTTACCTGAGCTTCCTGGCCGCATTAGCATCTCGGCCGCATAGATCCTTCTGGCCGTATAGGCTCTTTGTCACGCGTCCTGACCTCGTGAGCAAATCTTCATTAATTGCTTTCGATTTGATTTAACGCCGTCTTTTGGGGGAGGATCCCAAGGGTCGGTTTTTGCTTTGACCGAAGCGTTCTCGCCTTTATTTTTGGAGGCGGCGCGTAATCCGAGGCGTCTTTCTACTTCATGGATCGCCTATAAATAGGAGTCTTTCAGCTCTTGGAGATTTCTTTATCTCCTTTCTTTGCTTGAATTCCCTGTTGTCAGTTTTGCTCTTCGTCGTCCTCCTTCATCTATCGACCATGGCTCCTAAGAGATCTGCTGCATCGAAGGCCGCGAAGGGCAAGGCAGTTGCTGTGGCGGCGACTGCAGCGACGAATGTGGTCGCTCCTCCGTCGGCTGCTGTAGGCGTTGTCCATCCTGATGTTCACCCGCCCATCGCTGGTAAGGGGGTCACTTCCGAAAAACCCTAACTGCTGCCATGGCTCTGTTGCATACTTTATGCACAAGCCATATGTACGAGATGTATCGATGTGGCCGCATAGGCACTTCGCCCATTATGGCCGCATGAGTTTGTCATATTCGATCAGTGCCGCATGTGTGTTTTTGACTTGGACCGCATAAGCGTTGCTCACTTTTGAACCGCATGAACTTGATGGTTTATAGCCGCAGTGGTTTATATGAGTCGGGCTTAGCCGCATGAATTTATAAACCCTTCTGAATCTGAGTTGTACGGATTTGGTTAATTCAGAGCCGCATGGGGCTATGACACGCAGAGCCGCATGGACCTATCTGCTGATGAGCCGCATGAGGCCGTGGCAACCTTAGCCGCCTAGACTTCAGTAATCTTTTCCAATATTTCTGTCTTCTTTGTTTGTCTTCTGACCTTGTTTCTTTTATCTTTTTCTAGTGAATCTGCCCGTGAATCCTGCGGGGGAACTTTTGGTTGGTTCAAATCAATTCGCTTTGGGTGTGCGTCTTGACGACCTAATTAAGCATGTATTGAATCAGTTTCCTGCTGATGAGCCTTTGGAGAGGTTGAACGCCATCGAGAATCAGACCCTTCATTACCTTCGTTCCATGATGAACACTGGGAGGCTGGATGGAAAATTTCTGAAGCCTCTATTCCTCTTTGGAGATGCTCTAATCATAGGGAACTCTCGAGTGTTAGAGATTTCCGAGAACTGGGATTTCTCTTTGGACGGGGAGTCAATCCATATTCCTTTTATGGAACGCTATTATCCCTTATCGTGGTTCAACATGGTGCTGTTGAACAGGAAGATGGTGTGCAACTTAACCCCTACTCAATCGGGGATGTTGATGGGCGACATCCATTACAATCCGAATATGCGGTCAGCGTACCCAGGTAAGGATCCCGTCCCTCGGTATATGATGGGTCTGGCCCCGGGCTCCTTCATGAATGCATACGGCCCCAACTTCTCATTTGCTCAGGCTGACACCTTCTTGAATCGGCTTGTCCGTAAGAAGTCCTATCCTGTTGGTAGGATAGCGTTGCCGAACTGGATAAATCCTACTTCTGCGTGGGTCCAGTTGACCACCTGGGTCCTGCAGACCTACGGAACACTCTTGCGGGAGGTGGGACTTTATCATACTGTTCGAGGGACTTGTCACGGGCTCCCTATTAACAAGCCGCTGTTCATGGCGCTCTTGGAGATGTATAGCCAGCGAACGGGGACATTCTTCTCACAAGTAGGGGAGCTGGGGATTGCTCTTCACGAGATGTATACTGTCTCTAAACTCCCCTGGGGAAATGAGCCTTTCGAGGTGTACACCCCTTCGAATGATGAGTTTGAGGACTTGAACCGACGATTCCCAGGTTTTGTTGCAGTATACCGGGAGTTGCTGTGCCACCATAGTGCTTGTCATCAGATGGCTATAAAGACAACGGATAGCTCCGAAGGGACCGCTCCCCACACCACATCATGGATTAATTACCTTTTCAAAGTTGGTCCTTCTGGCGAAGTTACTCCTCGAACCCCTAGAACGCACGAGGAGGTGAAGGATTTGATGTCAGGCGTCAAGAAGTCGCTGTCCAGGAGCGACATATTTGGGAGTCAATCTGACTCTCTCAGCTACTTTTACTATGGGACCACGCAGATGTCAGAGAAGGCGCTTCTGGCTGGCTTTTTATTGATATGGCTACGGAATTGCGTCGTCTCGGGAGGAGCAGGTTCTATCGAGAGGATCGGTCGCCATTTTATTCTTCCTGCCGTTAAACTGGTGTTCGGAGTTAGGCTGGCCCTTCTTCCCGCCATGGTGTGCAGCATCCACCACGGTCTTCGAACCTTCTCATCCAAAGTTGTTGCTCGTAAGAAAACCTTGGATTTTGAGCGCGTAGAATTGCCTTTCCATTACTTGATAGGGTAGTTGGCGATGCACTACAAGTCTTTGCTGGGACCCGGGATAGCAGAAGATGCTACGGATGAAGATGCTTTCCTCTTCAAATGCCATCGCCAGTCTTGGGAATACAATACTATGCCGGCTTGTCGGAGGGCGCTGGCGAGGGTAGATGGGTGTCACCTTTTTGTGTCCGTTCCTCCTTTTTCTGATAAAGATGTGAGTAAGGTACACCTTGATGGTACTGGACCTCCTCACTTTCTATCTCCGGATATGCTCACCTGGTTGCGTAACATCCGTCCTGCTCATTTGGTTTATCGCAACCGCGATAGGGTGTACCTGGAGCCTTACCTACCTAGTAGGTTTTCTCGGCAGTTCGGTTATAGCCAGTTATTCCTTGATCATCCCAATCCTGGTTTGGGCTTCGAAGGTAGCGTTCTTGATGGCGTCAGGGTGTGGAATTATTATGATGCTTATCATACTCGAGCCAGCTTCTCGGTCCCTGATGCTCAGGCGCCAAGGGAAATTTTATACGTGGCTGCTTTGTATCATGTCATGGCGAACAAGCCTCCTATCAATTTCGATCCGAGTACCAGTTTTATCGTGGGTACAGGCTTAGAGGAGAAGCCAAAGGGGGCTAAGGCTAGAAAGCAACTAGCGCTTCAGACTCCTCTCCCTGAATCAGAACCTTCCGAATCGGCTGGGGAGGAAGATGATAGCAAAGATTCTCTTTTTGATAGAGGCGAAGAAGTAGCAGATCAATTGCTTCCCATCCCTGATGAACTGGCGGAGGGCCCATTGCTTTCTACAGAAGGTGGAAGAGTGAGGGAAGAACAGCTTCCGGCTGTGTCTAGTTCCTCACGTAAGCGAGTCAGGCACGAATCTTCTGGCAGTGGTGCGACCTTTTCCGTGAAGAGAGCTGCCGTTAAATCTCGTGGATTACTTATTACCGAAAGGGATGACGGTACCGATGCTACTCCGGAGGTAAGGCTAAATTGGATTTGTTTCTTTGTTGTAGTTTTCTTTCCTCTCGCAGATATGATTTAATCACTTTTCTTTGTAGGCGTCCGACGGACCGGGGTCTTCTGAACCATCTACTGCCTCCGAGGTTGATCCCGCCCTCGCTGTCTTAATCAACGATATGTGTGCCGCGGTCCTTTCTGCTGGGGCTCTCCCGGAGGCGGCTGGAAGTTCCCGGGTTGCTGAAGCATCAGCTCGGGGGAACAAAGGTTCCTCTGGGCCCGCCCCTGCGGTCGTTGAGCTTCGGCGAGATGACACCGTTCTCAGTACCTCTTCTCCCGGGGACGACTCTCTGATTCCTGATTCGAAGGTTATTGGTGAGGAGGCTATGGTGGCTGTAAACGAACCTCAGCCTCCGTACTCCTCCATTGGTAAGATAGGCCATATATTGACTACCGAAGGGGCTTATTCGCTCTATCAACATATCCTTCGGGTCAAGTCGATTCATGGTTGCCTTGGCCCTGCAGGTCCTGACCTTTTACCTCCCGCCGCGGATGTTCTCCTCTCTCTCATGTTGAAGAGCCTCCTGCCGTCTCCGGGCAGACGGGGAGGGAGTTGGCAATGGTTTCCGCCTCGTCTTCCGCTGTTGACACGGCTCCGGAAGTCGACTTCTCGACCTTGTCGAGCATCCAAATCCTGCGGGCTGCTGAAGAGGAGTTGGCCGCTGTTCAAGCGTCTTTTCGTGCGGAGTTGGTTTCTCTGGTGGCAGGAGCGGCAGACTCCGTCGCGTCTTCTTCCGTGCTACCAGCCACACTACTGCTGACACCGGTTTCCTCGGAGGCTCTGGACGAGGTGACGCAGGATGTGGTTGACAGCTTTTATCGCCACTTAGGGAGGGGTATAAACGCTGCCGTGGACCGGGGGGTCCCTTTTTCTCTGTCTCTACGGGGAGCTCGGGGTCAAATTGACACTCTGAAGGGTCTTCCTGGCGGGCTGGGGTTAGCAGCGTTCCTGGAGCCTAAGCTGACAGAGGCTGACCAGCTTGTGACCCAACTGCTGGCAGTACGGCAGGCTGGTTTGCCTGCCGCGATCGAACGAGAGCGGGGCTTCCTGGTTGCGGCTCGGGACAGGATCAAGCTCGCTCGAGAAACTGCCGGGCCGGCTGTGTAGGGGGATCTTGACAAGTTTTCCGCCTCCTATGACCGGCTGGGTCGTCGAAGTCAGGCTTGTAGGGCCCGGGAAGAGTCTGCCTCTCGTGGAATAGCTGACACGAAGGAGCGGATTCTCGCGCTCCAGGAGGAGTTAGCCTTCTTAGAGTCAGAGCGGGAGGCTGCTCATGCAGAACAGGAGTCGATTGCTCGGGAGGCCGAGCGGATTTCTCAAACTTCTGCCAACCTGGAGCGATCTTTTAAGAAGTTCGAGGACAACTGGCAGGCCCACGTTCATCTGGAGGACCCGGCGGTGTTGAACCAGGAAGCTGAGCGTCGAGCCAAACAGAGGTTTGAGCGGTCGATCGCCTTGATAAAGGACCGCCTCACGGTGTTATGTGCCCCGGAACAGTGATCCGCCCTCTGTCTTCTTCTGCCTCTTCTTTTTTTTTTCATATGTGTATATTTTTATTTGTAAGGGATGTGATCCCCAATGATGTAGCCCTTTGATTTTTGGATAAATGAGCATGTTTCAACTCATCTTTTCTTTCTTGTATCGGCGTTCATGGAATCGGACTTGCTGGGGGATTATTTGTGGACCTGTTACCCTAGGCGTACCTTGGTTTTAGGTACAGATAACAAGTTTGATCAGGATGTTCGGGACAGCCATGACAAAATGGTCATGGATGTTCTCGGTACTGGGGAAAGGAATGCCGTAGAGCAGCCGGGCTCCCGGGGCATGGTAAGATGGTAGATTTATGCCAAGAAGCTTAGCAAGGGATATTTGTGGACCTGTTACCCTAGGCGTACCTTGGTTTTAGGTACGGATAACAAGTTGGAAGGAAGCCAGTCATATTTGCTCCGAGGTTACGAGGGCGTAGCAAACATGAGGGTTTTACCGTGGAATCTTCCTACTCAGAGGTAATGAGAACATAGTAGGGGGAGACTTCACAGGAGACTTTTCTATAATCAATAGTGGTCAACAGAGGACGTTTGTGGTCAACAGAGGACATTTGTGGTCAACAGAGGACATTTGTGGTCAACAGAGGACGTTTGTGGTCAACAGAGGACATTTGTGGTCAACAGAGGACATTTGTGGTCAACAGAGGACATTTGTGGACCTATTATCCTTGTCGTACCCCGGTTGTGGGTACAGACAATAGGTTGAAAGGGAACCAACATACTTGCTCAGAGGTAATATGGACATGGCAAATATGGTGATTTCTTCGACGGAGCCTTCCCACTCAGAGGTAATGAGGACATGGCAGGAGTGGACCCAATGAAGAAGGGGTGCATAGAATTACTCAGAGGTAGGAGGACATGGAAGTTCTATGCGAGGGGGCGGTTTGTTTTTGGTGGAAGTGAAAACGACTCAGAGGTAATGAGGACATGGTCGTTTCGGAGATTAGTGGATCGATTACCCTTTTTGTGCACTGGGAGCACGGGTAGTGGATCATGAGGGAGGATCTCTTTCAGAAAGAAAGTTCAGAGGTATGATTATACGTGACTTACTATCTGAGAGAGTGACCGAAATGTAAGTACATAATTTGGATTTTCTAAAATATTGAGGAAATGAGAGTTCAGTGGCACCAGCGGGTGCATGGCTCGGTAATCTAAAATGTTGTGGATGTGGGTTCAGTGGTATCAATGGATACATGACTCGATAATTTGGAAAATGGTGGGTGCGAGTTCAGGGGTACTAAGAGGGTACATGACTCGATAATTTGGAGAATGTTGTCTAAACATAGTATTTCTTCAGAAACTTGCCGTTGACGGGCAACATAAGCAAGTCCCCATTCTGCTTGGCGAGGCGGTAGGCGCCGTTGGAGAACACGGTCTCGATGACAAATGGACCTTCCCATTTTGGCTGGAACTTGCCTGCGGTTTTGTGAGTCATGACCATTGGTCTCCGAACTGCCAGAACGAGATCGCCCACTTGGAATGTTCTGATTTTGACCTTCTTGTTGAAGGTGCCTGAGATACGTGCTTGGTATAGCTCGATCCTTTGCTGGGCTAGTAGGCGCTTTTCGTCTAAGGCCTCCAACTCTTGTAATCGACGTTGATAGTTATCATCCATTGTCAATTGATAAGTGAGGGCGACGCGGAGTGAGGGAATTTGAGTTTCCAGTGGGAGGACTGCCTCACTCCCGTATACTAAAGAGAATGGTGTATTTCCAGTAGTTGTTCGAACTATGGTGCGATAAGCCCATAAGCATTTGCCGAGCTTCTCGTTCCAGTCGTGTTTGTTGGAGGAGATAAACTTCTTGAGGAGTTTGATGATTGTTTTATTGAATGCCTCTGCCAACCCGTTTGCTGCTGGGTTATATGGTGTCGAAGCGACATTCTGAATGCGGTGCTTATCGCAGAATCGGTAGAATGCATGGCTTATAAACTGTGGACCATTATCATGGATGATCCTCCGCGGTAGTCCGAAGCGGTAGATGACGTGATGCTTAAGGAAGCTGATCACGTTTGAAGTCTTAACTTCTGTGAGTGGGACGGCTTCCGACCATTTGGAGAAGTAATCGGTGATCGCAAGTATGAAGCGATGTCCTCGGGAGGAAGGTGGGGTGATTGGACCAATGATATCCATTCCCCATGCTTCGAATGGCCAGGATGCCACCGTTGGATGTAGAAACTCGGAGGGTTGGTGAATGAAGTCTGCATGAACTTGGCAAGCCTTGCATTTTCTGGCATAGTCTATTGCGTCTGCCACCATCGTGGGCCAGTAGTAGCCCATACGGCGAAGGCGGTCCTGTAGCTTAGGGCCAGGCTGATGGGCCCCACAGACACCATCGTAAGCTTCTCGTACAGCTTCTTTGGCTTCTGCGTTTGACAAGCACCGGAGTAATAATCCGTCGTAGGATCGTCGGTACAGCATTTTTGTCTCTGTGTCGTAGAAGAATCTGAGAGAACGCCGTCTGATGGAGGTGGCTTCCCTTGGATTCTCCGGGAGGATGTCGTATACGACGAAGTCAATGAACGGCTGTCTCCAGTCTGGTGTTTCGTCGACCGTCCGGGCGGAATAGCTCACCACGAATTGAATATTGTTCTTGGGACAGACCAGTTCGTGGCCTACCACCTCAACCGAGTGATGCGCTTGGTTCGGCACTGCTAAGGAAGCGGCAAGGCCTGCTAGGGCATCGGCTTCGATATTTTGAAGTCTGGGGACGTGTTCGATGAAGAATCCCTCGAATGAGGAGATAATATTGATTGCTATTTGGTGGTAGGGGATCATGTCTTCATGGCGGACTTCGTACGACCCCCGAATCTGATTGACGATTAATTGTGAATCGCCGTATGCTTCGAGATATTCTACACCCAGCTCCTTTGCGAGTTGGAGGCCAATGACCAAAGCGTTGTACTCGGCCACATTGTTGGAACAGGGTTCCGTGAGAGAGTAGGCGCGATTGATCACTAGCCCGGTAGGAGAGATCAATACCACTCCGACCCCGACGACGATATTTCCCTTGGGTCCGGTTCTTGAGGCGCCATCGAAGAACATTCGCCATATGTTATCGTGAGTGGCTGTATTCGAATCGGCAACCTCGTCTGGGATCTCTTCATAGATTCTGGATGACTCCGATCCTGGGTGGGCTGCCAAAAAGTCTGCTAGGGCTTGACCCTTGACAGCCTTCTGTGGGACGAAGATCATATGATATGGGGATAGCAGAATTGCCCAGGTAGCGAGGCGAGAGCTGAGCGCCCCTGGTTTAGTCATGAGGACCCTGACGGGATTTACCCGTGAGATCACATGTATGGTTTGTCCTGTAACATAGTGCCGCATCTTTTGAATAGCGAACACCAAGGCGAGGCATTCTTTCTCCACGGCAGTGTATCGGTGTTCGGGCCCGACCATCATTCGGCTGAGGTAGTATATGGCCTGTTCGTGTCCTGTTCGTGTCCTGCGTCGTTATTTTGTGCCAGCAGGGCACCGAAGGAGTGTTCCATTGCTCGTACATAGAGCAAGAATGGTTTTCCAGGGACCGGGGCCACCAGGACTGGAGGATTTGACAAATATTCTTTGATGTCGTCGAAAGCGCGTTGGCATCCTTCGTCCCATGCGAATGAGACTCCCTTCTTCATGAGGTGTGTGAACGGCCGGCATCGTCCAGAGAGATTGGAAATGAACCTTCTGATATAGGCTAGCCTCCCTTGGAGGCCTCTAAGTTCGCAAAGATTTTTCGGGGGACCCATCTCCATTATTGCCTTGGTTTTCTCAGGGTCTACATGGATACCCCGTGCAGTGATGATGAAACCTAAGAACTTTCCGCTGGATACGCCCAAAAACGACTTTGTAGGATTCATCTTTAGGTTGTGGGCTCGCATCAGGTCGAATACCGTCTTTAGATCTTGCAGATGATCCTCCTTGCGGCGACTCTTGACGGCGATGTCGTCGACGTAGCATTCCACTATTTTGCGCAAATGTTCTATGAAAATGATACTCATAGCCCGCTGATATGTGGCACCAGCATTCTTTAGACCGAATGGCATGACTGTGTAACAGTATGTGCCGATCGGTGTTCTAAATGATGTGTGCTTCTCATCGTCGGGGGACATCTTGATTTGATTGTATCCCGAGAATCCATCCATGAATGACATACGTTCGAAGCCGCATGTGTTGTCAATCATGATGTCCGTGATCGGGAGGGGAAATTCGTCTTTCGGACATGCCTCATTTAGATTGCGGAAGTCGATGCAGATTCGAATCTTCCCGTTCTTCTTAAGGACCGGGACTATATTGGCGACCCAGTCAGGGTGTTGCTCCTCACGGATGAAGCCGCTGGCTATCAGTTTGTTGACTTCGGCTTCGATCGCGTCCATGACGCCCGGGCGGAAGCGTCGTTGCTGCTGCTTGACTGGCTTTGCATCCGGCCGTATATTGAGTTTATGGAGAGTAATGTCGGGATCTAATCCCGGCATGTCTTCGTAACTCCATGCAAATACGTCAATGTATTCTCGGATGAGTTCCAGCAGTGATTCTCGTTCCTTGTCTGTTAGGCTTTTACTGATGAAGATTGGCTTCGGAGAGGATTCGGTACCGAGGTTGACCTGCATAACTTCGTCCTCCGTAGGAGGTTCTCTTAGCTCGAACCGCTTTTCCCATTGTGCGTCTAACTGTTGGGCCCACGGCTCAAGCTCGAGAATTTCAGGAATGTCCTCGTCTTCTTCGTAAGCGTCGGCAAATGCCATGTTGACTGATAGGACTTGTCTGAATATGTCCCCAATGCTTGTGTCTGAGTCGGAAGTTGGTGACCCGGTTGAGTGTGACTGCCAGTCGCATTCTTCATCTGAGCTTTCAGGGGTCGTAGTTGGCGTTACATACCCTAAACCGCATCGGATTTTGTTATAGTAGTTCCGTGGTTTGCCCGCCGGGGCTGGCGTTTTCAAAGGTAATCGTCGTCCAGTGCCGTAGTTCAGTCCTGGCGTTGTCTCTAGATCATACCCCTGTTTCTGCATGAGATATTTGGATTGAGGGCTATAGAGATACAGAGGCAGTCTTCCGTTATCTGATCCGAAGTCGACTTCTTCCATAGCGAGGGGATGCGGGTTGTTCGTCCGGCCGAAGATGATTGGGTGATCCCCTCCTTCGATTATTCGGTAAGCGTCTTCTACTGGAGTAAGTTGGATAGCGGTGTACACATTTGTCACCTGTGTATGTAGGTGAGTGCCTATACCGTGGTCCATAGCATACATTGTACATAGCTTGTTGAGTTCGATGTAATTCAAAGATAGCCCTTTATTGATAAAATAAGGTATCTTCTCGAGAGGGATTACATCATCCGCGGAAGGGGTATCGGAGTGGGCAGCCACATACTTGGCTAATTCTGGTTCTTCTTCGGCCACCTCCTGTATAAATGAAGACTGGGAGAGCGACCTAGTCAGCTTGATCTTTAGGGGCTCGACCGGAGGAGCAGGTCGTGGAGTTGTTGGTGGACTAGCAACCCCCAGCTTGGCATCTGACGTGGGGCGAGAAGTGGCTGGTTCGCTGGAAGTGTCAGACCTTGCGTCGGGGTGACGGCCCTTTTTAGGAAGACGTATCGTGAGCGGTCTGTCGGAGGGATTGAGTTTCTCTGCTTGGAGCTGACCGACTCTCGGTAGTCTGATGGTAAAAGGTCCTGGTGTGGGTCTCGGCACTTGGCCAGACCTCGGCAGCCGGATCCTCATCTGCTCTTCTTGCGCCGATAGACTGATTGCGTCCTTACGCAGAGTAGCCGTAAGGGGTGCAGAACTGCCCGGTTTGCGAGCCTGGAGATGGATTGTCAGGGGTTCTTCTGATCTTGTGGTTGTCTTGGTGTGAGCTTGCACCTCCTCTTCGACCAGATGCTTCTTTGATTTTTCGTAAAGACAGGAGTCTGAGTAATAAGATTCGACCCCCTTGAAGGGATCGATATCAGCAAACTCTGTCCTCACGAAGCCGTGCTTATCGACATATTTGAAGCACTGGTGTAGCGTGGAAGGCACGATCATGTAATCGTGTATCCAAGGCTGCCCCAGAAGGATATTGTAAGAAGTGTCGGCATCTATGACGTAGCAGGTGACTTCTGATTGGAGATCGCCAATCTGACATTTCAAGCGAATCTTTCCTATTGGGTAGCTCCTGCCCGAATTGAAACCGCTAATGGCGGTGCTTGTAGGCGTCAGGCGATGCATTGAAATGCGAAGATGAGGTAGCAGACCCTTCGGAATGATGCTTATGGAGGACCCGGGGTTAATGTGTATTCGGTCTACCTTTACGTCGCCGATGTATCCAGTGTAGTACAATGGGCGATCGTGCAGGTTAGTTTTGATGAGCATATCCTGCGGAGAGAATACGATATTGGGCATGCACCTGTACACGTACTATCTTGGAGATCTGTAGGCTGATTATCTTCCGTGAGGTTGACCTGAGCCAAGTATGCGTCGGCATTTTGGAGCGCCTCACTTAGAGCTGTGCGGACATCTTTTGAGAGTCTCAGGAGTTCGTATAAGGACAATTTGGCCGGTGTGTTAGCCAATTGCGCCAAGATGTCGAAGTTATAGGGCCTCTCCAGCCCCTGAGGTGTCTCCTTTCGGAGAGATTTGTCGAAGCGAGTCTCCTTCGGCCTAGGCTTGTCGGTCGTCGAAGGCTGAGCCGGTCCCGGAGTATCAGCGTTTGTGGGCTGCTGATCATTAGTCGGATTCTCGGCCACTGGTTGGGCTTGTGCTCCAGATCGGGTAGTGACGGCTGAGACTTCCCCCTCCTCTGCTGAGGCGGTACGGCATGATCTGACCTTTCCACTTTTCTTTTTAGAGGATAAAGTGGGCTGAGTCACCTCATGGACTAGGTCCGGATGGACCCACATGATCTCCCCTCGTGATGTGGTGAGGGGTATTAGGCCGGGAGTTTGATCACGGGCAGGCGGAAGGTTAGTGATTTCCATTGTTGCGAGAGGGATGGACATGACACCGTCTTGAGTCTCTGTTGGAGGGAAATTGCCGAATTGTACGGACACCATGTTGGCTGCTACGGTTACCTCCTCGAAGTCGATAGCCAGAGCGTTTGAATCGATGAGGTTCTGGATATAGCGTTTCAGTTGGTAGCAGTCGTGTGTAGCATGGTGGACGTAGCGGTGGTAATGGCAGAACTTCGGATTTTCCAAATCAGCAGGCCGAGGTTCCCGCCTTGGTGGAGGAAGCTGAATTCTATCTCCTTGTATAAGCATGTCCAAGATAGGCTTGACGTGGCCGTCTTCGAAAGAATAAGTGATTTGAGGCCATTGTTTGTCCGCTGGCTGTTGCTCGGGCTTTTGGGCTGTATCGGTCACCATGGCCTGCTTGCCTTTGTTGTCTCGGTTGGAGGGGCTACCCCCATTGTCGTTGCTGGCGTTGGGACGCTTCCCCTTGTTCTCTCCCTCTGAGATATGCAACCCCAGTTGGCGAGGTTTCTTCAATCGTTCCTCGGCACTTGTAGCGCTGATGATAAAGGCCTTCCAGTCCTTGAATTGACTTTCGCCCATCCAGAGACTAATTGTTGGGAGTAGTCTCTTTTGGCAAATTTCAATCAAGGAAGAGTCCGGGTTGCCAGATGGTAACTTTATTGCGGTTTGACGAAACCGCTCAATGTAATTCCTTGTCAGCTCTTTCTCTCCTTGGACGACGTCCATGAGGGTAGACATCGTGACGTCCTGCCCTACCTCATAGAACCTCTCCAAGAACAAGCGCTTGAAGCCAGCGAAGGAGTGGATGCAATTATCTGGCAGGTTGCGGTACCAATCAAAGGCGACTCCTTCCAGTGCCCCAATGAATAACCGTGTGAGGATGGCGTCCTCATGGGGCAGATGGTCGGTAGTGACCTCAAAGTAAGTGATGTACCGGCTTGCTGAAGTCTTACCATCATATGGGTTGATATTGAACGGCTTATATCTTGGGGGAAAGGGCACATCCCTCCATTCAGCTGGGTATGGTTGCCGTATTCTGAGGTCTTGAGAATTTTCTCGGGCGTGGAACATCGCTCGAAGCTCCTGAACCTCTCTCCTTACTTCTCGGGCCTCATCTGTCGCGGTAGGGGCCGTTATCTCGGGAGCATTATTGCCCGGGTTTGGTGTCGCTGAATTTGAATCTATGTTGTTCGTGGGACCCGTGCTTGTCTGACCAGGTGTCACTCCCTGCAGAGTAGGAAGTGTCGTTTTGATCTCATCTACGGACTTGACCAAGGCGTGCAGTATGGCCTCCAAAGTGTCGATACGTTGGCGATCGCCGAAACCACCTTGGCTGTTGTCTATCATGAATACCGTCCTCACGTGAGGAGTGACAGAAGGAGAGGTGGTGGACATGCCCTCCGAGTCATACTCATGCATCGAGAAATCATCGGGATATGTGGGGATGTTCTCTTCAGGTTCGGACTCGGAAGGAACAGTACCCCCAGCTTCAGAACTTGCTTCATTTAGGACGTCCTCGAGGGCGTCGATATCTGTTGTATCCGTCGGAGGATTTGCTTCCTCCAGTCCGTCTTCTTGGAATGTCGGGTTGTCGTAAAGGTTTGGAGGAGTGCTACCCCCAGTTCCGACGACTCCCAATGACGTAGACGGCGAACTTCCTACTGTAGCAGTTTTCGTCTTTGAACGGGTGTGCTGGAAGACTCCAGTAGAGGATAATCCTTTAGACGACGGCTTCTTAGCTGCAATAGTTGACACCTTTGGGCTGGAGATGCTTGTCTTCTTCCCTCTCCCCTCCACGGGGACTTTCCGCACGGAATTGCAGGAGGCAACAGGAGGTGCCTCGTCTTCCGAGCTCGGATGTTGTAATCTTTGGAAGACGGATGGCCGGTCTTCTGTTACTGCCGTGTTGTTGCAACAGCAGTTGACGATAATCTGGGTGCAGTGACATCCCTGTGAGGACTCTCTGCACGCTGAGGCTCCTTCTCTTTCTTTGCGTTTGTGGAGGATAGCTTCACGTAGGTCAGAGGAACCATTTTGTCCGTTTGCCGCCGGGGGCTGGACTCGAGTGGTTTTATACAACTTCCCGTCAGAGGCCCGCGTGATACTCAGCGGGACGCCCCGATAGTCAGAGGTTGGGGCAGCTGTCTGGACTTGATGAGTCCCCGCTGCCCTAGACTTTTTCTTTTTAGCACTTGTGGGTGCGTAATAGGAAGAGTCCACATTAGGTATCACAGAGTCTGGATTCTCATCCAGCGAGTGATCAGAGTTAGGACCGCATGAGAGTCGGTCGAAAACTGATCGAGAGAAGCGCGGTAGAGACGCTATGCGGCTAGCGTTGGGTGCCGTGCAGGCTATCTGCATGCGACTGTCTTCTGTTGTGGGACGAGTTCTTATGCGGTTAGGAGTCACGGTCGTGTAGGCTGTCCGCATGCGGTTGGCATCTGTGGCCGCATGGGTTTTCTGCAAGCGGTTGACTTTACTAGCCGCATGAATCTCATCCATGCGGTTGGGAACTGTAGCTGCATAAGTTATGCGGCTGACAGCAGTGGCCGCATAAGTTTTCTTTGTGTGGTTGACGGTTGTGGCCGCATGGATTTTCTTTCTGCGGCTAATACCCTTCTGCGGTTCAGGTTGAGCAGAGACCCTCTTTGCCCCTGCAAGTCCAGCATCATAGTGTTTTCTTCTGCCGGACTTGGGGGCAGCAGAGGTGTCTGCGATCTGAAGTGGGGCCGCAGGAGAATCTTTCTCGCCGTCTTGAGCGACCGAGGGTATCCCATCGAGGGCTTGGGGAGGAGCAAATGACTTTGGCCTCCACTCTTTGCGAGCCTTCGTGGTGCGGGTGCGTTTCTGGACCGGGCCAGCGATGCCTTCAGAGAGCATCTCTTCGAACGCCTGTTGGTCGAAGCGGACGACCATCTTCTGTTGTGTGGAGCCAAGTTTGGCTGCATCCGATTGCGTCACCAACTCCTCAGCCGTGGAGAAGTTAGTCCCCAGCAGAGTCGCCATCGTGTTTGCCATTGATTGTAAAAGAACAGAACAATTATCGGAGGACTGAACTTATACTCACAATACAAACTCGCTCGTACAAAGAAAGCCTATGGACGAAAACCTAGGTACAGCAGACTAAGTACGATTGTTTATTTTTGATTCTGGGGGGTGACGATAGAGGCTCGGGAAAGCGACGGCCGCTCTGCCTTACTCCTTGGACGATCAGTATGCAGCCTTAGCTCGGGGAAGATCTGCTTGGCGTTGACGAAGAAAGGCTCTTCTTACTCTCCTCGGGTGGCTCTCCTGGCTTCTCTCTCTCTGTGAGTATCAAGAAGAAAGGGGGGAGCTCTCTCTGTGTAGATCTCTCTCTTCTTATTTTTTTATTCTTTTGTTGCCGACCTCTCTCTCTCTTCTTCTTTTTTTTCGCATGGGGAGGATGCTGGCTATTTATAGGAGTGGGGTGTGATCATTAGGGTTTGCTGATGATTATCTGTTTGGAATGTCGGCGCTTCCTTCATTCTATCTGAACCCTTGATCCTGATCATAATGAATCTCGGCCACTAATGCTGATAGCACCAAATCTCATGAGCAGTTAATGCTGACTGCTTTAAATCCTCGTGATTGATTATGCTAATATTTGATTGCTCGCCACGTGTCCTATTGGCTTGATGATAAATGATATGCCCTGATCTCGGCAATTATGATAATGGTGTCAAATATTCTTGTTGGGATTCGGTTGAATCTTCAATGCCACGTGTTTTAATTGAAGGTCCTGCCAGGGCCGCATAGGATGGCCAACACTTGAACCGCAGGGAGATACTCTTCATGAGCCGCATGAGTCAATGCCTCATCGAGCCGCAGGGGACGAACTTTCCGTGAGCCGCATATGCGTAGTCTCTACGAGCCGCAGGGGACGAACCCTCCATGAGCCGCATATGCATAGTTTCTGTGGGCCGCCTGAGTTAACATGGTATTGAGCCGCATAGACCGGGCTATGGGTGGACCGCATATGGCGGATTCCTGTTAATCATATTAGAGTGTTTCCTCAATGAGCCGCATGATGCTGTTCTCTACCCGAGCCGTATGAGACTTTTGCCACGTGGCAATCTAGGATTTTTGACAGATCGGGTCAGAGATTGTCTTCTTTCCCCGAGGAGTCTGTCATTATGGCAGAGCCATTATGACGCTTTATGTCAGAGACGTCGCAGCCGTCGAGTCGTGTCAGAGCATTAAATGAGGCCATTACTCCCGTAGCCAGCTGTGGGGGGATCACACGTGGCGTCAATTGAGCCGCATGTTCCTGCTGAACCGCATATATCCCCGAACCGCATGAGTCTGAGGGTCTTCTTTCGGGCCGCATGGGGCAACTCCAGTATGAGCCGCATAGGCTTGCTACCCAAAGCCGCATGGGCTATCTATGCTTTTATTCTAATATTTTCCATGCTTCTACATAAGCCGCCGAATTTTAGAATCCGTTGACTGAGTTAACTTGATCCTCTCAACTATACTGGACTGAACTTGCATACTGGCCATCAATGCCACACTGGAAGGAAGAATAACTTCAATACCCATCTTCTGAAGATCTGTTAACAACTCTGCTGTGCTGTTAGAAAATAAACTCCGGCTCTCCTGCTCAATGCATCTGCTACTACGTTGGCCTTCCCAGGATGATACTGCAAGTTGATGTTATAATCCACGAGTAGCTCTAGCCATCTCCTCTGACGCATGTTAAGATTCTTCTGGGTAAACACATACTTAAGACTCTTATGGTCGGTGAAAATCTCTACCCGATCTCCATACAAATAATGCCTCCACAACTTAAGCACGAAAACTACTGCTACTAACTCCAAGTCGTGAGTCGGGTAATTCCTCTCATGATCACGAAGCTGACGTGATGCATAAGCTACTTTCCCATGTTGTATCAAGACTGTCACACCCCGCTCCCATTTACGGTGAGTCGAGTACGTAAACAGCATCCCCAAGCTATGTACTTTACAAACAAATCGGTATTCGTAACCACGATTATTGCCTGTAAGTTCTAGGATAAAGTATAGGGTAAAGCTAAACCATCAACAAATAACAACTAAGCACAATCACAGTACCATTCTTCTTTAATTTACATCCCACAACTTTGAGTTTTGTCTTCAAAAGATAGTACACAAACTACTCACTAATTATACAACCATATGTGTATCTCCCATAAGGATTAATATACATATAACTATACAAGAACACAAAATGAATTTGTTCTACAAGCATCCTCCTTCACTCTTCCGATTCATCCACATTATATAAGGGAAGTACCTCGTCTTCGGCCTGGCCTTCATCTAGTGAACAAAACTAGGTCATCAAAGACATGCAAGTCCTCGATTCAAGGAAGGCAAAATAAATAATATTATACTGAAAATCAAATACAACAAAAATGTAAACCAAATAAACTCTAAGTACAAGATTAAATATAAATTTGAACTAACTTCTAAAGTGATCTTAATTATGTAAAATAATTGTATCCAAAACCGCCCTTTAAGTCCTAAAGTCACTAGCACAGTCATAAGACAATTTTTTGTTTCATATACGATGATGCAAAGTTTAGAGAATATGTTTGGATCTCACATTCGTAGTGGCACGAGCACTATCTAGGCAATAATCCCATTAACAGGGATCAAGTGGTGGCATGTAGGCACGGTGCTTAGTAGTCCGGCCACTCCTTTTCGGGAGCTAAATCATAATATCAATTAACCAAATTCGACTTTTTATACACATTTACAAATAACACGAGCATCAGGTGGGTAGGTGATCTAAGCATTCACCCATTCTCAACGCAAGGCCTTGCGAAGGACCTACAAGCACTGATCAGTTTTGTTAATTATATTGCCCAAATTTCATACGATGTGATCCAAACTGTTCTCCCCCGCCCAATGCTCTATTCTACATTCACAATCAATCCTAAGCCTTTTCTAATAATTGAAACTTCATTTCCTGGATTAAGTATACATGTTAATTTATGTTTCTGGAATATATATCTAGGTTTAGGGTTCGATACGATACCACGACGTTTAAATTTCGAAATTAGGCTATCTTCCGAAATCCTTAGATTTTCGGCAGAGTCTCCTTTGTATTTCGAGCTCCAAACACAGTAATATAACCGACCTGGAGCAACTCTCCGTAGAATTGACATGGGTCAAAGCCCCTTCGGTGGAACAACTCTACATCGGTCATACGCAGTTAATATAGTTGATAGGAATTGTATAAAAACACAAAACTAAGTTTACCCAAAATTTCAAACATGTATCCCCTACTTGTAAATAGTATAACTTTTATCATATAAATCTGAATACCATCATATTATATACCATCGGAAAGCTTATCAAATTTCCTACGAAACACGTGTTTACACATTTCGGATTTGATAGAGTTTAATAGGTCAAAACTGAGGTACAAGCTTCTGTGTCCTTAAATTACAGAAAATATTTCTAGGTTTCGACCACGATATTGCACGGTTAATAACTCCTAATATATACATCGAGATACTATCATATTATATACCGTCGGAAAGCTTATCAAGTCCTCTACGTTTTCTCGGTAGACATAATTTAGTTTTAATGACATTTGCTAGATTAAAACTGTCGCAGAAAATACTACAATTTAAATTCCAGAATTTTGTTCCAGAATTTTACATCCGTGTTGTACGGCCTGTAACTCATAATACATAAATCATAATACCAATATATTATATGTTTTCGATAACGGCGTCGAATTTTTTAGATAATTCGTTTAGACATATTTTTAATTTGAGTTCATTTACTAGATCGAAACTGTCCCAGAAATTTACTATGCAGTTGGAATTTAAATTCAACATACATGTAATTGTTCTAATCAAGTCCAGCACTTCATATAAGTGTGTCATCTTCTCAAATATCCCCTGGAAATGTGATATAGACCTCTTATAAATAGCATAACAACCATCTCTCATGTTAATTTCCAAAAGAATTCATGAAAGAAATCAAAATTATGTAAGGAAATGACAAAAAATGGATTTTCTTCAAGTAGAGAACTTGCCTTTATGTTCTTGAATTTATGAGATGAAGTGGAAATGGAGGAAATATTTTTAGGTTGAGAAGGAGCCAAGTTGTTGTATGGATGAGGAAGGGTGGAATGGGGAGGTGGTGAAAGTTATATATACATACATACATATATCAAGTGTTTAATTTATTTACACTAGATATTTTTCTATTAACCAATCACAACTAGCTAACCATCCACCACCCTCATGAACTCATGAACGTTCACTTTGCTTCCAAATGAAGCTAAACTTTGAGTTGGTCAAATGGTATTTTGGTAATTAGTTAAGTAAATTTGATTAGGAATTTAATAATCCAAATTAGCACTATATTAAATTTAACCCTTTTTACACTAATTATAACTTAAACCAATGATGACTAAGCATGATGACAAGCTAGCACCTCAAATATAATAATAATAAAACTTGTATGCCAAAAATTTTATTATTATATTAAAATTTATCCAGTTCAAAAATTTGTATTATTAAAATAATGAAAATTTTCTCGTAAAGATATTTTCTCGTAAACTCGTATTTTTAAATAAATAATAATAATAAAATAAATTTTGAAACCAACTATGACAAAGACACATCCTAATCCATTGTTGAATGCATCGCAAGAAACTGAAAATCCTTCAATCCCATCCGCAAGCGTGAGAATGGATGCCGTCATCAATCCTTGCCTCAACTTCTCAAATGAACTCTGACACTCTGCTGTCCAAGCAAACTGCATATCCTTACGAGTCAACTGCGTCAGTGGTGCTGAAATTCGAGCGAAGTCTGACACAAATCGTCGGTAATAACCAGCCAATCCTAGGAAACTCCGAACTTTTGCTACGGTTCTGGGTACTGGCCACGTCTCTATGTCAACTATCTTCTGGGGGTTCACTTCTACTCCACCTCTGGTAATGATATGACCCAAGTACGAGATACGATCCAGCCAAAACTCGCACTTACTAAACTTTGCGTATAACTGGTGCTCTCTAAGAATCTGAATAACTACACAAAGATGCTGCTCATGCTCTGCCTCATTCTTGCTATAGACCAGGATATCATCTATAAACACTATCACGAACTGGTCCAAATAAGGCATAAAAATACGATTCATGAGGTCCATGAATACGGCTGGCGCATTGGTCGCTCCAACTGGCATAACAAGGAACTCCCAATGTCCATATCTAGATCTGAATGCTGTCTTCGAGATATCTTGCTCTCTGACTCTGATCTGATGGTACCCTGACCGTAAGTCAATCTTCAAAAATACTGCTGCTCCCTTGAGCTGATCAACCAAATCATTTATCCTTGGTAGAGGGTATCTGTTCTTGATTGTTGCAGAGTTTAAGGTACGATAATAAACACATAATCTTGACGTACCATCCTTCTTTTTTACAAGAAGTATCGGAGCTCCCCAAGGTAATCCGCTAGCACGAATGAATCCCTTGGTTCTAAGTTCTTCAATCATCTTGTACAAGATCTCCAACTCTGAAGGCGCCATCCTATAGACTCTCTCTGACACTGGTGCTGATCCGGGAATCAAATCAATCATGAACTCGATCTCTCTCTCTCTCTCTGGGGGCATGCCGGAAGTTCCTCGAAAAATACGTCAGGAAACTCTTCTACAACTCTGGGAAACCGAACTGCTGCTGCTACTGCCATCCGTAACACTGGGGAAGAAGGTTCTACTCCGCCTCAAAAAAATAAAAACTCTGGCTCACCAGAAATACTAAAAATAATCTTGTCGATATGGCAATCTATTCTAGCATATTGGTCCCTCAACCAATCCATTCCTAGGACCACATCATAGTCGGTCATCGAAAATTCTATCAATCTAGCGAAAAACTCTCTACCGCTAACTACGATCCGATACGAAGAAAAGACTCTATCTACACCCACAAGACCATTACCAGTAAGTATATTGAGCCTTACTGATAATGACTCGGGCTCCAATCCTACTTGTATTGCGAATCGTACAGACATAAATGAATACGATGCACCCGAATCAAATAATACTGAAGCTGAAAAAGAGTTGACGAGAATGGTACCCGCCACCACCTCACCTGATGCTAATTCTTCTGCCACGGTCAAAGCCATAGCCTGACCTTGCCCTCTTGGTGTTGGTCTCCGCTGCTGGAAACCTCTCTGCGGAAGACTGCTTCTGCTTCTGCTGCTGAGGATACGTCGACGTTGAGTGCTGAATCGATAAAACTGTGGTCGCCCTCCTAGGAGCTCCAATAGTCAAAGCTCCAGCTGCCGGGACTGGTGCTGATGACTGGGACATCTTTCCATGAGACCTCTTTCGACCTCTGGTTCTATCTATAATCCTCTGTGAAGTATACTCATGCCTCTTCGCTGCTCGCAAGATGGCATCAAAAGTCTGGTGCTCAAACTGCTCCACTGATATAATAATCTCCAGGTGGAGCCCCTGCTGGAATCGCTGGGCTCGATCCAACTCGGTTGTCACCAAGGTAGGAGCAAACCGACTGAGTCTAGAAAACTCGGTCGCATATCCATCGACCATCCTTCCCATCTGCTTGAGGTTGGTGAATCTCGTATGCAGATTATACCGAGCCACTGCGTCAAAATACTTGGTTTGGAACTTATTGCTGAATACCGCCCATGAGACAGGCGTCGGTAAACCAACTGCTAGCATCGCCCACCAGGTGCAAGCTAAATCCAATAACTACAGGCACACAACGGCCACCTTCTCTCCCTCAGGATTCCTGGCTGCCTCCAGGATAACTTCTATGTCCTGAAGCCACGCATCAGCAGCGATAGCATCTTCACTGCCGTCAAAGAATGGAGGGTTCAGACGCTTGAAGCTGTTGGCCGCGTTGTTCCCTGGGTAACCAACTCTGCCCAGGACATCTTGTACTGTCTGGTGCAGGGCATCGTCTCGACAATCTTGTGATGCAAGCAATTCCCTAATGAGATCCACCAGGGTTCCATTATCAGGTTCTACAGGCTGGACTGGCTGAACTGGCGGCTCTGGGTTCCCAGAATGCATGACTCGGGAAGCTGCTCCAGAGTACTGGGCTTGGTCTCCAGGTTGCTACTGGTTCACTGGAGGTGCTCCGCCTTGCTGATTGGTAGGACCAGGAATAGTATCACTGAAGAAACGACATGGGAAACAATAAGGAAGGACCATGATAGATCAAGGATATAAGCATGTGATCAGATCAAGAATTTCGAAAAGATTAGAAGACACGAGTAGAAATCAAAGGCGAGTGTTGATTGAGACATCTATTTCGTGAAACCCTCATATATCTTGATTTACAAGACCTGCATGGGCCACCATTTAAACCGTGTCATGCCCCAGAACTAGAATACTGGGGAGCGGGGGACAGACACAGCCAGCTACGTATATTAAAGTGAATCCTACATCGATAGACGGTCACGGCTGTCTAGATACATGACGATTTATCTACAAGCCATTAGTCTCTTAAGGTCAAGAACAAGCCTAGTGTCTCAATCTCAAGCAAGAAAGTAAATATAAAAAGATGGTAGATCATCAGACATACAAAGTAAGGCATCCCATACATTACATATTCAGATGATCATGAAACTAGTCATACAAAATACGAAGACTAGCAAGAGTTTAAGTCATACATGATCAACCCTAGGATGTGTCAATCATGTTACAGCCCTTAGACGGGCAAAAAATATAAGCTTTCAACACGAGCTAACACTTGCTCGGCGGCTAAATGCCTCAAAAGAATAATTCACAATGGAGTGGGAGAGCAAAATAAAACCCACTCGTTGCCAGGGTTGCGCCTAGTGTTCACCATCTGGCTGGAAGGCTGGAAGATCCTCGGGTGCTACTCCGAAATCTAGCCATACAAAACAAGCTGGGTCAGACCCCAGAAGAGCAAGTGCCACAAGGGAGGCTTCACTTAAGAACTAAAACCAGCAATTAACACAAAACACAATTATATAATAAAAGACTGGAGATTGGAAAATCATGATGATATACGATAAGATATCCATGGGACTATTCAGATAACCAAGTTACAACCCTTAAAACAAACAAGGATCGGGGTTGTAACCCTTCATCTGAACGAAACTTAGTTTTCCACCATTTATCGATAAAATAAAGCACAAGCAATCAGGTTATGTAACAATCTTGTACAGGATCAGGACAAGACTAGACAGGGCTGGACTCCATCCAATCAATCACGGCCAAGCAATGAGTACGGCTTGATACTTTAACTAACTAGGGTTATCACAAGCCTAGTTACTAGCAAGATGCAATCGAGATGTTCCAGCAGTCACAAGCCCTGCAGTCTAAGTCTAAGTTATCCAGTTGCGGGTTGAAAGTTATATTAGGTGGATACATCGCCCGGGAGACAAATGTATCCTGGGTGACTTGAATGGTGCAACACATGACAGTGTGCTGAAAATGCGCCCTACTCGACGGCAGACAACAAGGCCACTTGAGCTCCCAGATAACGGAACTGCATGTGACTGGGAAATCTTGTCATGAACTACTTGATCAATCTAGTTATTAACCTAGTCAGATTCAGTATGAATCCCTAACTGTGGTAACCAGGGATCCATATCCTAAACATGGTGCAAGACAAGACTAGACTGGTAGCTTTTACAGACAAGATCCAAAGCAATCACCCACGGTGTCAAGATGAGAATGTTCTTAGCATGTCAAGTTAGTCGTCGCAACAGCGTTCAAGGTTACATGTCAAGATTACTTAGCAGGTCAAGATAACCGTTACAACGGTGTTCATGAGTTCATGTCAGGATTACTTGTCAGGGGTGCACCACAACGGGTCACTATCATGTCATGTTACTTGTACTTGTTACTTGTTAGGAGCGCGCCACGACGGGCTACTATCATGAGTTGTCACAAAATTATGCCGTGTATAGATTATCATTACAATATTAACATATCACGATTATATCGAGTTCATGTCAAAAATGCGTAAGGATATAATAAGGGGTGTCATGCACCCAATAAAGGTAAATCTAGGGCAATGGATGCCAGGCCATACTGCGCCGGGCAAGGGGTAAGATACGCTAGTGCTAAGAAGCCTCCGGGCAGGGGAGTACGCCAAAGGAGTACGCCAAGGGGAGTACGCCAAAGGAGTATGCCAAGCCAGAGGAGTACGCCAACGAAGTACGCCAAGCCAGAGGAATACGCCAAGGGGAGTATGCCAAAGGAGTACGCCAAGCCAGAGGAGTACGCTAAGGGAAGTATGCCAAAGGAGTACGCCAAGCCAGAGGAGTATGCCAAGGGAAGTACGCCAAAGGAGTACGCCAAGGAATATGCCAAGGAAAGTACGCGTAAAGGAAGTACGCCAAAGGAGTAAAATTTATGCGTGAAACTTATTTTACGCCAAGGCAGGGTAGACTTTGTTTTTCTTAACTTGCGTAATCCAGATTCACGCTGTCACGAATAAACGTGGGCGTAGAGTTTGATACTACGCTGGCACGTATAAACGTGAGCGTAGAGAACCTCCAGAACTCCAAATTCCATGAAACCTTCAATCTAAGCCAAAAATGGGACTTCCATAGATCAAAATGGGGTATAACACAAATCTCAACAACCTGGAACGATCAAAACTTGAAGATAAGGAAGTTTGATAGATCAAAACCACTAAAATCCGAAAATGGCAAATTTCTAGATCTAGAAAAAATAAAACTTCAAAATGCTAAATGTCAAGTTCTAAACTATCTTAGAATCACGAGAGGAAGATAAATGAACCATAAATATGGGTTCTCATGTGGAAGCAAGGTGCACTTGCCTATGGGTTTTCTTAGGTTAGAGGAGAGGTTAATGGAGAAGAAGAGTAAATGAGAATAAGTGAAGAGAGAGAAGGTAGTTGGGCTTTAAATGGAGATGGTGGTAGGTAGGGGGTTTGGTTCATGATGAACCACCCTAAACCAAAACAACCAACCCAAGCCGAGCCCAAGTCAAAATAAACCAAAATAAACCAAGTCATGCAAGATTAAGCTAGACAAGTCTGATTATGGGTCGAAATTTCGTACACGTATACTGAAAATACGTATCATAAAAAATGGAGGTGACAACGTGCATGCCTTTGGATTGAGTCTAGTATTGTGTGCACGGTATCAATGAGTCGAGTTAGATGTGTGCATGATTAGAACACAATGTTTGGGCCTAAGATTTGGCTGTAACGAAGATACCGTGCTTCGACACGAGATGTGGCATCGAGTATTAAGTGTTTGGCATAGAGTTGCATAAGTTGGATTTGAGTCGTTTGAGTTTAAGTCAGGAAGCGCCGTAAGGCAAAGTTGGTGAAGTGACACTTAGTTCACAAATCTTCGATTGAGTTAATTGATGATTAAAACCGCAAAGGGTGCGAGGCGGCAATATGGTTAAGTCACACTAAGTTGCGAGGCACGGCCTCAATATGGACACATGAATAGAGCTTATGATATGACCATGACGTTAGCACAATGGACTTGTAGCACGATCACATAGAAATTGGATACTATCGGGTAGTTGCATCTCTGAGTATGGGCCGAAAGGCAAGCACAACTTGTTAAGTTGACGTTGTAAGCATTAGAATGGTCTAGAGGCAAGGATAGGGAAGTTATTGATATGATAGCACGTTGATGGTCTAGAGACACAAAATAGGCCGAGAGTCTAAGTCCTAAAAATCGAACCTAAGGCAAGAATAGAAAGATAATCATAAGGGATTATGTTGCACAAAGTAAATGAACATATTGGTTTTGTATGGGTGGGCGAGGAGCTCACTCCACGAGTATAGTTGATTACTGACCCCAAAGCGTAGTACAGTCTGTGCAGGAAAGAGCAGTACAGTATAGAAAAGTGGAGTGCAGTACAGAAAAGTACAGTACAGTACAGTCTGTACAGGGAAGTGCAGTACAGTCTGTACAGGAAAGCGTAGTACAGTATAGTCTGTGCAGGAAAGCGTAGTGCAGTACAGTGCAGTATGTGCAGGAAAGTGCCAGTGCAGTCTGAACAGGAAAGCGTAGGTGCAGTCTGTAAAGAAAGGCGCAGGTGCAGTCTATGTAGGAAAGTGCAGGTGCAGTCTGTGAAGGAAGGTACAGGTGCAGTCTGCACAGGAAAGTACAGGTGCAGTCTGTACAGAAAAGTGTGCAAGCTGTGCACAAGTGCACAGGTGAAGGCTATTCATCTTCCCAAAATGAGCACTAAAGTGCATAAGGAACCCATGAACTCAAAGAATGTCATAACTTCCTCAAAATAAGTCGAAAGCAAGCGGTTCAAAAGTCAAAATTGGGTAGAATAAAATTCCCCACAACATAGGACCATAAGATTTCAGAAATAAAAAACTTTAAGAGATCAAAACCAAAAAAAATGAGAAAAGTCTTAAAACTTAGATCTACAAAAATGTAACCGTCAAAACTAAAAAAACCTTCAAGTGTTAAAGATGCTTAGAATCATGCAAGGAAGAGAATAGAATAAACAAAAATGAAGGTCCATCATGTTCTCTATAGAGCAAGTTGTTCTTGCCTTGGATTTATGGAAGGAGTAAATAAAGAAGAAGAAGGTGGAGAAGTAAAAACCTAGACAATTCTAAACATTTAACACCAAAGAAAACAAAAATATTAACAAAACAATATTGTCCAAGATTTGGCAAGATGTACTTGCCTAGGTTAAGCTCCAAGCCTAATCTTCTGTGAGCTCCCTGAATTTCGGGTTGAAATTTTTTTTCATTTATTTTATTTTTCTGATTATTGGTTTTGATAAATATTTTATTCTATTTATTTATCTATTAGTGTACTTTTTCATGCCAATGATATTTGGAGTATCAGGGATGTTCAACTCTGGAAATCTTCTTCACGAGTTTTGGAGTGGACACGATTACCTTCATGACGGTATATAGTGTCCCATCCAAACTTGTTCCCTTGTGCCCCTTTTTCTTCGCTGAACTTCGGGTCAAATTAGACCGTTCGATCAGTAATTGATTTTCCCACTCTTTTCTTTGATCATTTTCAGCGCGTTACCATGACATTTAAATTGGGAGCGCCAGACCAGTCATTTCCTTGAAACCAACTCCTCATTGATGATCTACTCGAGACGCTCGTCACCCATGACCTTCGTTTCCCACTCATTCATGTCATTTTGTGCTCCATTTGATTCGCACAACTTTCCCGACACGTGACCCGATTTTATTTCACACCACGGCGTCACATCCATTTTCCAACTTGATTTGTGGGTCCCCTGTCGACCAAAACCTGTCAGCCCCAACTATGGACATGGCCCACTTCGAGCCTACTATCCGTCCGTCACTTGTGTCCCATTTATTGGAATCCCCATGTGCTACTTATTTCTCCATGATCATCGACACCTAATTTTAATTCTATTTTTGCACAATGTCCAGTTTTGATCCAATTCGGCTCCACCGAGCCTAGTCCAGCTTCATGTTATTCTCCATCATGACACCCTCCTATTCATTGCCCAAAATATCAAGTGATCTCTTACATATTTTTCTATATTTTTGGAGATTTCTATTTATTTAATTTCTATTGGAATTGGCCATTTTCTTCTAATTTATTCCTAGCCTTTTGATCATCCTAACTAAATCCCAACCAT
Source organism: Iris pallida (assembly GCA_029216955.1). Lineage (NCBI taxonomy): Eukaryota > Viridiplantae > Streptophyta > Magnoliopsida > Asparagales > Iridaceae > Iris > Iris pallida. The sequence goes on from JANAVB010001399.1 coordinate 11,289,137, forward strand.
TCAATTTCTTGCATGGAAACAAATTTTCCTACAGCCAACCTATTGTGGCCGGCCCTAATTTCTAGGTGGGCAACTTTTTCTCTCACTCTCTACACCTTATCTCTTTCTCTCTCTCACTATTATTCCCACAACAACTCCAACACAAAACTCAACACCAGCATCATCACCCATGCCCGACCTCACCACTCCATCACCCCGACCTCCATGGACGTGGCTCCGGCCACCCTTGGCCGGCCTCTGCCGTCGTCAACCATCCATTTCCTCCTTTCATCCATTTCCTCCTCCTCATTGAATCAACCGACCACAACTTCACCATGCAACCGAGCTCCACCCTCACTCCTCCACCCGACCACCTCCCATGTAGCCCGACCAACTCCTCCCCTGGCCAGCCTGGCCGTCGGTCGAGCCGCCATCTCCACGAGCTCAGCCGTCTATCTCCTCCACCACTCTTCCTCTATCTCCTCCATCCATCCGTTCATCCCTCATCCGCCACAGCCAAACGTTCCGCCACCACCTCCTCCAGTGGTCGCCGACCGTCGTCGAGGCTGCGCGCCCCCGTGCCTTCGTCGACGGGGCTAGGCCGCACAGCCCCTCCGCGTGCAGCCGCAGTCACAGCAACAAACGGCAGCAGCAGTGCGCCACTTGCGCGCGCGCGCGAACGGCGCTGCCGCGCCGCCGCCGGCCGCCCACCGGCGTGGTCGACCCCTCCGTGGGTGCCCCCCCTGGGCGCACCCTAGGCTGCCTTCCCCTGGCGGCCAACGTCCTCCGGGACGCGCCGTCGAGGCGATTCGTGCATTTTGCACGACGTCCCGTCGTGACGCGCGCGAGATTGAGTCCGTTTTGGCGCTCCGTCGCAGCGATTTCGCACGCGTTTTCCCGGAGATCCGACCGTTCGATCGGCGATTTCTTCGTTCTGTCGCAATCTCGGTATATCCACCTTCGCTCATGTCAATTTTCGTCCGTTAATTTTATCGTTTGATACATCAAAACCGGCCACCAAGTTGACCGTTTAAATTGTATTAAATTTGGACAGTTTCGCGGGGCCAACTTCGTCAGCTCGTATCTCCTCCACCGCAGCTCCGTTTGGCGTGCTACCAGTTCCGGTGCGAAGCTGGTATAACCCTCTTGCTACCCCTCCAGTTTCATTTCATTGTGAGTTTGTTTGATTGGTTGAATTCGACGCCAAAGTTGGTCGTCAGAATTCGTAATTTTCAACTTGTAAAATTCCATTTTTGAACACGGGACTCCAGATTTCATTTCTGACACCACCATTAGACTTGTGGCATCGTTCTGGCATGTTTTCATATAAAATTTGTTAGATTTGGAGAACGTGGGCCCGGGCACACATTTCGGTGCAAAGCGGGTCCCACTTTCTGGGTCAACAGGACTTTTTGACGCCGGCTCATCGGAATCCAATTCCGGAGATACCGTTGAGTTCGTATCGTCATTCTGGACTCGTTGACATATAATTTGCTAGGTTTTGGTGGACATTGGGTCTGGCACGCATTTCGGTGCAAGTCGGATACCAATATCCAGGCCAACGGATCATTTTGAGATCGGCTCATCGGAATCCAATTCCGGAGATACCGTTGAGTTCGTATCATCATTCTAGACTCGTTGGCAGGTAGTTTGCTGAGTTTTGAGAACTTTGGCTCCGGCACGCATTTCTGTGCAAACCGGAATTCTAAGTTCTGGTCAACGGGCCAAAATGAGATCGGGTCAACGGAATCCAATTCTGGAGATACCGTTGGGTTCGTATCGACATTCTGGTTGCGTGGACATATAATTTGTTATATTTTATAGACTTGTTTTCTTGCACGTTTTTTCGGTGCAAAACGGCTCCGACACGGACACCGTTTTGACCCGAAATTACCTTTTTGTCCTTGTGTCCAAATTAGACCGTTAGGTAGGCTATCCTAGCTAATTTGACCATTCTGGACACGTTGGCGATGTTCATTTCATCGTCCGACAATGTTTGTTGATAATTTATCTGAGTTTAACCTTTTTATAATTAATTAATAATTAATTCATATAATGTTCGTATTTCGGGATTAGTACAACGAAACTGAGATCAGTCAATTCCAGTGATCTCACATCGCTGAAATTGACAAGTTGGATACGTGGATCACTATGATAAGATTATCAACCTTACCGATAATCCTCTCATCTCGATTTACGTGTTGTAAGTTTTGACGTACAAATAACGAAGTACACTTTATATTAGACTAGAATTGACCCTGTTTGACCAGAGCTGACCGGTTGACCCAAAGTCAACTGTAAGTCAACACTTGACCTAGTTTGACTAGATTATTGACCGGAGTCGACCTAGAGATGTTTTGACTTAGAAGAACCTAGAATAATATAGATGGCTAGTATAGTTTTACTTATTTCAACTTGAACACCTTGTAACCTGTGTTGCTTTAAATAGGACTCTGTGGCTTCAGTGGGACCCTCTCTACTTATCAGCTGTTCAGGTTATCGAGGCGAGTACATTCTCTGATCATTTCATATCCTGCTTAGAATTAATTCCTGCAGTAGATTACTTTACTTGTACTGTCACGATGGTCACACGGATTGGTACTATATGGATCCTTTCTTGAGATGTTATCCTTAGGGAGCATCGGGTACTCTATGTTTGTGCGTTTCACTTACATGGCGTATCACTATGCTTCGTTGATTCTTCGATCACTTGTGACATATACTCTTATGATCACAGAGTCATCCTGGAATCCCTATCCCATTTATGGGTCTACTATGTATCACCTTCGGGGTCTACCACCTTCGGAGTTCATCACCTTCGGGGTCTACCACCTTCGGAGTCTGTTACATAGCATCATATAACATAACCTGGCTGGATCCTTGTGTATTGATTGGGGGTACGGGGGAGTATAAATGGACATGTGAATAATACACCAGTAGTGTAGTATCAGAATCATTCCGTAGTGTAGCATCAGAATCATCCCAGGCCATTTACATGTTCATGATTGTACTCTGACTCACTAGTCACTGCTAGTTCTCTATGTATAGTAGATATTTACATTACAGTTCTCTTCCTGTTTATATACTGTTTTTCTTTCAGTACTTGTATCTTACTTTACTGCATGTTTATATTTTCTAACCTGCTATGAATTGTTGAGATGTACTGTGCTCGCTCCAGTCCTGACTGGACCTGTTGATAAATTTTACAGATAGCCTGGAGGTGCCTGCTAGCCTAGAGGAGACACAGTAGGGTTTGTTTAGGTAGTTATTTCATTTTTGTCTGGAGTTGTATTTACTTTGGGGATTACTGTATCTTTATTTGAGTTTTGAGATGTACTTCTGGGTTCATGTATCTTAGACACTTAGACTTCTATCTCCTGTATTTATTTTGGATTTCATGTTTTATCTATCCTTATCATGCTCTATCCTAGATGTAATTGAATTTGTATCTGCTATGTCACCCCCATTCGGGGAGTATAAACTGCTTAGCCTTATATTGTTAGATGTTGTGACCTAGGACAGCGTTCTACCGCCGACACTGCGGCGTAGGCTGGGCGTCGTTACGTTCTCGTGCCCTAACTCTAGGGTGCGGGTCGTGACACGTTTTTAGTGGTGGCCCATGCAGGTCGAGACTAAAGTGTAGTGGTATTCGAACTAGAGTACCACTACAGCCTGCACTAGGAATAGGATATATTTTGAAGATACTCAATCACAGCTAGGATCCCTTGAGAGATTCCTGGGACGACCCTGGAGAATCTTATTTAACTTCGATTTGAAAACTCTTTTTTCCTTGATTTGATTCATTTTTACCTTTTGTTGTTAAATTTGATTTTAATGGATTATTATTGAATTTGAGTTTGTATTTATTAATTTTGATGAGTGATTGTCGAATTTTGAATTTTGATGATAGCTGTTGCATTCGAGTTTGTATTTTGATGGATTTTGTTCATTTTTTAATTTTGATGTTCGTTAATAAATTTGATTTGATTTGTGAGTATTCATTATTGATTAATTTAATTTTTGGCAAGATAAAATTATATGGGCTAGGTCATCTAAGATTTGGAATCTAGTCATCTACAGTCATATTAGCCAGCATGGTGAGGACATATAGTTGACTTGGATATATTTCTCGGGTGTGGGAATTTAAGGTTTTCGCAGCCAAGCTAGCGGCACCGCGAAAATGTTAAATACCATGATTCTAGAGGTATGTGCCCAAGTCAAGGACTCTGTGATTATCGTAGCCTTGCTTACTAGTATGACGAGGATTTAGAGTACCATGATTTTGGATAGACGCATATGATTATCAGATTGTACCTTAAATGTTTTCAAACATGTTTTCTCTACTTTTGTTTCAGTCATTCAAAAAAGAAAAGAAAAGAATTATTATTTATTTGTATTGTCTAGTTTCCTACTATTTAACTCAGGAATAAGTTAGTTGGTTTTATAAACCTTGTGAAATTTCTTGCTATGAGTTTTTCATAATACAATGAATCAAAAATTTTGCTAGACTTTATCTTAAACTTGATATTTAACTCTGGATTTTAAAATGAGTTTCCTCTTTTAAAACGGATAAGTAGAACAGATTTTATTACCATTTCTTCCTGCCAATATTTTATTTCCATCATTCCTTGTCATATACAACTATCATGATTACATCAATTCCGTCTCGTATCTCGTTCTGTCAGCTGTACTTGAACTCTTGAATCTGCATATCGTTTTTATCTGAGAAATGTTGAGGAAGTGACGTAAATGGAAATGACGTAATTGGTTATCATGTGATAATTTTGTAGGAATCAAAATATTGGATGTCAAAAATTTTTTTTAGAAATGTGGTAAAGGTTTAGAATGGAATTGAGTGATAAATGTTATCAATTTAGAAACAATTGCAGAAAGTTGGTTATGGATAATTCATGGATGTATTTCAAAACTAATGAGGATATCAGAGGTCAACCAAGTTTTGAGGACTTAGAAAATCTTGGTTATTGATTCTTGAAAACTATTACAAGGCTATGTAGAAATTTAGAGATGGAAATGAGAATTTGATTGTATTCTATGATTATGCGAAGTTGAACCAGATATTTTGAGAGGGTGACTAGAGACAAAGAGAACACAAGGTTTTACGTTATAGAAATTATTTTTGATGATTAGGAGAAATTGTGGAATTTAAAAAGGATAATATTTGAAGATAAACGTTGAGGAAATTATGAAGGTTGATTCATAAACAAGAATAAAATTTTGTGTGACATAGTGGTATTGGAGTTTAGTAAATGCGAGACTTGACTTAAACAAGTACAAGGATTTTATAAACTGAATTTAGAGGTTTCGGATCTAAATTAAAACGAGGTGAAGGAATTTGGAATTTTGGTTAAACGAATAAGTGTTGACTCCTAAATAAGAGGGGTATGTTCGGAGAAAAATATTTTTTTAGAAGTAGAAATTTTGTCTATGGAGATCATGGTAAAGGTTAGATGACTAAAGGTTATAAAATTTCGATGATAGTTATATAGAGATTGATTTCTTATTGGGACTAGTGAAAAAAATATATATATATATATATATGATTTAGCAAATGACAGACTTGATGGTATTAGAGAGAGATGATTAACTTGACTCCTTATGAAATCTTCCCTTGTTTTTTCCCAAAGTGTTTTCAATATCATTGAATCCTAGTTTCCTTAATCACGACCAAATCGACTTCGATTATCTTTTCTTATCATAATTATATCTTGGTTGTACTTAATTTTGATTGTGACCTGAACCTCCATCCTTGTATGTTCGTTCTCAGACCTTGTTGAACTGTCCTCCATATTGCCTAAATTTTGATTTCCCCAATTTGATCAACTTAGATCGTATCGAGAATAAATAATTTTAATATATATTGTGATTGGATTTTCATGCAAGTGACTTTCATTCTTAACTTTGATTTTGATTTTTCTGAACCCTTTATAAATAATTGGTAGTTACCTTTCCTTATTTTTATGAAAAGTACCAGTTTTCACATAGGAGGGTAGGCTGTCTTACAGTTTTGATGATTGTTATTTTCGTATATTTCCTAATTTAGCACCCTAGACTGCTTGTGTGTTGATACCCCATGACCCTTCCGGTTAGCATGACTAGTATACCTAGATGAGACTTCACTGTCACCGTATGCCATGACCCTGTATGCCGTTCTTTTTTGATGGTATGTTTTATTTAAGTTCTGGGACTTTTACTGTGGGGGTTTGACCTAGAGGGTATATGGACATTTTAATTTCGAGGACGAAATTTTTATAAGGTGGGTAGGATGTGAGCTCCCTGAATTTCGGGTTGAAATTTTTTTTCATTTATTTTATTTTTCTGATTATTGGTTTTGATAAATATTTTATTCTATTTATTTATCTGTTAGTGTACTTTTTCATGCCAATGATATTTGGAGTATCAGGGATGTTCAACTCTGGAAATCTTCTTCACGAGTTTTGGAGTGGACACGATTACCTACATGACGGTATATAGTGTCCCATCCAAACTTGTTCCCTTGTGCCCCTTTTTCTTCGCTGAACTTTGGGTCAAATTAGACCGTTCGATCAGTAATTGATTTTCCCACTCTTTTTCTTGATCATTTTCAGCGCGTTACCATGACATTTAAATTGGGAGCGCCAGACCAGTCATTTCCTTGAAACCAACTCCTTATTGATGATCTACTCGAGACGCTCGTCACCCATGACCTTCGTTTCCCACTCATTCATGTCATTTTGTGCTCCATTTGATTCGCACAACTTTCCCGACACGTGACCCGATTTTATTTCACGCCACGGCGTCACATCCATTTTCCAACTTGATTTGTGGGTCCCCTGTCGACCAAAACCTGTCAGCCCCAACTATGGACATGGCCCACTTCGAGCATACTATCCGTCCGTCACTTGTGTCCCATTTATTGGAATCCCCATGTGCTACTTATTTCTCCATGATCATCGACACCTAATTTTAATTCTATTTTTGCACAATGTCTAGTTTTGATCCAATCCGGCTCCACCGAGCCTAGTCCAGCTTCATGTTATTCTCCATCATGACACCCTCCAATTTATTGCCCAAAATATCAAGTGATCTCTTACATATTTTTCTATATTTTTGGAGATTTCTATTTATTTAATTTCCATTGGAATTGGCCATTTTCTTCTAATTTATTCCTAGCCTTTTGATCATCCTAACTAAATCCCAACCATTCAATTTCTTGCATGGAAACAAATTTTCCTACAGCCAACCTATTGTGGCCGGCCCTAATTTCTAGGTGGGCAACTTTTTCTCTCACTCTCTACACCTTATCTCTTTCTCTCTCTCACTATTATTCCCACAACAACTCCAACACAAAACTCAACACCAGCATCATCACCCATGCCCGACCTCACCACTCCATCACCCCGACCTCCATGGACGTGGCTCCGGCCACCCTTGGCCGGCCTCTGCCGTCGTCAACCATCCATTTCCTCCTCTCATCCATTTCCTCCTCCTCATTGAATCAACCGACCACAACTTCACCATGCAACCGAGCTCCACCCTCACTCCTCCACCCGACCACCTCCCATGTAGCCCGACCAACTCCTCCCCTGGCCAGCCTGGCCGTCGGTCGAGCCGCCATCTCCACGAGCTCAGCCGTCTATCTCCTCCACCTCTCTTCGTCTATCTCCTCCATCCATCCGTTCATCCCTCATCCGCCACAGCCAAACGTTCCGCCACCACCTCCTCCAGTGGTCGCCGACCGTCGTCGAGACTGCGCGCCCCCGTGCCTTCGCCGACGGGGCTAGGCCGCGCAGCCCCTCCGCGCGCAGCCGCAGTCACAGTAACAAACGGCAGCAGCAGTGCGCCACTTGCGCGCGCGCGAGAACGGCGCTGCGGCGCCGCCGCCGGCCGCCCACCGGCGTGGCCGACCCCTCCGTGGGTGCCCCCCCCTGGGCGTACCCTAGGCTGCCTTCCCCTGGCGGCCAACGTCCTCCGGGACGCGCCGTCGAGGCGATTCGTGCATTTTGCACGACGTCCCGTCGTGACGCGCGCGAGATTGAGTCCGTTTTGGCGCTCCGTCGCAGCGATTTCGCATGCGTTTTCCCGGAGATCCGACCGTTGGATCGGCGATTTCTTCGTTCCGTCGCAATCTCGGTATATCCACCTTCGCTCATGTCAATTTTCGTCCGTTAATTTTATCGTTTGATACATCAAAACCGGCCACCAAGTTGACCGTTTAAATTGTATTAAATTTGGACAGTTTCGCGGGGCCAACTTCGTCAGCTCGTATCTCCTCCACCGCAGCTCCGTTTGGCGTGCTACCAGTTCTGGTGTGAAGCTGGTATAACCCTCTTGCTACCCCTCCAGTTTCATTTCATTGTGAGTTTGTTTGATTGGTTGAATTCGATGCCAAAGTTGGTCGTCAGAATTCGTAATTTTCAACTTGTAAAATTCCATTTTTGAACACGGGACTCCAGATTTCATTTCTGACACCACCATTAGACTTGTGGCGTCGTTCTGGCATGTTTTCATATAAAATTTGTTAGATTTGGAGAACGTGGGCTCGGGCACGCATTTCGGTGCAAAGCGGATCCCACTTTCTGGGTCAACGGGACTTTTTGACGCCGGCTCATCGGAATCCAATTCCGGAGATACCGTTGAGTTCGTATCGTCATTCTGGACTCGTCGATATATAATTTGCTAGGTTTTGGTGGATATTGGGTCTGGCACGCATTTCGGTGCAAGTCGGATACCAATATCCGGGCCAACGGGTCATTTTGAGATCGGCTCATCGGAATCCAATTTCGGAGATACCGTTGAGTTCGTATCATCATTCTGGACTCGTTGGCAGGTAGTTTGCTGAGTTTTGAGAACTTTGGCTCCGGCACGCATTTCCGTGCAAACCGGAATTCCAAGTTCTGGTCAACGGGCCAAAATGAGATCGGGTCAACGAAATCCAATTCTGGAGATACCGTTGGGTTCGTATCGACATTCTGGTTGCGTGGACATATAATTTGTTATATTTTATGGACTTGTTTTCTTGCACATTTTTTCGGTGCAAAACGGCTCCGACACGGACACCGTTTTGACCCGAAATTACCTTTTTGTCCTTGTGTCCAAATTGGACCGTTGGGTAGGCTATCCTAGCTAATTTGACCATTCTGGACACGTTGGCGATGTTCATTTCATCGTCCGACAATGTTTGTTGATAATTTATCTGAGTTTAACCTTTTTATAATTAATTAATAATTAATTCATATAATGTTCGTATTTCGGGATTAGTACAACGAAACTGAGATCAGTCAATTCCAGTGATCTCACATCGCTGAAATTGACAAGTTGGATACGTGGATCACTATGATAAGATTATCAACCTTACCGATAATCCTCTCATCTCGATTTACGTGTTGTAAGTTTTGACGTACAAATAACGAAGTACACTTTATATTAGAATAGAATTGACCATGTTTGACCAGAGCTGACCAGTTGACCCAAAGTCAACTGTAAGTCAACACTTGACCTAGTTTGACTAGATTATTGACCGGAGTCGACCTAGAGATGTTTTGACTTAGAAGAACCTAGAATAATATAGATGGCTAGTATAGTTTTACTTATTTCAACTTGAACACCTTGTAACCTGTGTTGCTTTAAATAGGACTCTGTGGCTTCAGTGGGACCCTCTCTACTTATCAGCTGTTCAGGTTATCGAGGCGAGTACATTCTCTGATCATTTCATATCCTGCTTAGAATTAATTCCTGCAGTAGATTACTTTACTTGTACTGTCACGATGGTCACACGGATTGGTACTATATGGATCCTTTCTTGAGATGTTATCCTTAGGGAGCATCGGGTACTCTATGTTTGTGCGTTTCACTTACATGGCGTATCACTATGCTTCGTTGATTCTTCGATCACTTGTGACATATACTCTTATGATCACAGAGTCATCCTGGAATCCCTATCCCATTTATGGGTCTACTATGTATCACCTTCGGGGTCTACCACCTTCGGGGTTCATCACCTTCGGGGTCTACCACCTTCGGGGTCTGTTACATAGCATCATATAACATAACCTGGCTGGATCCTTGTGTATTGATTGGGGGTACGGGGGAGTATAAATGGACATGTGAATAATACACCAGTAGTGTAGTATCAGAATCATTCCGTAGTGTAGCATCAGAATCATCCCAGGCCATTTACATGTTCATGATTGTACTCTGACTCACTAGTCACTGCTCGTTCTCTATGTATAGTAGATATTTACATTACAGTTCTCTTCCTGTTTATATACTGTTTTTCTTTCAGTACTTGTATCTTACTTTACTGCATGTTTATATTTTCTAACCTGCTATGAATTGTTGAGATGTACTGTGCTCGCTCCAGTCCTGACTAGACCTGTTGATAAATTTTACAGATAGCCTGGAGGTGCCTGCTAGCCTAGAGGAGACACAGTAGGGTTTGTTTAGGTAGTTATTTCATTTTCGTCTGGAGTTGTATTTACTTTGGGGATTACTGTATCTTTATTTGAGTTTTGAGATGTACTTCTGGGTTCATGTATCTTAGACACTTAGACTTCTATCTCCTGTATTTATTTTGGATTTCATGTTTTATCTATCCTTATCATGCTCTACCCTAGATGTGATTGAATTTGTATCTGCTATGTCACCCCCATTCGGGGAGTATAAACTGCTTAGCCTTATATTGTTAGATGTTGTGACCTAGGACAGCGTTCTACCGCCGACACTGCGGCGTAGGCTGGGCGTCGTTACGTTCTCGTGCCCTAACTCTAGGGTACGGGTCGTGACATCTTCCACTCCACCACCAAGAGGGGTACGAAACCACACTCTAGGCCTCAAGGCCAAGCTCTTGACAAGCTCCAAGGGTAGAGAAGAGAAGAAGAAATGAAGAGAGAGTGAAGAGAATGAAAAGAGAGAGGAGAGAGAAAGTGAAAGGGTATATATAGAAGGGAGAATTAATCATAACCGTTGGATGGTGATCCATGTGAAGATCTAAGTCAATCCTAGTCATCCAAAGAAAACCAAGTATCCATTGAATAATAGGATGCATCTACACTATTCACAAAAATATCTAAATACTATTCATCAAAATATCCAAAACACTTTTTACAAAAATATCGAAAACATTATTCATAAAAATATCTGAAATCAAAAATATCTAAAATATGAAAAATATGTCCGAGCGGTATGCTGTCGGTATACACTGATATACTGGCGATATGTCGGTCAAGAAAAAATCTATAAGTTGGAAAAAAATTTAAAGCGTTCCGAAAACCAAAAAATACGAAATACAGTACAAAAATACATATTTGTATATAAATATCGATACTGTGAGACAGATCTCACACCTTTCGCCTACTGAACCAAAACCAACATGTCTATTTAGTGAGTGCATGCAATATTTATGGTCTTTCCTAATCTTGGCTTAGGATCAGTTACATAACATAACATACTTGTGTCAAAATATAAATGTGTCACGCAACATAGTTGAACTTACCAATAATTACCATCCTTTCATGCTCAAGTAAAATAATTATCATGTTATGAAACATAGTAACAATAAACAATACCAATCTAAAACATAAGTTAAGAGTGTCATAATTCATATTCCTATATGAGACACTCGTTAGCTATCATAAAAGTATAATCGTGCTAAGTGTTCATTTCACATCCAATACCTAGCCTGCAAGCATGCATATAACGTTAGCATCTAGCCTAACTACATGAGGGTCATTGGCATCACAAGCCATCTTAGAAATAGTTGGGTTAGACGACGATCCTTTCAACGCGGGTAGCGAGTTATACTGAAAGTTTTTTGAATCTCTTGTGCTGGTACGTCAAGACAGCTATCCATGTTCCTCCTAGGTCGATACGATCCGGGTTCCCCAAGGGATTCGTTAATGTTCGAGGAACTAAAACCTTGTGCACAATACTACCAAAATAAGACATATTAGCGACGTTCAACGACTCTAGTAATTGACGTTGCTAAAATTAAATAATTTAGCGACTCCTGATGTAACGTCGCTAAACGTCGATGTTTGTGAGAATTATTAATAATGACAACGTTTGGTAATTTGCAAGTTGTCAATGACCATGCAACTACATAAACAGTTAGACTCTACACAGATCCAGGTACAAAACATAAAGCATCTCTATCCAGTATATACAATGAAATTCTACCTAATCATATTCTCGAGCCCTCTTTCGAGTCTAACTTCCCCATCCAAGGATTTCATACTTACACAACTCCCAGCCCCGGGATATTGCCTTGTTGACCTAACGGTCTCAAATCTTCCATGTTCTATATTATTGGTGCCATAATACTAAACTCCATCTCTATATTCTTGTATCGTGTTATTCTCATAAGTGAAACATAGCCACAGACTGATATTTCCAACAATACATAATATAGAGGCACATAATCATCATGTCTTAGGCAATAGAACAACTCTCTCTACAATACTCTACAGTAGTAACATAATCCATATGATAAAATAAGACAGCTCTACTTTACACCAGTTTATCGCATAAGAACAAAGTCCATGTCTAGCAGATGTGAAAGTCTATCTCTAACATCAAGTTAACATTCCATGTTCTATAGCATCAAATATACAAAATGAGGTTACTCTCTTATCTATGTGGGTTCGTCTCTTTTTAGCTACAATATGATTTAATAGCATACGAAATATGTGACATCCGGTTCATTAGGTGTGAAGGCAAGACAAAGAAAGTTTATCAAAACACACCCATATGAGGCAATGTCGATCAACATCGACCAATCAGAATCTTGGCAACATCTTCTGAATGAGCCAAACTTCAAATGATAATCAAGCCCACAAACCATCTTAATGTACCATACAGAGAGGGACATTACATCCAACCTAAATTATAACTTACTATTTTGATGAATTTATTCTAAGGCAAGGGAATAATTAGAAATATCAAAAATTATAAAATAAGGCATAATTGTAACTTCAGATATCATTGCAATGATCGAAGGTCTATATATATTCTTTTTCTTTGAGAAATGGTGGACGACAAACTCCCCTATCTTATCTATACTACTATATAATAAGAAAGTTAGGTTTCACTGTAAAAAAATTTGTTCCAAGAATACCCTTACCTATGTTTACTAATAAAAATTGTTCATTAAATTTAACATGGGTAGTTAGGTAATTCCGTATAGAAAAAGATTAATGATTTGGAATTATTAAAGTATTGTTTGCTTTTTTCAAGTAATGTAAATATGTGCAATGCACGTGCATATATACTAGTCTTATATATAATACCAAATGTTCTAGGCTTCACCGTGGAACTTTAGGGCCTGTTTGGTTATACGTTTAAACTCTCACTTCTGAGTTTAAACGTAAACACATACCAAAAAAGTGTTTGGCTGCTACTATTCATTTTTTGTTTTCAGAAATTTTTTTAGGAGAGCTGAAGTTTAAACATTGTTTTCCCAAAGCAGAAAAAAGCTATTTTCGGAACGTGGTTTTAGAAAAACAGTATTCCCAAAGCAACAAAAAGTTTGAGTTCATCCCAAACTCTTCCGATCTTCTCTCTCCTTCCAGCTAATTTTTTTGGAGAGCTCATGTTCCCTGGCACTGCCCCCTCCATCTCCTCCTCCCCCGGCCATGGCGAGACCCTCCTCATCTTCGCCGTCGTTTCTGTTCTCCCCCGGCCATGGCGAGACCCTTCTCCTTCTCGCCATGATCTCCCTCCTCCCCTGGCCATGGTGAAACCCTCCTCCTCGTTGTGGTCGTCTATGTCCATCTCCCTCCTCCCCCGGCCATGGCGAGACCCTCTTCCTCCTTTCCATCACCAACGAGAAGGTCGAAACCCTAGCTCGAGAAGGCCAAAACCCTCCTCCTCCTCCTCCTTGCCATCAGCCTCTGCGAGAAGGTCGCCCGCCTTGACGTCGACTGGAGGAGGTCGAAACCCTAGCTCGGTTGGAGGCCCCACCGTCCCTTGACTTCGACGTTGGTTGGAGGAGGTCGACCACAACCCTGACCTCAACGTCGGCTGGGGAAGAGCAGCAACTCCGGAAGGATGACCGAGACTCGAAATTGCTGTAACAGTGTCGGATACGACTGGACACAAAATTTATGGACACAAAAATTAAGGACATTTTTATAATTATTTCATAAAATTTTATTAGAAATAATATTTTCGGAAAAAATTTGACCAAACAAAATTTTTAACTTTTGTCTCTCAAAATTATTTTTAGGATGAAAGTAACCAAACGCAAAGTCAGAATTTCTATACTCAGAAAACAATTTTATAACTTACTTTCAGAAAACTGCTTTCAGAATAAAATTTTAGAAAACATATCCAAATGGACCCTTAATGTTCCAAAAGTGCCCTTCTCGAATCTTGTATATATATATATATATATATATATATATATATATATATATATATATATATATATATATATATATATATATATATATATAAAGGATTTTGTTAACATGTTCCATAAGGACACATGTTAAGGACAATTATTAATTGATACCTTTTGCTTTGAAAATTCTTATCTACGTTCAATAAACAATTAAGAGAATAATATTTTACTTTGAAAAGTGTTATTAATATCCAATAAACAGTTACTTAATCAAAAATTATTTTAGTAGGTCTAGATGACGCTTTCCGAAGCAAAAAAACTATTCTATTAATTGTTTGTTGAATGTATATAATAATTTTTAAAGCAAAAAGTTGACAGTTAATTTTTTTTAACATCTGCCCTTAGGGAACATGTTAACAAAACCCATATTTAAATCAACTATGGGTAAAACATATAAATTATACATCTTTCCACTAAAATAATTACTTAACACTAATAATTATTCATTTCCAACCACAATAAACGTTCATCAACTCAAAATAAATATACTTTAAAACATTTAATACTATTTCAAAATAGATTTGTCGTACAAGTATACAGATAAAAAAGTGAATTTAAAAAGAAAAAAATACACAGACAATAACACGTGCAGCATACGTACATGACTTCTAGTTCCACTAAAGAAAATATTAAAAAGAGAACCCATAAGCTATAACAGAGTGTTACAAAAGTTTTACAAGGAATATGGTTTCCTACTTCTAGACTGTTTTTTTCTTTTCTCGGTCATATTTGTTGATCCATCCAAAATAACGTGCTCATGTTTCTTATCCCGTCTCGACACTACTTTTCATGTCCAAAACTGAATATCAGATTATAGAAGAGATGCAAGTATTGTTGAAGCTTTTCTTTTAACATGTAGAGAAAGCTTGTTTTCAATACATGCCTAGTGTTATTTAGTCCCACACTAGAAAAGCAGAATGAGTTGTATCTCAATATATACTTGGTATGTTGTTAAGATGGGCACATGGGGCGGTGACCCTACGAAGGGAACCATGTAGGTGATTTTACTAGGATGTAAGGATAAGACTCCATGGTAAAACATTAATGCTTTTTGCTCTTGGGAATATATTTCCATTGGAGCTAAGCCCCGTAGGGACTTAGCGACTTGGACTCGAACTCAGGCTCATGAGACGTAATATGGTATTTTGTTGGCGCAGTTTGCACTTAACACGTCAGCATCGTCGCTAGGCGCATAGTGCACTTAAGTTGCACTCGTTGCGCGAGCCTCTGCGCAGCCGATCATGCGCCCGTTCACGTGACCCGATCGTACGACCAGATGACGCGACCAATTGGCACTGTCCAGTGGCAAAGACCAATAGCGCACCAGTTGGCGTTGCCTGTTGGCGCGACCTGATGGCACGTAGTACGCGTGTGCGCAGTTGGCACAACGGTGCGCAATTGCGCGCACTGTGTGCCGTTCGTGTGCGCTATGCGCTAATTGGCGTACGTTGTGCGCCAGTTGGCTCAATCGTGTCTGTGCACGATTTGAGCGGTTACGGAACGTTCGGAGCAGTTTTTTCCACGTCCTGAATGTTCTGTATACCGAATAGTTACAGGACGCACCTATATAAAGTCCCTCTCTTCTCTCTCAGTGTACAGAACACAAGTATCAGAAATTTCCCTACAAAATTCTCTAAGTTCAGAGCAGAGAAGAGAGGTCCTTTAAGAGCAGAGTTCGCGCCATCCGAGGAGTCAGAAGAGCGAAGTGTTCCGAAGTTCTCCGTCGAACTTGCTGGTTCCTGAAAGCTGTTTGGGTGGGGCAAATCAGGCTTTGAGCGCCCTTGATAATTCACCCAGTAGGCTTTTTTCTTCTATAATCTAATCAAAACCTTCTGTTCTTCTAGTATCCACTTGCAACTCGTTCTGAACAAGAGCTTGTCTGATCTAATCAGAAATGTTAGTGGATGTTCGTTGCTGCTGATGGTACAAATTCTTCTGTATCTTCTTCGAGGTAACACACTGGTTTTAGTCAAATAGAATCATCTAAGGATCTATGTCTTGCACCTTCCTTGAAGTGTTGCATAATTTTCAATTTTCTATCGAAAAATTATGCCCCGAGAATAACAAACTCAAAGCTTGATTTCACAAGATGGAAAACTTTCGTGCTTCACTAATCAATCATAACTTCACCAAGTTAGAGCAATTTGATGGAGAGCACTATCAAGTCTGGAAGAGGGAGGTTACTCTCAATATTCAACTTTCCAAAGCTTACCACGTGTTAACCGAGGAAGAACCTACTATTCCAGAAACTGGATCTGCAGCCGCAATTACTGCTGCTACTAAAAATTAGGCCAAATGGAGAAGGAAGAATAGCAACTGTAGGTTTTTAATCCTAAATGCTATGGAGGACTCCCTAGCGGAATCATATTCAAAGAAGACAATTGCTAGAGAGATATGGGAGTCTCTAGAGAAACTTTACGAAGATGACAAAAACAGGAGCAAGATATTTATTGTTGAAAAATATCACAAATTGCTCTTTGAAGACGAGAAGTCTATGCTGCCGTTGGTGAAGGAGTTCATAAAGCTGCGACAGAAGTTGGAAGATGAGGCGATGCCCCTCACCGACAAGTTTATTGTTGGAGGGATCGCCTCAAAGCTCCCCGATGGGTGGAGCAAGTTCTATGCAAACATGCATATGAAGAAGTTGGAGATCAGTCTCGAAGATCTCCTACAAAAAATCTATGTTGAGGACCAAATGAGGGCTCAACTGAAGGTAGACGCACTGTCCTAAAAGATGGCTAACACCAATTTGGTTCACACCAAGAAATCTAAGAAAAAGCAGGCGGCTTTCCGTAGAAAGAAGAAAGACCCCAATAATCTGAAAGTGAAGGGGACTTCCTTCAAGCAACTGAAGGCAAAGTTCCAGATGCCTTGTTTCAAGTATGGCAAGAAGGGACACTTCAAGAGTGAATGCAAATCTAAGCCCAAGCAATCAGAGCAAGGTGAGCCTGGTTTCAATGATCACTAATATTGTTGCAATGATTGCGCAGATCACTGCGGTAGGGGCTGACTCGGACTGGTGGGTAGATACTAGTGCCACCTGCCATATCTGCTCAAGCAAAGAATAGTTCACCACCTACACACCAACTTCTGAAGTGGTTATGGTGGCGAACCAGACACAAGCTGAAGTACAAGGGATAGGGACGGTGGTCTTGAAGCTGACTTCTGGGAAGTCTCTGACGCTTCAAGGTGTAAAGCATGTTTCTACTATCACAAAGAACCTAATCTCTGGAGGCCTACTCTGTAATACAGGCCTAAGGATGGACATCAATGCTGGCCAGATGGTGATGTCCATAAAGAGAACATACTTTGGAAAAGCTTTTTATACCGAAGGAATATTTAAAATTCAGCTTGTAAATTAGTCCAATGTTGGTAATACAATCACTCATTCTGCTTATACTCTTGAGTTGTGGCATTATAGACTAGGACATGTTCATTGTAAAAGAATAAACAGAATATCTAATCTAGGACTTATCTCCAAATGTGGGGGTAAGGTATAGAAATGTGAAGTATGTGCTCAGACGAAGATCACAAGGAAACACTTTCCTCGGGTTAATCAAAGCACGGATTTTCTGGAGTTGGTACACTCCAATATCTGTGACTTCAAATAGTTCTCTACAAAAGTCAAGATAAAGTATTTTATAACCTTCATCGACGACTTCTCAAAGTATGCGTTCGTTTACTTGCTGAAGGCTAAAGACGAAGCGTTCGAGAAGTCCAAAGAGTTTAAGGCCGAGGCTGAACGACAGATTGGACAACAACTCAAAAGAATAAAAAGTGATCGAGGAGGAGAGTACCAGTCTCATGAATTCGTATCGTTCTGCGAAGAACATGGAATTGTCAATGAGACTACTGCTCCGTATTCTCCTCAATCAAATAGAGTATGTAAACCCCCATCTTTTTCCTAATTAATTTATTATTTATTTTTATTTTTATTTTTATTAAATTTTGTTATATATATAATGTAGTATTAAGTCATGGGTTTTTGTTAATAATATAGGTATGAATGCTTGTATAGGGTGCTTGATAAATTAGAAATTTTATATAAGTATATATATATAAGTTAAAAAAATACCATTCAGTACTGTAGCCGAAGCTACAGTACTATGAGAATCCTGACCCCCCTTTTCCTGTGAGTGAAGAAGGATTGAAACAATCTTTTATTTCAAATCTTTTGCAAAGTCTTCACTTCCTAATCCAAATCTTTAGCAATCTTAGTTAAATCTCCAAGCCTTATCTGTCAAACCGACTTCTTATCAACTACCACCTGGTTGCAGCTTCAAATGGGAATTGGGCTCGGATCGGATTAATAGCCATATATAAGCGGCTAAGGTAAAACCCGAGAAACCCTAACCAAAAAATTTTGTGAGCCACCCCGAGTCTCCCCCACCCTCTGGCGAACCTTTTCGGCCACTGAGCGCCTGCAGCCGTCGCCAAAATAGCGCCGCAACCCCCCAGGCCGACCGTACCACTGTGTAAGTCCAGAATTTCGATCACAAGGTACCCAACTTCTAGCATCGATATCTCTTTTAATTTTCCATCGTTTTGTGAACATTAAATCCTTTGGAAGACCTTGTAACACTTTTTGAAACCCTTCAAAGGGATTTTGACCTCGTGTCCTAGATCGGCGCAGAAATTGACGCAAAGTTGTGCGACCGCTACCGAGAAATAGAATAGGAAACCACACCAAAACCCTAACTTGTAAGCCACTTTTTGAACTAAATAGTAGGGTTTTCGAGAAACAAATTAAACACCTCTGTAAACATAACCAAGAATAGAACCATTTTTGTAGAACCATTTTTGTAGAACCTTATTTCATTAATTGTACAGAAAATGGCGGGATGTTAAACTTGTACGAAAAACTGGTTTCAAAAACATTAAAAACTTTAGAATCTTCCCGATACGGCGTGCGCTCCGATAAACTGGGTGACATGGTCACGCACTATATGTATCGAAAGACGTATATGGATATTGTCGACGTGTAGGAACTGACCGAACTCGATTTCGTTGCGTGTGCGCGACAAAATCAATACGTATCCGTCGAGATACCCCCGTATTGACGTTTTGCAAACTTGGCCATAACTTCGTGCACGTTCGTCAGATCGACGCAAAACTTGTGCTAGCAGGACCGTATCATTTTTTTGGTCCTGTATGCCAACTGTGGTCCGATTCTGAGAAGGTTGATTAGAATGTCTTTTTAGCGGGCCCGCAACCCGGCCCAACGGGCAATTTTGTGCACGGGTCATCGGAATCCAAAATTGGACATACCGTTGAGTTCGTATCCTCAAACCGGATCCGTAGACATGTAGGTTAACAACTTTGGAGACCGTAGACATTGGCATGTGTTTCGGTACAAAACGAATCCAACGACGAATATTATTTTGACCCGAAATTATAATTTTGCCCCTGTTCCAGAATTAGACTTTCGGACAAGCGTTTTCTAGGTATATCACTTATTTCGAGTACGTTTTTGATGTTTATTTCAGCATCCGGAGTTGTTTGGAGATTATGACATTTTTTTGCAGATATTGTGATTCTTGAACTTGCCACCTTCGTACCACCAGGCAAGATACCTTGCCACCTTACTCTATAATTTACATATTCTTATTTTAGTTGTTATTTTCAGCATTCCTTATTTGTTATTATTATAAAACTGTGCATCCAAGTCATACTTGGGTGCAAGCGACTTTATCGGTCGTCCTATTACTTTTGTTTATTTCTCTTGTATTAATTTAACCTAGTGACCACCCATTGTTGATGAGGTATTGGTATATCTCATATGGCCTTGACACTTGCTTTATCACGTGTTGTGAGTCACATGTAGAACACGTATCCGCGTAGTCGGTTGGCCACCGATACGTATGGAGCCTACGACGGATAGGAGTAACTGCCAATAGAATTACATGTTAGAAGACTTGACGGTTACTAGAGGTTCATATCAGTCATGGGGAAGATGATATTAGGCATTGGGTGGGAAGAACAATTCCTGACGTATGGGCTTTTTTGTACTTCCCTGATTACTTGTGCGCTCCTCCGGAGATGTAGGCCCCAGGTGCCCTCTGACGTTTCCCATAACGTTATGGACGTACCCCTTGCACATGGTGCCCTCTGACGATCTGCAAATATTATGGACGTAGGCCCCTGGTGCCCTATACAAGGATTATGTCGATCCCATCTACAGCCAGGACTCATGCGTCGAAGGATTGTTTCTCAAGCTGCATATTCACAGTAGACTGGTCAGGAACCCTATTGCATGTGTCCTCTTTTCTTTTATATTATATATCACAGTTTATATGGCATGATATTTTTTTGTATCTTGTTACGTCCCGCTAAGGACTTGGTTATCTCTCTATGATTAGATGACTTCCCGCAGGAGTACGGAGCGACTTTGGATCCTTCATACATTGATGACGAGGCAGTTCCTACTGATTTCTAGTCTATTCCTTATTTGAGACATTAGTGGATATTTTTACATCTTTTTTCTTTATATTTTGTGGAGGTCGGACTCCGATCTTGTGAGACTATTTTCATAGTTGTTTGGAGTGAGCATGTTCACCCGACTATCTTTTGATACACTTATTTATTATTTGGGACTCTTATATCTTCTGTGTTGAGGATGAGATTAGATTACATTATTCTGGCCTGTGATAATTTTATATACAGCTTATGCACGTATACGAGAATTCCATATATTGGAGTATTCTTCGTATATATGCAGCTGGCATGTTCACGTACTCGGTACTATGTATTTTGGGACTGGGGCGTTACATATTTTGTGGTGGCCCATGCAGGTAAGAAAATATTGTTGGGTTACATGACTGTGCCAAATAAGCCTGTATATAGGAATAGGAATAGTATCTTATCCAGAACTACTACTTCCCTTGACTTCCAATCTTTTCAAATTCTTTTGATTACTTACCTCATATCTAACCTTTCCTAATATCGTCCTATTCTTCCTCGTGCCAACAGTATGAATCTAAGAAGCGGACGTACTTCTGCCTTGGCCCTCTCATCTGGTGAAGAGGCTACCTTGGAGGGACAGAATCCTCCAATGACTCTGGTGACACCGTACCAGACAGAAAAGTCGCAGCCTACTACAACTCCGATGATGGTGCAACCAGAGATCGTAGCACCCCAGTCAGCCAGGCTGGGCAGACTACTACCATGCCACCGGAAGGGAATGTACTACTGCCTCCACCACCACCATTCCCTTAATAGTTTCCACCACAGTCGGGACCTCAGATGCCTCTGCCACCGACTGATGGGAGCCCTACTTTCCAGTTTATGTATGCTATGATGCAGGCTCAGTGGCAGCAGACTGAGCTGATGAGACAGACTATGATGGCAGCAATGACTAGAACTCTACCTGCATCCCCAGCACCAGCACCAGCACCAGCTTTGCATCCTTATGAAGGCTCTATCAAAAATTTCACAGACATGAATCCCAAGCCCTTCAGAGGAACAAAGAAGCTACTAGAGGTGTCACAGTAGCTTATTAGTATAGAGAAGTTATTGAAGGCATCCCTGTTGTCCGCTCAAGATTGGATGACAGTAGTGGATCTACTACTAGAGGATAATGCCCACCATTATTGGAAGGCAGAAGAAAGGTGACTAGGCACTGGGATCACTTGGAAGGAGTTCTATGATCTATTTTATGAGAGATTCTTTTCCATTCATGTTCGAGACGGTCTATACGACCAATTCCTTCATCTGAAGTAAGAAAATATGATGGTTGTTGAGTATGACTTAGAATTCAATCGCTGAGTAGATTTGGTGCGGGACTGATCCCGACAGAGCTAGAGAAGGTGAGGAGATTCCATCAAGGGCTTGCACCGGAGCTCAAGTCTTATACGACTACGCAGTCTCGAGTCTCCCATTCCGCTGTCTTTGAAGAAGCTCGTGCTCAGGAGATTCTTTGCAAGGAGCAGCAGCAGACATCTAGACGTCATACACCAGCAGTTGCTCCAGCCCGAGCTACTCAGGAAGGACCTATCAGGAGGCCCACAGGACAGCACCAGCAGAGGCCCTCACCGTATCAGAAGCCCGTTTGCCATTACTGCCGAAAGCAAGGACATCTCCAGAATGGCTGCAGGACTCGCCTCGGATTGTGCTTGAGATGTAGATCCAACTAGCACATGCTCAAGGACTATCTGGAGCAACAGGCGATAGTACATGCACAGCAGAACCCGAGGCCTACCGCCCCAACACTTCCAGCACCACGGCCTGTAGTAGGAGCACCTCCCCTACCATTGCCTCCACAAGGCGTACAGTACAACAAGGCCAGAGATCAGGGACCAGGACAGAATTATGGACATGCATTCTCACTTATTATTGAGGATATAGAGACAGAGGCAGAGGTCATAGCAGGTATAGTTTTAGTTGCTTTATTTCCTGCCATTATATTGTTTGATACTGGAGCCACTCATTCATTCATAGCCACTAGTTTTGCCACTAGACACAGCATTCCCATCACACCCTTACCTAAAAATGTTAGAATCCTCACTGGAGAAGGAGTTATACCTGTTAGTGGTGTTTGTAGACTTTGTCCTGTAGTGATAAGTGGTAAAGATGAAAGCGTGACTTCCTTTATTCCCTATGCCTACATTCGACGTGGTTCTCGGAGTGGACTGGTTGAGCCAGCATTTCGCTCTCATAGACTGCCATAGGGGCAGTATCGTCTTTAGACCACCGAATACGACAGAGTTCGAGTCCACCAAGGAAGAAGAAGAGAGTTACGATGCAACCACATTGGGGACTCACATGATGATACAGGACAACCCTCAGCACCCTGTTATCGCTGAGTTTGAGGATGTATTCCTCGAGGATTTACCAGGACTGCCACCTGACCGAGACATTGAGTTTTCTATTGAGATTATTCCCGGAGCCGAGCCTATTTCGTCCCGAGTATATCGACTAGCACCCAAGGAGTTGGTAGAGATGAAGACACAGATCGATGACTTATTGGAGAAAGGCTTTATTCGTGCCAGTACGTCACCATGGGAAGCGCCCATTCTTTTTGTGCCTAAGAAATATGGGACAGTGCGCATGTGTATCGACTATAGAGCCTTGAATGCAGTGACGGTGAAGAACAAGTATCCTTTACCGTGTATAGATGATCTATTTGATCAACTGAGTAGAGCAAAAGTATTCTCCAAGATTGAATTACGATCGGGCTATCACCAACTGAAGGTTCGGAAGGAAAATATTCCGAAGACGGCATTTCGATCGAGGTATGGACACTACGAGTTCGTGGTAATGCCTTTTGGTTTGACCAACGCTCCCGCAGTCTTCATGAATTTAATGAACAAGATCTTTCATCAGTACTTGGACAAATCTGTAGTCGTCTTTTGTCACGACCCGCACCCGCTTTTCGGATGCGAGAGCGTGAGCAAGTCAGCTACGTATCAAGCGGACTCTAGCCTGATTCGAATACGTAAACACTGTCACGGCTATGGTATAATGCCAAAACATGGCAATGCAATCTATATCTCAGATACACAAGAGTAATATAAGCATGAATGAACAACTATGGGTCATGGTCTGCAGCCCGCTAGCATATATGTCCGATAAGACTCCAAGGAATATAACTAGAGTCTCTAAACTGAATCAATAAGCAGGATATCTCATGATAAGGCACGTAAAGCATGAAAGGATAACAATATAATAATACTGACAAATACCTGAATCATGCAAGCAATATCGTAATCATCTAAAACTCCCAAGTGTCATAATCATCCGCCATCCAGAACAGCTAACTAACTCCATGCAATCACTAAACCTGAAGAGATCATCAGGTCCTCAGGGGACATAGCAAGATACATAAAAATATACCTATCTAGCAGTTTAATCATGCATAAACTATAAACAGGATATAAGCAAGGAACGAGACACCCACATGACAAGAGACTACGACCAAAACTGCTAACAAGTAACTATCAACAAGTGGCTACTGACAGATGACTATGAACTGGAATACAAGAACAACTACACGTAACTGAACTGCTGGATGAACAAGTGAACACAAGATCAATGGAATACCAAACCCTCGCCCCAAGTGGACTCATAGGTTTGAACTAATCACTAACCCTCGTCCCGAGTGTGGACTCTCTGGTACAAGTACAATATCCTCGTCCCGAGTATGGACTCACGGATGTAAACAGATCAAGACAATCACCCTCGTCCCGAATGTGGACTCTCTGGTGCAAACGATCAACCCTCGTCCCTAGTGTGGACTCTCTGGTTGAGAAAACGATAACAAGGATTTAGCTGTTCAACTACACTTACTCATTCTATGACACGACTCAAGCAAGGTACTAGTGAGACAAGGTACAACCCAGTCAAGACACAGATAATGACCACCATAGCACGAACTATGATGTGAACAAGCCCAGTATAACTACACTATGAAGTCACGAAAGGTGATATACAAGCAAGCCAATCAACTGGTAAACATGGTATAAAGAACATATAAATCAAATCGACTAAAGAACTAAAATAATAACATGATAAAATATATCTATAAACATGCAATAAACTGTAGAGGGAGGCAATATATCTTGTCTGATGTTTACACGAAGAACCAATAATATTCCGTCAACTGGTAAGCCATAAAGTCCAAATCTCACAACTGTCTTCGAAAGCTGAAACAAACATTACCATCGTTCTCAAAATAGTCAAATTTGCTAGGATTGCCTAACCTTAAGTCCAATTCTGGACACAGGGGTAAAACTATAATTTTGGGCCAAAACGGTATCCGCCGTTGGACCCGCTTTTCACCAAAAAATGTGTCAGGATCAATGGTCTCTAAAGTCATCAAACTACATATCGACGGATTCATTTTGATGATACAAACCCAACGGTATGTCCAATTGTGGATTTCGGTGGACCATGCACAAAATCGCCCGTTGAATCGGATCGTGGGACCTGCGAAACGATAATCCGATCAACTATCTCAAAATTTGACCAAATTTGGCAACAGGACCAGAAAAATGATACGGTTCTGTTGGCGCAAGTTTCGTCTCGATATGACGAACGTACACAAAGTAATTGAAAATTTTGCACAGAGGCCGATACGGTGAATTTCAACGGATACGCATCAAATTCGTCGTACACACGCAACCAATTTAAATTTTGTCAAAGCTCACAGTCTGCGATGCCATTACGCACCTTTCGATGCTTTTGGTTCGCGACCACGTCGCCCGGTTTGGCGGAACGCACGTCGTATCGGGATAAATTCTAATTTTTAAACTATTTTTGTTGCGGGTTTTTCTTGATTTTGGAAATCAATTTTCTTTGTACATACACGATAAAACCAGGGATTACAAAAAGATATTTGAAGGGCTATAAGTGATCTAAAATACTGTTCAAATTGTGTTTGCCATGAATTATAAAAGAACAGAACAATTATATCGGAGGACTGGACTTTTACTTCACAATACAAACTCGCTCGTACAAAGAAAGCCTAGGGACGAAAACCTAGGTACAGCAATCTAAGTACAATTGTTTATTTTAGATTCTGGGAGGTGACGATAGAGGCTCGAGAAAGTGACGTCAGCTCTGCCTTACTCCTTGGACAATCGGATGCAGCCTTGGCTCCGACAAAGAAGTGCTCTTGGACGTGTGGAGAGACTCCCTTGCGCCTTTGGTTGCTGGATCTCTGGATGTCTCTGTAGTGCTCTCTCTCTTTTCTCTCTGCTCTTGTCTCCTGAATTCTCCAGGATTCTCTCCTCTGTAAGGGAATGGCACCTTGCTATTTATAGAAGTGGGGGTGTGATTATTAGGGTTTGCAATGATTGTCTCCTTGATAAGTCGGCGGTTAAGGATCAATAAATCTGGGCCATTAATTCTGATTGTAGCAAATCTAGGTAATTAATGTGGATTACATCAAATCTCTGTGGGCAATAAATGTTGATTGCCATGAATCTTTGTAATTTGTGATAGCCTGCCACGTGTCCAATTTTGCTTGATTTGATTTGATCAGGGCAATTATGACGATTGCAATAAATCTAATTTTGTTAGGATTTGTTAGTACCCATAACTCCAGGGAAGATAAGACTGCCACGTGTCTTAATTGAACCGTCCTGGCCGAGCCGTATATGGGGGGGTTCTCTCAGCCGCATGAAACCTGCAGCCACACGTGGATGGGCAGCCGCATGAGGATAGGCAGCCGCATGCAGAGGGGCAGCCGTATGAGAATAGGCAGCCGCATGCAGAGGGGCAGCCGCATAGGGATAGGCAGCCGCATGCAGATGGGCAGCCGCATGGGGATAGGCATCCGCATGCAGATGGACAGCCGCATGAAGTGAGCGGACGCATGGAGTGGCCTCGGGACTTGTTGGATTTTGCTAGCTGTAAGAAGCTTTTCTCCTCTTTTCCATGAACATGCCATCATGTCAGTCATTATTGCGTCTTTATGTCAGAGCTGTCATGGTTGTTATTTGTCAGAGCAGCCGTCAGGATATTAAATGCAGCCGAATGTAGAGAAGAACTGTTGAAGGCCACGTGACTTCTTTCTGAGCCGTATGGATCTATCAGAACCGCATGGACCCCTGAGCCGCATGGACTTCTGAGCCGCATGGAGATCCTGAGCCGTATGGGGATCCTTCTGTTAGAGCCGCATAGGTCTTTCTTTATTCTTTTCTATGCTTCTACATGACCCCCTTCAAAGTTTTCAATTTACAAAATTGAAATACTTTGAATAAGAAGCATGGCCATGTAAAAATTCTTCAGGCCGTATAGGATGTTCTGGCCGTATGGATTTCTCAGCCGCATGGCCTCCTCAGTCGTATGGCCATCTGAGCCGCATGGGCTGTCTGGCCGCATAGGCTGTTTGGCCGCATAGGCCCCTTGTCACGTCTTCATGCCACGTGTGCAAATCTTTGCATTGATTGTCTTTGATTTGCTGTCAGATTTAAAGTCACCTTTTACTGGAGGACTGTTTGTGGACTTGTTACCCTTGGCATACCTTGGTTTTAGGTACGGATAACAAGTTTGATGGGGATACATAGAATAATTCCATGGTAAGATGGCCGTGGACGTCCTTGGTATCGGAAGAGAGAATGCCATAGAGCAACTGGGCTCCCGGGGTATGATGAAAAATGAGGGGCATGTACTAGGAAACTTAGTACAGCATTTGTGGTCCACGGAGGACATTTATGGACCTGTTTTCCTGGGCATACCTTGGTTTTATGTACGGATAACAAGTTTGAGAGGGATACCTAGAACAACTTTGCGATAAGGGGATTATGGAAGTTCTTGGTATTGAAAGAATGCCAGGGAGCAGCTGGGTTCCCAAGACATGATAAAAAAAGAGTGGCGTGTACTAGAAAACTTAGTACAGCATTTTGGTCGACTGTGGACATTTGTGGGCCTATTATCCTTGGCGTACCCTGGTTCAGGATACGGATAATAAGACGAGAGAGAAAACCAACATACTTACTCAGAGGTAATGAGGACATGGCAAGTGTGGGGGTTTTACCGCGGAGTCTTCCTACTCAGAGGTAATGAGGACATGGCAGGAGTGGACTCAACGGAGGATATTTGTAGTCAACAGAGGACATTTGTGGACCTATTATCTTTGGCATACCCTAGGGTTTTTTTTTTGGTACAGATAATAAGTCGAGAGAGAACTAATATATTTACTCAGAGGTAATAAGGACATGGCAAATATGAGGGTTTCTTCGATGGAGCCTTCCCACTCAGAGGTAATAAGGACATAGCAGGAGTGGGCTCCATGAAGGAGTACATAGAACAACTCAGAGGTAATGAGGACATGGAAGTTCTATATGAGGGGGCGGTTTGTTTTTGATGGAAGTGAAACAACTCAGAGGTAGCAACGACATGGTTGTCTTAGGAAATTTGTGGATCTGTTACCATTTTTGTGCACTAAGAGTGCGGGTAGTGGATCATGAGGGAGGAGCTCTTTCAGAGAAATAAGTTCAGAGGTATGATCATACATGACTTACTACCTAAAAGAGTGACCGGAATATAAGTTCAGAGGCACCTGCGGGTACATAACTCGATAATCTGTGAGTTCAGCGGTACCGGAGGGTACATAACTCAATGATCTGGGATATTTGGAGGAAGAATATGAATTCAGCGGTACTAGAGGGTACATAACTCATTAATCTGGGATTTTATGAATGTGAGTTCAGCGGTACCGGCAGGTACATAATCAACAATCTGGAGTGAGTTCAGCGGTACCGGCGGGTATATAACTCAATAATCTGGAGTTTTGTGAATGTGAGTTCAGCGGTACCGGCAGGTACATAACTCAATACTCTGGGGTACGGAGATTGTGAGTTCAGCGGTACCGACGGGTACATAACTCAATAATCTGGAGTTTTGTGAATGTCGTTTAGACATAATATTTCTTCAGAAACTTATCGTTGACGGGCAACATGAGCAAGTCTCCATTTTGTTTTGCGAGGCGGTAATAACCATTGGAGAATACAGCCTCAATGATAAATGGACCTTCCCATTTTGGCTTGAATTTGTCGACAGTTTTGTGAGTCACAACCATCGGCCTCCGAACTGCCAGAACGAGATCGCCCACTTGGAATATTCTAATTTTAACCTTCTTGTTGAAGGCTCCGAAAATGTGTGCTTGGTATAGCTCGATTCGTTGCTGAGCTAATAGGCACTTTTCATCTAAGGCCTCCAACTCTTGTAGCCGGCGACGGTAGTTATCGTCCGTCGTCAATTGGTAAGTGAGGGCGACGCGGAGCGAGGGTATTTGAGTCTCCAATGGGAGAACTGCCTCACTTCCGTACACCAGGGAGAATGGTGTGTTCCCAGTGGCCGTTCGGACTGTAGTACGGTACGCCCATAGGCATTCACTAAGCTTCTCGTTCCAGTCGTATTTGTTGGACGATACGAACATTTTGAGCAACTTGATGATGGTTTTGTTGAATGCTTCTGCCAACCCATTCGTTGCCGGATTGTATGGCGTTGAAGCAATATTCTGGATGCGGTGCTTGTTGCAGAACCGATAGAAGGCATGGCTTGCGAACTGTGGATCATTATCATGGATGATCCTTCGGGGCAGTCCAAAGCGATAGATGACGTGATGCTTGAGAAAGCTGATCACGTTTGAAGTCTTTACTTCTGCAAGCGGAACAGCTTCCGCCCATTTGGAGAAGTAATCTGTGATGGCGAGTATGAAGCGATGTCCTCGAGAAGAAGATGGAGTAATCGGACCGATGATATCCATTCTCCATGCTTCGAATGGCCAGGACGCCACTGTCGGATAGAGAAATTCGGATGGCTGGTGGATGAAGTCTGTGTGGACTTAGCAGGCTTTGCACTTTCTTGCGTAGTCTATCGTATCTGCTACTATCATAGGCCAGTAGTAGCCCATTCGGCGAAGGCGGTCTTACAATTTTGGGCCAGGCTGATGGGCCCCGCAGACACCGTCATGGGCTTCGCGTACGGCTTCTTTGGCTTCTGCGTTTGACAGACATTGAAGCCATAATCCATCGTAGGATCGACGATATAGTATTTTTGTCTCTGTATCGTAGAAGAATCTGAGAGAACGCCTTCTGATAGAGGTGGCTTCCTTTGGGTCCTCCGGCAGAATATCGTAGACTACGAAGTCAATGAATGGTTGTCTCCAGTCTGGTGCTTCGTCGATCGTTTGAGCAGAATAACTTGCCATGAATTGAACGTTGTTCTTGGGACAGACCAGTTCATGGCCTATCACATCTACCGATTGATGAGCATAGTTCAGAACCGCTAGGGAAACGACAAGGCCAGCTAAGGCATCGGCTTCGATATTTTGGAGTCTGGGGACGTGTTCGATGAAGAACCCTTCAAATGACAAGATGATGTTGATCGCTATCTGGTGATAGGGGATCATGTCTTCATAGCGGACTTCATACGAACCCCGGATCTGATTGACGATTAATTGTGAATCGCCGTATGCCTCAAGATATTCTACCCCCAGCTCTCTTGCAAGTTGGAGGCCAATGACTAAAGCGTTGTACTCGGCCATATTGTTAGAGCAAGGTTCTGTGAGGGAGTAAGCACGATTGATCACCAGTCCGGAAGGAGAAACCAGCACTACCCCAACTCCGACGACGATGTTGTCCTTGGGTCCGGTCCTTGAAGCACCGTCGAAGAACATTCGCCATATATCATCGTGAGAGGTCGTATGCGAATCAGCGATCTCATCTGGGATTTCTTCGTATATTCTGGCCGATTCTGAGCCGGGGTGGGCTGCTAAAAAGTCTGCCAGGGCTTGACCTTTAACAGCCTTTTGTGGGACGAAGATCGTATGGTAGGGGGATAATAATATTGCCCATGTAGCGAGGCGAGAGCTGAGTACCGCTGGTTTAGTCATGAGGACCCTGAGGGGGTTGACTCGTGATATCACATGTATGGTTTGCCCCGTGACATAGTATCGCATCTTTTGAATGGCGAACACTAGGGCGAGGCATTCCTTCTCCACGGTAGTATATCGGTGCTCTGGCCCGATCATCATTCGGCTGAGGAAATATATAGCTTGCTCATGGCCTGCATCATTATTTTGTGCTAGCAGAGCGCCGAGGGAACGCTCCATTGCTCGTATATAGAGCAGTAATGGTTTTTCAGCAACCGGGGCCACCAGGACTGGAGGGTTCGATAAATATTCTTTGATGCTGTCGAAGGCACGCTGGCATTCTTCATCCCATACGAATGAGACACCCTTCTTCATGAGATGGATGAATGGCTGACATCGTCCGGAGAGGTTGGAAATGAACCTCCTGATGTAAGCTATCCTCCCTTGGAGGCCTCGGAGTTCTCGGAGATTTCTCGGGGGACCCATCTCCATGATTGCCTTCATCTTTTCAGGGTCTACGTGGATACCCTGGGAGGTAATGATGAAACCCAAGAACTTTTCGCTGGATACGCCCAAAAAGGATTTCGTGGGGTTCATTTTCAAGTTGTGCGCTCGTATCAGATCGAACACTGTCCTTAGATCATGCAGATGATCTTCCTTAGAGCGACTTTTGACGGCGATGTCGTCAACATAGCATTCTACTGTTTTGCGTAAGTGGTCTCTAAAGATGATGCTCATAGCTCTTTGATATGTGGCGCCAGCGTTCTTTAAACCGAAAGGCATGACCGTGTAGCAGAATGTGCCAATTGGTATTCGGAATGATGTATGCTTTTCGTTGTCGGGAGACATCTTGATCTGGTTGTACCCCGAGAATCCATCCATGAATGACATGCGCTCGAAGCCGTAGGTGTTGTCAATCATAATGTCTGTGATAGGGAGAGGGAACTCATCCTTAGGATAAACCTCATTCAGATTACGAAAGTTGATGCAGATTCGAATCTTCCCATTCTTCTTGAGGACTGGAACTATGTTAGCAACCCAGTCCAGATGTTGTTCCTCACGAATGAAGCCGCTGGCTATTAGTTTGTTGACTTCGGCTTCGATCGCATCCATGATGCCTGGGCGGAAGTGTCGTTGTTGTTGTTTGACTGGCTTTGCATCTGGCCGAATGTTGAGTTTGTGAAAAGAAACATCGGGGTTTAGCCCTGGCATGTCTTCATAGTTCCAAGCGAACACGTTGATATATTCTTTGACGAGTTCCAGTAGCGATTCTCGCTCTTCGTCTGTCAGGCTTTTGCTAACGAAGATTGGTTTTGTAGAAGAGTCGCTGCCGAGATCCACTTGCATGACCTCATCTTCAGTAAGAGGCTCTCTTTGTTCAAACCGCTTCTCCTATTGCACATCCAGCTGTTGGGCCCACGGCTCTAATTCGAGGAGTTCAGGAAGGTCTTCACCTTCTTCGTAAGCATCAGCGAATGCCATATTGACAGATAGGACTTGCCTGAATATATCCCCGATGCTGATATCCGAATCAGAAGTTGGTGATCTGGTTGAGTGTGAATGCCAGTCACATTCCTCATCTGAGCTTTCAGGGGTCATTGTAGGCGTAACATACCCCAGTCCGTATCGGGTCTTGTTATAGTAGTCCTGTGGTTTGCCAGCCGGGACCGGCGACTTTAAAGGTAATCGTCGACCAGTGCCGTACTTCAAACCTGGCGTAGTCTCCAGATTATACCCTTGTTTTTGCATGAGGTATTTGGATTGGGGGCTATATAGATAGAGAGGCAGTCTCCCGGCGTCTGATTCGAGATCGACTTCTTCTATGGTGAAGGGCTGTGGATCATTCTTTCGACCGAAGATGATTGGATGGTCCCCTTCCTCGATTATGCGGTACGCGTCTTCCACGGGAGTAAGTTGATTTGCGGTGTAAACATTTGTCACCTGTGTATATAGGTGAGTGCCTATACCGTGTTCCATAGCATACATTGTACAAAGCTTATTAAGCTCGATGTAGTTCAAAGATAACCCTTTATTGATGAAGTAAGGTATCTTTTCTAACGGGATTACATCATCTGCGGATAGAACATCTGTGTGAGCAGCCACATACTTGGCCAGTTCTGGTTCTTCTTCGGCCACCCCCTATATAAATGAAGACTGAGAGGATGACTTGGGCAACTTGATCATCAGGGGTTCTGCTGGTGGAGCAGAATGTGTAGTCGTTGGCAAACTAGCGACCCCCAGTTTGGTACTTGATGCTGGGCGGGGAGTTGTTGGCTCGCTGGAAGCCCCAAACTTTGTATCGGGATGATAATTCTTTTTGGAAAGGCGTATCGTCATTGGCTTGTCGGAGGGATTGAGCTTCTCCGTTTGTGGTTGGCCGACTCTAGGCAGTCTGATTGTCAGTGGCTCCGTTGTGGGTCTTGGCGCTTGGACGGACCTTGGCAGCCGGATTATCATTTTCCCCTCTTGTGTCGAGAGACTGATTGCATCCTTACGCAGAGCGGCCGTAAGGGGTGCGGATTTGCCAGGTTTGCGAGCTTGGAGGTGGATCGTCAGGGGTTCTTCTGATCCTGTGGCCGTCTCAGTACGAGCTTGCACATCTCCTTCACCAAAGTACCTCTTCGACTTTTCGTATAAGCAGGAATCTGAGTAGTAGAATTCGACCCCTTTGAAGGGATCGATGTCGGCAAATTCTGTCCTTACGAAGCCGTGTTTGTCGACATACTTGAAGCACTGGTACAGTGTGGAAGGCACGATCATGTAATCGTGAATCCAAGGGTGCCCCAGGAGGACATTGTAGGAAGTGTCTGCATCTATGACGTAACAGGTCACTTCTGACTGAAGATCGCCGATTTGGCACTTCAAGTGTATCTTCCCAATTGGGTAGCTCCTGTCCAAATTGAAACTGCTGATGGCGGTAC
This sequence comes from Iris pallida, assembly GCA_029216955.1. Classification (NCBI taxonomy): domain Eukaryota; kingdom Viridiplantae; phylum Streptophyta; class Magnoliopsida; order Asparagales; family Iridaceae; genus Iris; species Iris pallida. The sequence continues at coordinate 11,322,753 of JANAVB010001399.1, forward strand.
TTGTTGGTGTCAGGCGATGCATAGGAATGCGAAGATGATGTAACAGACCCTTCGGGATGATGCTTATGGAAGAACCAGGATCAATGTGCATCCGATCCACCTTTACGTCGCCGATGTATCCAGTATAATATAACGGACGATCGTGCAGGTTGGTTTTGATGAGCATATCCTGTCGAGTGAAGACAATATTGGGCATCGCTCCTGTGCAAGCGCTGTCTTGGAGATCTGTAGGCGGGCTCTCTCCTGTGAGGTTGACCTGAGCAAGATATACGTCGGCGTTCTGGAGTGCATCGCTCAAAGCCGTACGAACATCCTTGGAGAGTCTCAGGAGCTCGTATAACGACAATTTGGTCGGTGTGTTGGCCAATTGTGCCAAGATGTCAAAGTTGTAGGGCCTTTCCAGCCCATGAGGTGCCTCTTTTCGGAGGGATTTGTCAAAGCGAGTCTCCTTCGGCCTAGGCTTGTCGGTCGTCGAAGGTTGGGAAGGTCCCGAAGCGTCAGCAGTAGCCGGCTGATGTTCTTCAGCCGAGTTATCTGGTGTAGGTTGGGATTGAGCACCTGACCGAGTGACGACAGCTGTGGCTTCTTCGAATTTACCGAAATTGTACGGCAGGATCTGACTTTTCCACCCTCGCTTCTTTCTGAGCCGCATGGATCTATCAGAACCGCATGGACCCCTGAGTCGCATGGACTTCTGAGCCGCATGGAGATCCTGAGCCGCATGGGGATCCTTTTTGTTGGAGCCGCATAGGTCTTCTTTCTTTATTCTTTTTCATGCTTCTACAAATTGTTTTTCGAAATTACTGATGGGTTGACAGGAACGATCTCCAACAGAGCTACTGCGACTGTTTTGAGGCTGTTTTCGAAACTATTTCTTGTCGAATTTGCGTCGATATCTCGGACAGGTTATCCTATGGTTCTCGAACTATTTACTGGGATTAGATGGGGTATAGGTTGACTACACATACGAGTTAATACTTCTAGATTGGTCGAATATTCATTACTAAAAAGGTTCGGGAATAGAGGGTA